>VDFB02000017.1:528177876-528345572 GCA_007258455.2 Sequoia sempervirens
CTCCTAATAATACAAGATTCTCTAGCAACATGTTTCAAATTTGTGCTTTCTTGCTTCTAGAATTCTAGGAATAAATGCATAAGCTTTAAAATTTATTGAAAAACAAAGTCTTTGTGAAGAAAAGATGCTAGTATTTCCTTTGTCAAATTTGTAAGTTTATAGAACCTTTGCCAATTGCTTGAATAAATGACTAGAGTTAGTTTTTCGTCAATTTACCAAGATAACTTGCATGACCTACATCTCTACAAGTGCAAGTATAGATCAAAGCTTACAATCTAACCAATTGATTTGATTATAACTTTTAATAATCAGGCTCACAATACACACGTTTAAAGTTCAAACATAAACTAAAGGACATTTTTGGCCTCTAAGATTCCATAGTTAATTTTTTGATGACAACCTTTACAACTTTTTTATGGCAGCTAGTTTGAAATACATTTCACAACAATTATCTTGGTGATTTGTCTTTTTAAGTTTTTTGATGCACTTGGAAAGGTTCTTGGTCTAGTTGTGGTGCTAGTTGGAGCAAGAAAGGATTCAGAGACCTATGTTCACAACAAGAAAAAATCTTGTATAGAGGCACAAATTGCATCACTTGGCATTGACTTGCCAGAAGATTCCAATGAAGAGGAAGTTGAAAGGGATGTTAGGACTTTCAATGATGATCCATCTGTTCATGGTGTTTTAGTACAACTTCCTCTTCCAGAGGTATTTCTTAGAGATCGTAAACTGGTTTAATAATTGGGAAGTCACAAGGTGGTGTTTATTTCATCCTGTTGATTATTCACATATCCATCAAAGTACATCATCAAAATCTATCTCCTATTTAGGATTCTATTAAATAATAAATCTAACATTGATGACATACTTTGTATACATCTTACCTGCATGTTGAAATTCTATTTCGTATAGATCACAAATATAATATGGATGGTAATTAATTATAATATAATAATTTAGTTCAATTCTTGGATATGCACTTCCTCTTTTGCATTGAACTTTCTGTATGAGGCACTTGCACTGTCTTAACATATTTGGTTCTTAGAGTGCATTAAACAACTTTTGTTTATCTTGCTTCTACTCTTACAATCTTTTGTAATAATCTGGCAATAATCTGGCATTCCCAAGTGAATATGTTGGTGGACTAGAAGCATAGGTTATGATAAAATGTTAACTGTGAAGAAAAATAAATTTAGTATCAAAGAATGACAAAATACTACTTAGTGGGATTAGTAGATTACATGTATTCCATAGCTAATCAAGATTTTCCTAAGCATTCCAATTGAAGTTGGAAAAAAGGGGGAATAGAAAAGGTAAATTCACTTGAATAAAGTCTTAAAATTTTCACCACGCCAATTAATAGTGAGACTTAGTACCTTCTACACTTTCCTTTTGCAAACAAGAATAAAAATTTATTATTTTTCTCCTTATTGATAGTTGGTTTTCTATTTATTAATTTGGTTACTTATCATAAATTTAATTGAATGTTGAACAACATATCAATGAGGAGAATATTTTGAATGCTATTAGCATAGAAAGAGATGTTGATGACTTCCATCATTTAATTATTAGATAGCTAGCAATGCAAGGTATAAAGTGTTTATTTGTACCTTGTACACCAAAAGGATGCATAGAGTTGTTGCTTCAGTCTAGAATAGATATGATAGGAAAGAAAGCAGTTGTGATAGGCCACTCCAATATTGTTGGGATGTATGTTTCTATTTATTTTTTCAAGTAAATATTTTTTCTTATATTAAACAATTTCCCCTAACATCATGATGTTGTCAACTTACAACCCTTATATTTTCCTCACAAATATTGTTTTGATTGATTTGAATGAGTTCATCATGGCTTTAATTTTCATTTTGTTGCATAGTTTCACATGGAGAACCCTCATTATTGATTATTTTAAATTTTGATAGAGGCACAATGCACAACTGTTACTATTGTGCATTCCTATACCAAAAATCCTATAGATTTTACTCATGAAGCAGATATTCTTGTTGTTGTAGCAGGTGTGCCAAATTTGGTTTGTGGTGGTTGGTTGAAACTTGGTGTAGTAGTAACTGATGTTGGCATAAATGCAGTAGAGGTATGACACCTTCTAACTGCCTTTTTCAAAAAAAAATTGTAAGTAAAAGATGGTTTTTATATAGGAAATTAAAACTATTGCTTCCACTTTTGTAGGATCCCAGTGATAAAAGAGGATACTGATTAGTCGGTGATGTTTCCTGTTGAGATGCTTCAAGAATACCTTCAACAATAACTCTTGGTGGTCTTGGTCCAATGATTATTGCAATTCTTTTGTCCAATACTCTAGAGTCAGCAAAAGGGGCATATGGGTTCAATTGAGATTTTTGATGTTTGATCCAAGCCTTTTGCAATATACTTCAGATTATAATTTTTATGAGGCTTATAATTGAGTTATCTATTACTGAATGCAATAAAAATATCATTTTTTTTTTGTAAGGAATTTTTTGGAGGCATTACACATGTATAAGAGCACTTAGGACTAGATGCTTTCATTTTCTTTGTTGTAACATTTAAGAAGGTTGGTTATACATGACTACGTATAGTGAAAGTTCTAAAGATCTTTGCTTTTTAAAGAGGATTTTTTATCACATATGTTGAATGGTTAAGGAAATCTTTGAACTCATTAATATTTACATAATGGTGGGAACATGTACATTTCCCTTTCTTCATGGCATAAAAGCATAATCAAAGAATTTCATATGGTGTGCACAGTTCACAGATATTTAATTCAATTCTTCCAATTATTTTGTTGGAAGCTATTCAAAATTGTGAAGTTAGCAAAATTTATTTGTTATAAGGGTTATTTTCTAGTGGAAGACAAAGTTGATTCTATTAATGATTAAATTCCTAAATTTAGGTTATCACTGGTTTATCCTAACCAAATATTCCATAGCAAAGCTCTCCTTGGTTTGAATTTGAAGGGCTTCTTGAACAATATATAATACAAATGGAAAAATACTTCCCTTGAAGAAAGTTTATATAAGGGCTCTTTTATAACAAATTAATATCTTGCTTGACAGTAACCTAATTGTCTTACTTGTAAAACTATTTGACAAATTTCAGACTTAAAAATAATTTGTGTAGATCTTAAGAGTCACATCAACGGTCAAATAGTTGTTAAATTCAACTATTTGATTGATATCATGTCATTATCATCTCAAATTTTTGTAAGATTATACTTCACTTTTCCATATATGTCAATAAGTAATAATTTGGACATCTAATCTATAGAACTTAGGTAGAATATAAGAATCTTGCTAAGTTATTAAGTAGCAATTTCAAAACCACATCGTCTAACAGCTGATTTTTCTTTCTTTTTAAATAATGAAGGAATACGAAAGAGATGTACATTGATACTCTGTACAATTTTGTAATAAGTCTTGACTATTTCTATTAGTGACTGAGAATTATGAATATCAAGTGTAACATAAATTAAGAAATTGACATATTTCAAGATTATTATTAAATTATTATATTATCAATATTGTTGTTAAAACATAGCAGACACAACAAATAAAAACAAGACTATTCTTGAACATTTTGAAGGAACTTTACTTCTCTCCAACTCTTATTATATATATACTTTTAAAATAAGAAATATCAATTTCATGATTAATTTATTTTAAGTATTTTAAATAATTAAGTAGAATGGTTTATATATTCATTTATAATATATTATATATTAACCAAATATTTAACTACTAATGTAAATCATCCAATGCAAGTTAAGTGAATAGTGAATAGTGAAACAATTTACTATGTTTAAATTATTTGTGTACTTAGTAAATTGTGTCACTATTCACTTAACTTGCATTGGAGGGTTTATAGTAGTAGTTAACAATCTTTAGTGGTACATGTTTTAAAGATATTTTTTCATTTATAATTATAATCTATTATTTATTTAATTATTTTAAATATCAAATTATATTAGAGTGAATAAAAATAAAAAATGATGTTATTTGTATTTTTTATATTTATTTTGAATATGAATATTTTAACAAATACATAATTATCTCATTTTAATTTATTTCTTGTTGTATGTTGTAAAATGTTTTTAACTTAAAAATTAACATTCATTTTTTAGATAGATCTATTGATATCTTAATTTTAAATAGATCTATTATTAAAAAATTAATGAGAGTATTCTTATTACGCCAGAGGAAAGCAATGAAGGAATAAATGGAAGTCGTGTGTTTCTTTTACTCTCGTTAATTAAAAAAAATTCAAGGTACTCACAAGTGGAAAGAAGAATAAATGAAAGATAATATAATATTAATTAAGATTCAAAAATATTTTTGATTAATGAGTTGTGAATAATTTTTTAAAAATATTTATAAAAATCATTCTCAAAATTAATTATATAAATGATATTTGAATCTATATTTTATATTTTAAATACAATCTATTTGCATATTTTAAAAAACTAGTTATAATAAATTATGTAAAATGTTATATATATTTTTTATTATAGCAATAATAAAATATGTAATATTGATTCAAATAATAAATTCAAAGTTTTATTAAAAAAATAGTTAAGTAATATGAAAAATATTATATTTATAAATACTTAAATTAACTAAATATATAAGTATAATTGACTAAAAAAATGTTTAGAAACAAGTTTTTATCCGTCCAAACTTTTTTAGGTAATCAAATTGAAAATATCTATATTATTCTATTACATATACACATGAAGAAATCAATATTAAACTTTTACTTCAAAAATAATTTTAAATTTAAAAGGAGGGAGTTATGGTAAAAAAATAGTTAAGTAATATTAAAAATATTATATTTATTAATACTTACATTAATTACATATATAAGTATAATTGACTAAAAAATGTTTAGAAACAAGTTTTTATCACTCCAAACTTTTTTAGGTAATTAAATTGAAAATATCTATATTATTCTACTACATATACACATGAATAAATCAATATTAACTTATACTTCAAAAATTATTTTAAATTTAAAAGGAGGGAGTTATGGTTTTTTTCCGACAAATTTGATAGAGACAAAGATTTGAATATTAAATAGGTAAATTTTGTGCCAGACGCCCCTCTCTGTAATTTTAGTGGATTCTTTTTTTAGTGTTTTTTTCTTGCGTTTTCTATTTCATACTTGAAGTTTTGATTTTATAACGATGGTCATGTTATATGGTATTTAATGCCTATAGTGCGATGTAAATATATTCTAAGTATGGCATTCAATTTTTTATATTTAAATGTGACTGTTGTATTAGCTGGGTTGGAATTAGTGGACTGATATGTACCAAGTTCTTGTATTTGTTTTAACATTTAAACAATATAGTGCTTCACAAAAGTGCTTTGTAATGGAAAAGGAAGTTTACTATCATATATCATAATAAACTTCCTTTTCCATTACTTGATAACATGTAGTAGTTCTACTCCTTATTCTATACAACCCAATTATAATATTGATATAAATAATCATCTACATGTAATCTAAACTTCTTTATCAACTCTTATGAAATAATTTTGTTGAATATGAGTCAATTCTTACACTATGGCCTGGTATGAACTATCCTCATTGCTTCCAAAGTATGCAGGATAATTCCATCAATAAACCACTAACAAATGGAAATGCATTGAGGTAAATTCCTCGATCCGATTGCTGCACGCAAAGTATAATGAAAAAAGATAACTGACAATTTAGATTTCTTTGCTGAAACAAAGCCGCCAAGGCGCTCGCATTCAGGGGATCAATCATTTTTTACTGGCTCCCAATACTGGGCTTTCGCTTCGACTCTTTAAGAGACCGCTCCAGCCAGAATCAAAGAAAGCTTCTTCCTGCGGCTGGCGAAAATTTAAACCATTTTGAGAAATTGATTCGGGAATATCTGGCATTTCAAGAAGTCAAGCGCATCGGCACTCCGGATTGATTTTCGGTGAACTCAGTAAACTTCCGATCTTTGAGAATGAAACGTACTCGATCGGTATCCTCAAAGCAGGTATTCCGAGAAAAATTTTATCATCGCCAGGTATTAACCAGAGAAATTTTAACCACTCACGGTCGGGAAGCCAGTTAAACACTCTTGGAACGCTTCCAGGCCAGAACTCCAGAACTGATCATTCGCTTCCATTTTTATACTGGTATAGGAACGAGAAATAATAATATGTATCACACAACGCCCCGCCATTCATTTAGTTTAGTCTTAACGGCCGCCAAAATTTTACTCGTTTTAAAACAACATATATATATATATATATATATATATACTCTTATATATATATATATATATATACTCTCTTATATATATATACAATAAACTAAGAGATATCTTTCTGGAGGTGCCTATTGCACTTTTATGTAAGAAATTTATTTCTCTATTGAGCATGTTTTCCCAAGAGGAAACCAAGGAAGCCTTGATGGTGTCAGGATCATAGAAGTTTATCCATAAGCATCTTCAATCTTCATATTATGATTCTTTTCCTTCTCATTTTGCATGTTAAATGAAAAACCTTGGAAAATTTTACTATTTTGAAAAAAAATAATGTGATTAAGAATTACATTTGCACATAAGTTTATCATATGAAAAAAATTATATAACATTATTATTTACAATTATGATTATGATTATGACTTAGTTAGGATTATGATTATAATTCAAGGGTTATGATTATGGTTATGGCTTAGTTAGGATTAGGGCTCAATTAGAATTCTAAGATAAAGCTTGGAGTAAGAGTTAGCATGGAGTTAGATCAAGGTTACAATCAGGGTTAGGGTTCAATTAGGATTAGAATTCAATTAAGATTAAGGATAGGTTAAGATTAGGGTTAAGGTTAGGGTTATAGGATAAAGCTTTGCATAAAGGTTAGGATTACGGTTAGGGTTAGGGTTAGGACACAACTAGAGTTAGTGTTAGACACAATTAGGATTAGGGATATGATTAATTTTAGGATATTATAAGGGTTCAATAAGGGTTGGGTTCTAATAAGGGTTAGGGTTAGGATTCAATTAGTATTACAATTAGAATTAGGGTCGTCCTTAGAATTAAGGTTAGTATTAAAAATATAATCATGAATAGAGTTAGAATTAAGGCTAGGGTTAGAATTATAATTAGGGTTAGATTTAAGGCTAAGATTAAAAGTCAAGTAGGGTTATGATTTAATTATAATTAGGGTTCAATTAGGGTTCTAAGATGAATATTGGGGTCTATATTAGGTTGAAGGTTGATGTTAGGGTTAGGGTTAAATTAGGGTTAGAATTTTAAAATAAATCTTGGGATAAATATTAGGGTTAGGGTTTAATTAGATTTTGAGATATAGTTTGTGTTTAATTAGGTTTACAATTCAATTATGCTAGGGTTAGGACATGGTTCAATTAGGGTTAAGGTTAAAGTTTGGGTGATAGGATAAAGATTGGGGTAAATATTAGGGTCAGGGTTAGGATTCAAGTAGGGTTAGGGTTATAGTTTAATTAGGGAAGTTAATAAAATTAGGGTTAGGATTAATGTTAGGTTAGGGTAATGGTTCAAGTAGAGTTAGGTTTTAATTAGGCTTAGGGTTTAATTAGTATTATAGTTAGATCTAGGGTTTCCATTATAATTAGGGTCATTATTAAAATTATTATTATGAGTAGAGTTAAGTATGATTAAGGTTAGAAGAAGAATTACAGTTAGGTTCAAGTTTAAGGTTAGGATTAAAATTCAATTAGGGTTAGGGTTCAATTAGGGTTGTAACATGAGTTTCAACGTTGGCATAGGCATCTTAATTTTCATTGAACCATTAAGACACACAATAAACCTATTAGTGATTTTTTTGGTTTATTGTTTTTCCTTGTAAATGTTCAATTTGACGTTACGTTTGTTCAAAAAAATTTAATTTTTATAAGCTTGCTTGGTTTCTTAAGCTATTTTCATTTTTCTTTTTGGTCTTCCTCATATTCTACTGAAAAGAAGCTATTAAGTCTCACTAGGACTCAACTTTATTTAAAAATAAAAATGCTTCTAGCCCAATTCAAGGCATTATAATTTCAATTACTTGCATGTATGATATTCCTATGTTGGCATCCCTATTGAGATTATCTCCATATTCGTATTGGTATTTTTGAATAAGATAACTCAAATAGTTAACACATGTATTCACCTTTAATATTGTTCTCCCCTACTATAATTATCCCATTGCCTAAGAGGTGGTTGGATTATGCCTTCAACCCTTAGATTCCTATCATGCCAAGCTTTCTATCTTCTTCTTCACAAAGGTCTTGAATCTTGATATTTTAGTTATTGTGAAAGCTCTTGAATATTGATGTTTTATTTATTATCAAAGTTGTGATGTGGAGTTAGTACTTGGTATCTGATGTATATAATGATTTATTGAGGTGATGGAGTATCCCTTGCAGCCACTAAAATCCTATCTTCAGAATTGTTAATGTTGTACATAAAGAAGAAAGGAGCCAACCTTTGACATCTCCATTATCCATACTGTCTTTGTAACCACCATTTTGGTGGGTGGCGGTTACAAAGACGTTACTGATAAAGGAGATACATGCAATGATCATGTTCATTTTATTTCATCATTGTTAAGACCAAATGATCATGTTAATTGTCTACACACATTGAATTGCAGAGGATTTTTGACACTTGTAATACTAATGTCAAACCTTCTATGCCAGACATGGTACAAACTAAACAAATTGCTCGTAAGTTGATAGCAAGGAATGCCCACTATTTACAATGTAAGAAGGATCGAGAAGCATTGACCAAGTCTGTAGAGGGGATGAACATGGATGGTGAAGCCTAATTGAAGGACAATGAGAAATTTTTCCATGCTATGCAAAGGATTCGTGACGTGAAGGTGGAAATCAAGTGGTCTGAAAAAGCAGTTGCTAGCATACAAGTAGACTTGGCAAGGAAACTACCTCAAACCCATCAAATGTCGAGTGAAGGTAGTAGTAATATTCCAATAAAGAGATGAAAGAATGAAAAGGAGAACCTATGTGTGAAATCTCCTCCTAAAATAATTGTAATAAGTTCTGACAAATCTAAGGATTAGACACCTCTGACACCCTAAAGAAAACCCTTATGCAAATGTTGACAATAAAGAAAATATTTATGCAAATGTTATTGATAAATAAAGTACTTATGTGTAACAATAACTCCAAGTACAAGACATAAGGTTGGTTAGCCTTTGGTTCTAAGTCTACAATTACACTACATGTACTCCTGCGACACTAAAGTTGACTATTTGTTAAATATTGCTAGCAAAAGTTTTGACATTGCAATTCTATTCAAAATTTCTATGACTATTAATTATCTTATGAAGCTTTTTGAACATTAGTACCACTCCTACCATCTCTATCTATAACTCACCAACCTCCTACATTAAAAGAAATTTGATGCCAACAACTTGCTTACACTTCTCTTTGTAGTCTTGTAAGCTTTGAAAATTCAATTGAAAATCATACAAACAAATTCTACAACTTAGACTCATACATATCTTTTTAACCTGTTACTTATATTTATGAGTTTCATTTATCGTTTAGATAATGGCTACCCACAATGAATCTCCTAGCGAACCATTAGTCCAAAAGCTAGAAGCCCATGAGGAGTCAACAAATTCAAACACACATGCGCCAATTTTGATAGACAAGTTGTACAAATCAATTGAAGCCCATTCAAAACAAATCATTAGAGAACTCCATGACGTTGCACTACTTGCACGTGGAGTAAATGACAAGAGATTGATGACATGGAAGAAATTTCCCGCAAATTACATACAACATGCAAGAAAGTTGCAAGATTCTCTGGTTTTTTAAGAGAACTTTATTATGTCAAGCAATACGAGGAACCCAGAGTTTCAAAAAGCGCTATTGAAAAATTTATTTTGTACTTGTATGATAATTAGGGTAAACACATGTGAAGCATATAGAGGGTTGTTCCATGGTTGGTTCACTCTTATGAACAACATTTTGATGTAGAATTTTATATCTATTTTGTAAAAAATTATTCATACATGTTGTATGTAGGTGGCAACAATGATTGACTTAGTCTTATGAACAATATTTTCATATAGAATTTGATGTCTACTTTTGCAAAAGATTGTTCATATATTTTGGATGTACATGCCCTACTTGATATATAATTAGTCACAAGATCACAATAATGAGTGCATTTATTCAAGGACCAATATCCAAAACATAATAAAGGTTTCATTTTTCTTCTTTGTGATGAAATTTCTTCATCTAATTATGCTTCAACTATACTTCTTATGTAATAGTTGTGTAAATTTGTATTCTTTTTAGAACCTTTTGATTTCAATAGTATTTGATATTAAATGAAATTCATTTAGAAGAAAAGTGGATTTACCATTGAAAAACATCAATTTTACAAATCCAACTTCAATTATTTTCTAGATATGGTACGACCGAGATTGAATTTTGAATCAGAGGAGCAAAAAAAACAATATCAAAGAGAATATCACAGAGAATATCAAATAGAATATAGAAGACGATGATAGGAACAAATGATATATGTTGAAAGGGAAGAACAAAGAAAAAGACACAATGAAGTTAAAAGAGAAAGCTATGTTAGACAAAGGAAAAAAGTCACAATACAAGATGAGATAAATGTAGGGGGTAAGTGCAAAAAGTTGAGTCCATGAAACGTGGAAGTTTTTTCCTTAACCAAAAAATTGAAATCAGCATTGAGGAAACGAGATCCCAATTTTAATAAACGATCCTGAGCCTGAGACAAAACGAGATCTTATTTTTAAAAAAATGGGATCTCGTTTCCCATTAGATCCTGAACCGATGGAAAAGGCACGGGATCCTGATTCTCACGAAACGGGATCCCGATTACTAAAAAACGGGATCCCGATTTCTATAAATCGGGATCCTATTTTGTAGAAATCAGGATCCCGTTTTATATTGCTATTTAAAAAAAAAAAAGATTCCACTACACAGTGGACATGACCTCGAGTACTGGCGACAATGACCCCCACAATCAGCTATAGGTACCTGCCTACATGCCATTTTAAGCATTTTTTTAACTGTTATAGTAGAAATGAATAATTGTAAAAATAGATGAAAAAATGCAATGAAACCTGAAGGTTTTTTAATAAAAATGAAAAAATGAACCTTGAATTGTGTTTTAGAAACAAAATTTAACTTTTGAAACATAAATTGTTTGATTAAACCCAAAAAAATTGGAATCTTGAAAACCCCAATTGAAAACAAAACAAAAAAAATTGCATTTCAAAACCCTAGAAACCAAAATGAAATAAAAACATTGCATTTACAAATCCAAATCAAGCTTTTTGAAACCCTGAATCCAAATCAAATGAAAAAAATTGAATTTGAAAACCCTAGTTTGAATTGAAACGAAAAAATTGCATTAAAAACCCTAATTGTTTAAAATTGAAACCCTAAATTGAATTGGAACAAAGAAATTGTTAACACCCTAAATTGGAATTCAACAAATCATTTTGATTTTGAAAACTAGGTAATTTTGAGCTCAAAAAAAATCATTTGCATTGCTTAAATGTTTTAAATTTTATTTGCTTTGTATGGAAAAAATGATATATATTAAACTTTAGTTTCAATGTTAAATTATAATTAGATTAGAAATCAATATGTTAAAGAATAGTTAAAATTCATAAAGTTTATCTTGATGTTTGTTTGTAAATTTAGTTAGCAAATTCATAAATCTAAACACGTACAATCGATTCCAACTGACACTAACTTGCAAGTATAAATAATTCCAAGGGCCACCCAAACTTCACCCTAAGTTTGCTAAACCCTAGACCCTGCAAACTGTGAAAATCTAAACCTCAACACTAAAGCATTTTTATGTGAACCTCAGACCCTAATCTTTCATTGACATACCTAAAATTATGTAGGTCAATGTCAAGAATGGGTCTATTTGGTAGATTTATGAAAACTATTTGGTGATCAAAGAAGCTCTAAAATTTGGTGATCAAAGCTGCCATCATGATCTATAGGCTGGTCACTGAAACAAAGAGTATATCTCAATCAACTATTCACAAGAAAATGTTCTTCTTACTAACTCTGCAAGTTCATTAAATATTCCAAATTCTAAATCCTAAACCCTAAAACACTAAACTATTCATTTTGTCTTTACCCAGATTTATAAAGTGAAATTTGGTTGTCTTAGGAAAATCCACCAAATTCCCATTCCCTTATGCCATGTAATTTTGTCCTCGGATCTACTACAAATCCCCTTTAAGTTATCCTGTGGCTACTCCTAAACCCTAAACTCTAAAGTCTAAAACCATAAACCCTAAAGCCATCATTTTTCTTAGGCTCTTTTAATGAAATTTGAAGGCCTTTGTGGCAACTCCAATTCGCCAAATTTTATTGCCTTATGCTATGTAATTTTTCCAGATCTTACTACATATATCCCCTTAAGTTCTCCTATTACCATAAACCCTAAACTCTAAAGTCTAAACCGTAAACCTTAAAGCCATCATTTTTCTTAGGCTCTTAATGAAATTTGGTTGCCTTAGGCAACTCCACCAAATTTCATTCCCTTATGCCATGTAATTTTTTCCTAGGATCTTACTACATGTAGATCCCCTTAAGCTATCCTATTACCCTAAACCCTAAAGTCTAAAGTCTAAACCCTAAACCCTAAATCCATCATTTTTTCTTTAAAGGCTCTTAATGAAATTTGGTTGCCTTGGGCAACTTCACAAAATTTTATTCACTTGAGCCATGCCATTTTCTCCTAGGACCTGTAGTGTCCCTCCAGCTTAGACATACTATTTAGTTAATTATGCTATTAGATGCTTTAGATTGCTTTGATACTATGTTGTTTCTTTTCTGAGGTGATTCTGGATATTATGTTGTTTTGATTTTGCGGATGATACATTGACATCCTGGTTATTTGGTTATGTTGGTTCGATGATGCTATGATAGATTCATTCATGATATGGCTTATTGGTTATGATTATTGCTTATGTTATCATGTTGATATGATTGAAAATTATTGATCTTGTTCGTTTGTGTCGGTGAAGAAGACAGTGTGGCATTACTCATTCGTGAGTATCCTGCCACACTGCAATCCTTATTCACGGTGTGTTTTCTAACTTGAGTTTATATGTATACATGTTTTAACCTTGATGTTTTCCTGCAGACACAGGTACTAGGTAACAACTCCACCTGCTTGTCAGGTCTGAGTGTACCCTGATTCAATCTTATTATGTTGACCGGAGATTTTGACAGGTCTGTGTTTAACCATCATTCTTTGCGAATGAGTATCTTTGTTTTTTCCTGTGTTGCCATTGTCGTCTTTGTTTTATCGCCATCGTCGTCATCATCATCATCATATTCATCTTTATCGTTCTTATTGGTTGTGTTTCGTCATGTTCATTCATACCGTCTTGGTTGTGAATTCTGTATGAAAATTTAGTGTTTAATTGTTTGACCATGTATACAAATATTTAATAAGTTTTGATTTATTTAATTGGTAATGTTGTTCTTTTGTAAATATTAAATTATTTCTATGAGTTAAATAGGTGTATATCTGTATATTATTGTGTATTAAAAGAGAAATTTGATCAAATATGAAATCTATCTTATGCGAGTAGATTAGTTCATGAATTGCATATAAAAAAAAATGAAATTGGTGTAGACAGGCATTTAATTATGTATTTGTTTAAAATAATGAATTGAAGGATATATGTAATGAGGAAATTACTTCCATTTAAAAAACTTAGGTTGTAAATTTCAATTACACATAATTTTCTGAATATGTGAAGTCCATAATGATTGTGAAAACAAGTTTGTTTTTGAAAATAAAAATAAAAAGAAATTAGTGCACTGATGTCATGCTAGATATTATGCATAGGAGGTTACAGCACAGCCTGCCTAGTGATAACAGTATTTCTTTTGTATTATATTCATTTTGAATAACAAGAACTAATATGTATAGTTTATAAATACATTTGTTATTATATTATAACCTCCTTACTTAGGATTATGCCCAACTATCTTAAACTAAACTTGTTGGCATTGTATTTGATTATTGTTCGGTGATTAATTTTTGGCCAAAGCTTATTATTTCCCTATAGGAATTACATTTACCTCTTTACCCGTGCGGCTGTAGATAAGATCTATTTCCTGTTTAGTGCCTATAATAGTGGAAATAGATATGTATGAGAAGAAGTCTTCTTCAAGTTATAAAATTTCTAACTGAAGATAATTAAAAAGGGGGGATCTGGAGTTAATGAGAGGTTGAATTGGTCGACCATATTAGGGAAAAACTTATTGCATTTGAAGAGGACGGGGAATTGGTTATCTGAGGTTCTGGAAATTTCTATAGAAAGTTGACAGGCTTTGGAAAATTTTGGGGCTGTTAACAGAGATCGTGGGTTTTGGAATACAAAAAAAAAACCGCTTCTGCGTTTCAACTTCAATAATATTTCCAGCTCAGTGAACAAATTAGTTCAGGGATACATGCGTAATTTTCAAAGAAGATTTCTGGAAAAAAAAGAGCACTGCAATATTTTAGGAGGAATTCTTCTCTGGTTTTAGATAGCAGTAGCATTTAAATTGAAGGGAGTTCTGGTGGTTAATTGAGATTTTGAAAGAGAAGCCAGAGAGTTTGTTTAAGGACAACTGAAATTTTTTGCCAGGTATTCTTCTATTGATTTTTATTTTTATTTTATTTTTTTCCTCTAAAATTCATGCTCTCTATAATGAAAATCTAGGCCGAATCATTCCTAAAACCCTCCAATTATTCGCATGCCTATCTGGATTGGATGATGACTTGTAACCCGTATGTAAATGAATAGAAATTCTATGATCTTGTTCCAATACGTCCTGGCAGTTCAATGATATGAAAGGCATTCTTTTAAAATTATGATATGTCCCATTTAACGTATTTACCGACCTCCATACTGAACGTGCTTTCCTTTAACTGGTCGAGTCTTCTTGTGCGCCAGTTTATCAACATTCTCTGCAAGCAAATCATTGATCTTATGTTTCTGAGGATTTACTGGAGGTTAGTCTAGATTTTATTCCTGATCAATCTCTAAATGGATTCGAAGCAATCCTAAACTGTAAACTGGGAATTGTATTTTCCTTGATAACTGTAGTTTTTCCCCCAAGTATTTATGGTATTTGATATAATCACTTTCCTGTATTTCTTGCAACTCAAACAGAATGAATATATATATATATATAGTTGCTGCACCAGCCAAGAATCTGCATGCCGTCCTATTTAATTGATTATGTTCAGAATATCGATTGTTGTATGTAAATATTAGACTTAAAAATGTCGTTGTACCTTAATGAGTTAGCCATTAAACTCTTAGTAAACAAATAGTCAATTGATATAAATGATGTCTTAGGTAGGTCCCTGAGATTTCCTTGAAATTTTTATATCTTGGCTTGATGTAGATTTTCTTGTTTGGGTAAGAGATCTTTGATTATACTAATCTATTGTCTGAAATTCGCCATTCTTTGGAACTTTTGTATTTATCTTTGCTTAGTATGCATCAAATAATTTGGTATTTACATTTATATGCTGTTCTTTTATTCTTTTCATCTTCTTGATTTCACCAGCCTATTTGTTTGATAATAAATCTCATGTCACTTATCATTGATTATGATTAATCGTATCTAATTACAAATTATCTGGACTGGTATCTCCATCGCTTTATACCTATAGATTACCGTCTTTAGTTTTGTTGAAACCTGTTAAGATAGTTATGTGCACAACCTTCATCTTGCTGATGGAAAATGCAATAGTATTGTCTTTGATACTTAATTAAGATTATCACACAATGGCGCTGGAAAATAATATTGTCTTGAGTCTATTTCCACTGAATGAAACAAAGGCTGATATTTAGGTGATAAAATCTTTTTCAGAAGTTGATTTGTCCTATCTTGCTATATTATTAGCTGTTAATATTAAGAAAATTGTCATATAAACTTGCAGATATAAGCGCTGACCCTTACTCTTACCTCCTATTATTATGCATGATTTCAATGATTAACTTTCCTGAAAGCCATTCCCTACGGCATGCATGGTGCTTAATAAATTTCTTTTCCACCATGTGTCCAAATTCGAATTGTCTATAACTGTGCATTCTTCATAACCTGCATGTGTTTTTCTATCTTTACTTTCATTTCTTGATTTGAGACTTAAACCTTTTCATTTGTTTTGTCTTACATCTACTTTAGTTTCAAATCTGAGTTTTTGATTATAAGTAAAGCTATGGCGTTACTTTCACTTTTTATGGATATGATATTTGTTTGAAACCGTCACTCTTTACTTCAGTATAAATTCGTCTTTGCATGAAGTAATAGTGGAGTAATTTTGTTGTTAAAATTATGTTAACACAATCATCAATTGAAATATATGTATAGTGTATAAATGGGTTAAATGTAAATTTGTGATTGAGAAATTTATGAGAAAGATATAATTTTAGATTTATTATTTGTAATGTGAATTCAACTAGTATAAAATAGAGTTAAACAAAAGTTTTTTTTGCTCGCTTAATATATATATATATAGTGAAATGTATTGCCTTTAAGTGTTTGACTTATAAATGTATAGGATTTATATTATCCTAATCCTATTAAAATAGATGTATTTTCTTTGAAATTGTCAACAATTAATAATATCAATAAATTGTTTATTATGAACGTATAATCCGTGATGATTGGAATATTGTGTGTTGTTGTTTATATGGTTAATCTAAATGAAAAACAAAACACAAAATGAAACATTAAACCAAAGAAAACTAAATGAAATGAAATCAAATAAAACAAAGTTTCTTCAGAGCCGTTTCATTTTCCTCTATCTCCAGGAATTTGAATCTGCTGCTCTCATATTTTGTATAAGCTAAGCTTCTCCAAATGGCTGATGTAGAATGAGTATGCAAAAAGGAAATTCTATTCTATCCTGTATGCTAATGGAATGAAATTGCTGACGGATATGAATAGGGGCTATGGATTATGCACAGGGGCTGTGAATGGAAGATATCATGATTCTATGTTATATGATGCTATGATTCTATACTATGAAAGTACTATGAATTCTATGAATGCTATGAATGCTATGAAATTTGCCTATAATTTACTTGCTTAAAACTTCTATATGCTTTGGAGTTCCCGGCAGTCGTATTTATAGATTTTTGCAGGCACAATCCTGGCTGGCAAGAATCTACGGCTGTGAGATTGTCTGGTAGGTTTGAATGGTGAAAGATGGAGAAGTTGAGAAGAAGATGGAAGAGGTTGAGAGGTTGGAGAGAAGGATGGATTCCTGTCTTCAACCCACGGGAAGAAGGCTGCACAGAAACAGAGAAAATTAAATTTTCTGTTTTGACCGTTTGCTTCCCGAGAGTTGAAGATAATCCCCAAATTAAATAAATAAGTAAATTTATTTAATTTTATTTATTGAATTTTGATTTTTGATTTTTTAAAAAATATGGAAGATTTAATTAAATATTTTGAAATATTTAATTATGATATGACTTTAGAAGAATATGAAATTTTAGAAGAATTAATTAAATATTTTGGAATATTTAATTATAAATAGATATATGAATCGAATTAGAGGAATTAATTAAATATTTGAAATATTTAATTATAAATAGATATTTAGAAGAAGAAGAAAATTTTAATCTTTATTTGAAT
The DNA here is from genome assembly GCA_007258455.2 of Sequoia sempervirens. NCBI lineage: Eukaryota > Viridiplantae > Streptophyta > Pinopsida > Cupressales > Cupressaceae > Sequoia > Sequoia sempervirens. Next base: position 528,195,538 of record VDFB02000017.1, read on the forward strand.
AAAATACTCAAACTAAGATTATATGATAATTAATATAAATAAATCATAATATTTATTTAATTAATTAAGAAATGAATATTTGAAAAGATGATTAAATAAACTTATTTATTTAATCAAAATAAAAGAATGAAGAAATATAAATAAATTATTTAAATTTATTTTATACGCAGATAGAATTCAAAGATTTTAATTAAATATTAAAAACATTTAATTAATTACCGCAAAATGTGTGACCATTTTAGGTGTATACATTTTGCCCTCTTTGAAGTGATGTTTTACGCAGCCCAGCAAAGAATTTTGAAATTTTCCCAAATGTTGATAGGTATATGCCCCCTGAACTTATGAATCGATAAGATTTTGAATTTTTGTGAATTTTTTTTATTTTATGGATTTTTTTTCTTTTTTTTTTGATTTTTATGATTTTGAAGATGTCGATTCATCGTTCGAAAATAATGATAAAGAAAATTGACCTGAAAGATATGAAATGAAAAATTGATGAAGAAATTTCCCCTGCTATGTGAAAATATGATAAAATGCCCCAATTTTACCATTATATAGGTTTAAAATGTCATTTTCCATGTCATTTTCAATTTTAACCTAGTAAAATTTACAAATTTTGAGCTCTGAGTTGATAATTATGGCACTTCCAGTTCACCAACACCATTTCGAGCGTATCCGACGATATCAGCGGCCAACACACTATGGACCTCCGGTATGTGTCCCGTAAATCTCTTGTCTCTCAAAAATTTTCCGTTTTACGCACGTTTTTCAATGTTTATGTAAAAAAAGTGAGTTTTAGCGCCCTTAAAGCTTTTTGTAGCGCATATGATACATATCATAGCGCATTTGATTCTGTAGTGCATATGATAGATATCGTAGTGCAATTGATCATTTTCGTAGCGCAATTGATTCTGTAGCGCATATAATAGTTTTTATAGCGCTTTTAATGATTTTTATAGCGCATGCAATTCCGTAGCGCATTTGATGAATTTTATAGTGCTCTTAATGTTTTTCATAGCGCATATGATCCCATAGCGCCCATAATCAAAAGCGTAGCGCTATTAATTGATTCTTTAGCGCCGATAAGGAATTTTGTAGCGCCCATAAGCAGTTTTGTAGCACTTTTGATTGTATGTTGTTGTGAATGATAAATTTGTTCCCAAAGTCGTTGGAAAACAAATATAAACTGATAAATTTTCTTTTAAAGTTGTTAAAAACAAATAGGACAGATAAGTTTTCTCCTAAAGTTGTTAGAAAGAAACTTGATGTTGATTATTTGCGTTCCATAATGATGAAAAACAAATAGTTTGATTGATTCATTTGCTTCTAAGGTTGTTAAAAAAAACATGATTTTGATATTATTCACATTTCATAATGATGATGAAAGACAAATAATTCGATGTTTAGTTTTGGATTGATGTGTTATGATAATTTGATATTGATGTTGCTTCGATAATATGTCCACAGGAGAGACTAGGTGTCTTGCAGTTACGAGACATTTCCGAGCACATGGACATTGATTCCACATTTGTTACAGTCAGATAGAGATGTGATTGATGCATGTGGTTTGAGTTCATTACTTGATATGCCCGAGGTTCTCCTCAACAAGGCCCTATTGACAGCACTTGCAGAGCGGTGGCATAGTGACACCAACACTTTTCATTTACCGACGGGCGAGATTACAGTGACCCCCGAGGACGTATATCGCATCTTACGGATCCCAGTGATGGGAGAGATAGTTGTTTTTGATAGCCGAGAGGCTGGAGGTACTGATGCTTTGAGGAGGATTTTTCAAGATGATCGACGTTTTATACTTATCCCGCGGGTGAGATTACAGATACATATTCACCTTTACCAGCTGTACTTGCAGGATTTATTGGAGGTGTGTTGTGCCTCGACCATAGGTCGAAGGGGTTTGCGATCGGGTGGGGTCGTGTTTTGGAGAGTATGGTGATGCAGGGGACACAATATGTGTGGGGTACATGCATGCTAGCCCACTTATATGATGAGTTACATCATATCGTGCAGATACTGGAGTTTTGCCGTTGGATGCCTATTATTACGCATGGCGCTACGGAGCATTTTATTGTTTTACGCCCATTGACTCGGCATACCATCACCTAGTTGAGCATGATTTTGAGATATGCTTCACTATTGCCACCGGCATCAAGTAAACTAGCGTACTGGTAGCTATGATCGGATAGTTCCAGATACAAAGATGCCGGGAGACCTGCATTTTAGATGCGGTATTTACAGGGTCATACCTATCTTTTGATTGAATGCATCTGCTATGGACCCTAGAGATTTTGATCAGCCTCTAGCCATCGACTACGCATGCCTCGCGGGTTCAGCTTATTTATGCGCCAGTCAGAGCTTCGCGGTGGGGTCCATGTGATTTATATGAGTGCCTTTGGGAGTTTTACGCATCGAGTAGATGTCCTTGATGCAGGGATGACACCAGAGTATTATCAGTATGTCCTAGAGCATCCAGCGCCACGTATGTTTGATCCTGATGAGGCTGTTGCTCCTATTATTGCACAGAGACGTCGACAGAGGGACTCAGAGTCAGAGGATGATGATTCAGAGGACAGTGATGATGATGAGAGTGGTGGAGATGATGACTTAGAGGGAGATGATGGTGGTGATGGTAGGGGTGGAGATAGAGGTGGCAGGAGAGGCGGTAGGAGAGGCGGTAGAGGTGGCAGAGGTGGCAGAGGTGGACCACGGATGAGACATACTGACCCATCCCCTTCAGTAGATCCTACAGTATCAGGCCAAATATCCTCTTTACAGAGTACAGTATAGAGTTTGCAGGCTCAGCTATCACAGGCACAAGCCTTGATTACACAGTTGCAGGGTCAGTTGACTTCGATTACTGCTGAGAGGGACGCAGCTAGACAGCGAGGTGAGCAGGCCATTGCCTTGGCAGATAGCCTACAGAGAGTAGCAGGTAGCACCTTGACGGGTGACATGATGAGAGAGGTTACCAAAGCCACCCGAGAGGCAGAGTTCTATCGGACTAGATATCACGATGCAGTTCCCCCTGAGCACAGAGAGAGTTATGCTCAGTCACAATCTACTCATGGTCATTCTCATACTACCAGCAGGGGTGTGACACAGCCTTTACCTCCAGGAGGACCATCAGGGACAGGTGGTGCAGGTCCATCAAGGGCAGGTGGTACAGGTCCTAGGCCAGCTCCATCAGAGGATAGCACTGCCTAGTGCATTGTATATGATATTTTCATGATATTCTGTTGAGACATTTTGTATACACCGTGAGATGATCACATTTTTGATGATATTATATCATTTGTAGTTGACATCCTTGTACATTTTGACATTCATTTTTGAGATATATGAAATGCAGTGATGATTTATGATTATATATATGATGTGTCCCTATGATGTATATGATATGATGATTTCATGATTTATGAAATTTATATACATGATTTTATGAGATGAAATTTATTTGATGAATGAATGTATATGATAATGATGTATGTAATGTATGCTTTGATTTTATGATTTTCTAATGCAAATATATGTAAAAAAAAAAATGTATGAAATGATGTTTTTGTGAATGTCAAAATATACTCAGTCATATTTTCGAAAAGATATAAACATTTGATTCTTTGCCAACTTTTTAGAAATCTATAAATGCAAAATGCAAATTCTAACATGAATAAAAACCTATACTAACCATGCAGGACATTCATACAATATTGCCATTTGGAGAGCTTATACATCCTTTTTGTATCATCATAGAGCTTTGAAATGTTGAAAGTTAATACAAGCATCAAAGGGTATGTTAGCACCAGTGATGACCTGAGTATTGCTTTCATGATTTTTAATATAGCAAGTTAATACAAGCATCGAGGTATAATTGAACCGAGATGACCTGAGTATTGCTTGCATAAACAAACAAGAGTTAATCCTTTTCCCATGCAAATTCCGAAATGTCATCCATGATACATAGTAAAGCATGTCTCGCGACCAATTTGCATAGTACTAATGATTTTCTCACAAACAGCAGACAAAGAAAAATCATACTCCTTCCTTGCTCTTCTAGTTCAATACATCATTGAATTACTCCAGAGATATGATAGAAAATCAAACAACCATTCAAATCTTGCTTAAAGTATTTCAAACATTTATTCAGATTAAGATCATCCAATTTTTAGTTATCATCATTGATATTCTCATTTGTTTGGAGCATGTTGTTTCGATTTCCATTGGCATTGAATAAACATGTTGTGATTGATTTGATACAACAATGTTTGTTGTGTTTTGTCAAACTGTTATTTGTCTGTTTGTGATATTCTAAAAGCTCGTTGCCCCTCTCTTGTTTGTATGTTTCTGCATTTTTCCCCCAATGTAAACACAACCTAAGGATAAAAGATATGTACAGATTTCATCAAGCCATGATGAAAGATAAGGATTCCCATTACATGATATGGATAATGAAAGATATATACAGATGATAGATATGGATGAAAAAAAATGAAAACAAGACATAAACTAATAAATGGAGGAGCCCATTTTAATTACAAGTAACGCCTGTTTGCCAGGTTTTCACTACTTGTTTTTATTGCACTTTTTCAGGATTTTTCTAATTTTTTTGATTTTTTTCAGGACTTTTTATGATTTTTTTGATTTTTTTCAGGACTTTTTAGACATAGAACTTCTTCAGATGAATACTATTGATTGGTTCCTCAAACAGGTCCCCCTCTGATGTGGATAACTGATATACACCAGAACCGTATGCTGCTACAATGACAAATGGACCAAGCCAGTTAGGTTCAAATTTCCCTTTCTTTTCTCTGTCTTGCTGATTACGTGGATTTTCTCTTAAAACTAAGTCACCCACTTGAAATGCCCGTGGTTTAACTCTGTGATTATAGCTACGGGACATAACTTGTTGGTAACCTTTCAAATGATTAGCTGCATGTTGACGCCTTTCATCTAACAATTCTAATTCTTGGAGGCGAGAAACCCTGTAGTCTTCATCACTTATCAATCCCTTGAGTGAAACCCTAAGTGAAGGTATTTCAACTTCTAATGGTAAAATTGCTTCTGCTCCATAGACTAAAGCATATGGTGTAGCTCCTGTTGGTGTGCGAACACTGGTTCTATATGCCCACAAAGCTAGGTTGAGTTGAACATGCCAATCACGTCCAGCGTCATTTACTGTCTTCTTCAATATCTTCAAGATGGTTTTGTTAGAAGCTTCTGCTTGACCATTACCCTGTGGATAATAAGGTGTAGAGAACCTGTGTTGGATGTGAAATCTTTCACAAAGTTCATCTACATCTTGATTCTTAAAAGGCCTTCCATTATCAGTAACAATAGAATTAGGAATTCCATACCTACAAATAATGTAATTCAGGATAAATGAAGATATTTGTTTACCAGTCACTGTTGTTAGAGGAACAACTTCAATCCATTTTGTAAAATACTTCGTAGCTGTGATGATAAATTTATGACCATTTGACGATGAAGGATGTATTTTACCAATAAGATCTAATCCCCACTGAGAAAAAGGCCATGTTGAAGCAAAAGGTTGTAGTTCTTGTGCAGGTGCATGAATAAGATTCCCGTGAATCTGGCATTTAGAACACTTCTTGACAAAATTAAAAGAATCTTTCTCCATGGTAGGCCAATAGTACCCCATTCTGACAAGTTTCTTGGCTAAGGTCAAACCACTCGAATGAGTTCCACAAATACCACCGTGAACCTCTTGTAAGGCTTTTTCAGATTCATCACATTCAAGACATCTAAGGAGTGTACCATCAAGACCACATCGATAAACGATATTGGCAATTAAGGTATAACGGGATGATTGGCGAATGAAATTCCATTTTTGATTGTGAGATAAATATGAAGGCAAGATGTTATCTTTCAAATAGGTATAAGTCTTGCCATATAAAGGTGAATCAGAACCGGTCAAATGACATATAAGTTGAGTTTCAGGATTATCATAGGCGGGAGAAAACAATTGTTCCACCAAGAATTCATACTTGGTTTGATCTTTCGATATTTGTAATAAGGAAGCAATGGTAGCCATTGCATCTGCAGCTTTATTATCAATCCTTGATATTTGTGAAAACTTGATTGACACAAAATACTTCTTATAATCATCTACCATATTCTTGTAAGGTAGCAGCTTATCATCTTTGGTTTGATAATCATCATTAATTTGATTAATGACAAGTTGTGAATCACCGTAAACTTCCAGCTCTGTAATCTGCCATTCCAAAGCTATTTCCAATCCTATAAGCAATGCCTTATATTCAGCTATGTTATTTGTGCAAGGAAACATCAACCGATATGATCGTGAGATGGTATGTCCTTCAGGTGTAACAAAGAGAATCCCTGCCCCTGAGCCATATTGTGTATAAGATCCATCAAAGTACAATGTCCATGATTTCTGAATTGTTGCTGAAAAGACCTCTGCATCAGGAAACTCAATGTGCATTGGATTTTCTTCTTGTAAAGGAGCTTCATCCAACTAATCTGCAATGACCTGTCCTTTAATAGCTTTTCGATCTACATAGTGAATATCAAACTCACTTAAGATCATTACCCATTTTGCAAGTCTTCCTGTTAAAGTAGCTCTGCTTAATAAGTATTTCAATGGATCAATCTTTGTTATCAGCTTAACTGTATGATCCAACATATAATGTCGCCACTTTTGAGAAGCAAACACTACTGCAAGGCAAGCTTTTTCAATAAAACTGTAGTTTAACTCATGTCTTGTTAAGGTTCTACTGATATAATATATGGCACTTTATTTACCTGTAGAATCTTCTTGTGCTAGCAATGCTCCCAAAGATACTTCTATTGCTGAAATATAGAGTATGAATGGCTCTCCTAGAATAGGTGGAATTAAAACTGGTGGATGCGTAAGATATTGCTTGATCTGATTGAATGCTGCTTCACATTTGTCATCCCATTTGAATGGGAAATTTTTATGCAATAAATGTGTAAATGGCAAGCTTTTGTCTGCCAGTTGAGCTATAAATCTTCTAATGGACTGTAATCTTCCTTGCAAGGATCTTAATTGACTGATATTTCATGGCAGAGGCATGTCCATTATAGCTTGTACCTTTTCTGGATCAACCTCTATACCCTTTTCTGAAACAATATATCCTAGAAGTTTTCCAAATGTAACGCCGAAGACACATTTCTTTGGATTTAGTCGAACATTGAACTTCTCCATTCTGATAAATATTTTTGATAAGATTTCCAGGTGTTCATCTCGTGTATGAGATTTGGGAAGTAAATCATCAACATAATCTTCCATGAATGTATGCATCATATCATGAAAAATTATTGTCATTGCTCTTTGATAAGTGGCTCCAGCATTCTTTAACCCAAATGGCATTACATTCCAGCAATAGGTACCCCAAGGACATGTGAACGCTATTTTATCTTGATCCTCTGGTGCAATTTTTATCTGGTTGTATCCTGAAAATCCATCCATTAATGAATACATTGCATGGCCAGCAGTTAAGTCAACAATCATGTCTATGTTGGGAAAAGGAAAATCATCTTTAGGACAAGCTTTATTTAAATCTCTGAAATCTGTACAAACTCTGATCTTTCCATCTGGCTTTAAAACAGGTACAATATTGGAAATCCATTCTGCATAATCAATAGTTCAAATGAATCCAACATCCAAAAGCTTCTTTAATTCTTCTTTGACCAATAATGCAACATGTGGATACATTTTTCTGAGCTTTTGCTTTATAGGCTTTGTCCCAGGTTTAATAGATAAATGATGCATTATTAAATTAGGATCTAACCCTGGCATATCAGCATATGACCAAGCAAAGTTAATTTGATTCTCCTTCAAGAATTCCATGAATTTCGAGACTTCTTCAACTGTTAATGATGCCGCAAGTTGCAAAACTTTTGGCTGTTCTGCTGTACTTATGTTGATTGATTCTGTTGGTTCGATCAAAATAGAAGATCTTTCATGATGATACTTGGGAAGAGTGTCAAGTTTCTCATCCTTCAATGCCTCAGAAAGGTTTTCACTATCGGATTCACTCTTTATTTTTCTCTTGTTTTGATCTATCACTGCCTTTTTTTGGTTTTCACCAATAGATCCATCTTTTATTTCATTTATTTTTCAACTAAGAGAGTTGACACCCTCCTTATCAAAATCATGAGTATAAGATTCTTGAATGAAACAATTGTTTTCTTCATTTGAGGAACAAAGGAAATTTATAATGTCCTCATCATCACTGAATGTAGGAATATGGATGGGCACGTCAATGTCCCAATCTATAAGTTCTGGATAAACTAAAGGCATAGAATCATTAGGTTGGGTAAGGTCTTGAATTGTCAAAGTCATGATATGGTTATCATCCTCATGGTAGACAAGGTCTATGATGGTATTTTCCTGTTGATCATCAATTGCGCTAGAATCTGATTCTTCCTCACTTGAGTCATGATTGCTTTGTAAAACAAAATCAAGTGGAGGCCTTGAGCCTTCTCCTTGGATAAGAACAGGTGCATATTTGTGTATGACATCAACTTGTTTATCCCTCCAAAATTCATCATTATAAATGGTGTCCCATTCATATTCATTAGAATCAGTATCTGAACTATTTTGCAATTGGAAAACTGATTCATGAGATTTATCTGACACTGATCCTCCTTCATGAGTTAATTGTGCTTGCTATGAAGTAGATTCTTCTTTATCTTTACCATATCCAAGTCCTATTTTATCACTTGAATGTTTTGAAATAGGTTGAATTGGTTCCACAATTCCTTCTCTTCGTTTCCCTATAGGACCATTCCCTTCATAGCCCATCTTTTGCATGATAGCGTACCCCTTACCATATTGTTCTTTAGGAAACTTAATGTGCAAGAGAGATTCATCTTCATCTTTGTATAGCCAATTTAGGATGTCCCTATCTTCAGCTTCTTCTTTAGTGGTATTAGCTCTAATGAATTTTCCATCAAACTTTGTGATTGGCACGGAAGCGGTTGCAATCTTTTGATTCGATAAAGTTGGCAAACCATGTGATCTTGGAGAAGGAGGTAAAGTAGAGAGAGATAGTGAATATTCACCTACCCCTTTGTCTTTAAACTTCAGCTTAGCATCAAGATTCTTCATCAATTCTTGCAATTGAACTTGTAGATTGGAAGAAGAAACAGCAAGAGCTTCCCTATTGTGTGGCACAAATACATCTTGAGTTACTCTAAGATTTGAACAAGTTTGGGTACTATTGTAATCACCTTGTATAGTTATTTCTTGTCCACCATATGGAAACTTGATACATTGATGATATGTTGATGGAACTGCTTGCATATCATGAATCCACGGACGACCCAAAAGTATGTTATAAGAAAGATCTCGATCTAGAACCTGACAAAATGTATTCTTCACAACAGGTCCCACTCTGATAGGTAGCAATATTAATCCTTTAGAAGCTCTTTCTTCATCATCATATGCCTTGATGGTTATCTTCCTTCATGGATCAATTTCATTTTCTGATATTCCTAAGGCATTTATTAACTTTAAAGTACAAATATTCAAACCGGCTCCTCCATCTATTAAGACACGTCTAATTCGATGTTTATGGATCATGACTTCAAGATAGAGCGAGGAATTATGTGGATGTGTCATGGAAGCATCATCTTTGTCGGAAAATGAAAGACAAGTGGGGGAAGACAAATGTCCCACCATGGCTTTGAATCTGTTTACATCTAAATTAGTATCAACAGTTGTATTTACAAGAGCTTCTTCTAAAATATTCTTGTGTATGGGGGATATTTTGAGAAGTTCAAGGATGGATATTTGAGCTGATGTTTTTCTCAACTGATCAACCAGATTATACTGACTAGGAGGAGAAATAGTTGTTTTGGATGAACTTCCTTTTAGAACAACTTTTGCTTGACCTCGTGTTGTCACATTAACCTGTTGATATTCTTGTTTTCCTTTGATCTTGATAACATTAACCCGATGATCATCTGTGTGGATGTGATAGATTATATTGTCTTCAACATTATGTATACTTTTGGTTTTGGTATCCGATGTTTCCCCCTTTTGATAGTTTGGCAAAGGATCTTTGAATGCTTGATGATCGTCATTGGTATGATGCCCCTCAATTGTAATGGTACCATTGTCAATTAAATCTTGTACTAGATTTTTCAAAGCTTGACAATTGTTCGTTCTATGACCCTTACATCAATGATAATTACAATAATACGAGTCATTCCATGATGGTGGTTTGACTCGTGGCTCATAATCTCTTTGTGGTGGTAAGGTGATAACCTTATTATCAAGAAGCTCCTTGAGAGTAGACTCAAGAGATTGACCCAAAGCGGTAAAAGTCCGTCGATTTGAAAAGAACGAAGGTCTAGACGGATTTGATGTTTGTGCATTGCCAAGATTATTATTGAAATTACCACGATTTTGATTGGTATTTTGATTGGTCATGTTTTCTTGCTTCGAAATTTGTCCTTGTTGATTGTTGTTTCCTTGTTGATTTTTTCGTGGAGCACTTGATAGATTGAAAACAGATGGTCTCGTTCATAAATTATTTGCATCCACTATACCATCATTGACAACATTTTTGTTTCTGTTCCAAAACCTTGTTTTATCGTTGTTGTTTTGATTTGATGTACTTGGATTATCAAGTTTTATGACTCCCCTTTTAACCAAGGCCCCTTCAATGGTGATTGCGTTTTCAATCAATTTTTCAAAGTTATGAGGACAATGAAGGTTAAGCCTATAACTTAATTCTGGATCAAGGCTATTAATAAAGATATCCATCTTTTCCTTTTCAGGAATAGGACGAGAATATCGTGCAAATAACCTTCTCCACCTTTGCAAGAACGTAGTGAAGGGTTCTCCTACTTTTTGTTTCACTTTACAAAGATCAAGCATTGTTATCTGGTGTTGAATGTTGTAGGAGTATTGTGATATAAACTGATTTATCAACTCCTCAAAAGTTTTGATAGGTGGAGTGATTTTTGAAAGCCACTCCATGGATTGTACACCTAGACTTTGTGGAAATAATTGCATCAAGTAAGTATCGTCATAGGCGAATTCAAGACTCATGTTTCGGAAATCCCTAACATGGTCAATGGGATCAGTTTTTCCATTATACCTATCATACTTAGGAATTTCACAATGTTTTGGAAATGGGATCATTTGAAGACTCCTATCAAATGGATAAGGAGATATGTCTTCCAAAACATATTTCTTTGTTGTACCTCCTTGCATTTCCTTTATTTTCCCTTGTAATTCTTTTATCTGTTGGTTAAGAGCACTAAAGTCATTAGGAGGAGTTTCAGGATTTTGTTTAATCCCTTCTATGTCAAAAGTGTGAGGCAACTTAGCTCCTTGATTAGCTAATGAAAGAAAATATTTTTCTTTGTTACGTTCTAAAATTCTTTCCATAAGAGTATGGAATTGGGGATCTTGTTCTGCTTCTTGAAGCTTTTCTTCTGTTAACTCATCAAGGTTAAACGTTTCCTCTTCTTTTTCATTACGGTCACCCATTTTACTGGTAGTGGTTTCTCCCTTGTCTTTTTCCATTTGTTTTTGAGATCTCGTGAAGACAGGCATAGGTTTTGCTCCAAATTCTACTTACTTTTGATAAAAAAAAGTGAAATAGTGCAATTTATGTGATATATATGAAAGTCAGGATAGAATGAAGATTCTATGACTTACACAAAATTTCTAATCTTGTAGCTTGTGTTGTTCCCGAAGTGAAAGGATGAAAATCCTGTTTAGCGGGAATGTAAGCAAAAGATCAAGAAAAGGATGATTTTGCACTTTATGAAATTTTGATCATGGCTTTGTAAAAGGATGGATTTTGAAATGGATGCCTAATGTATTCTAAGTTCTCTATTGCAAAATTTGATTTGGACGAGTAGAATATTCGATTGCGGGTTGGGGAATATAACTAAAATGAATACGTTGACTATGGTTATGCCTTTGAGAAAGGGCTCTTCTTTGAAAGTAAGCTTGTGAATACAAGGGTTCTATGGCATAATCATCTGAAAGACCTCTAACACAATCATGATACCTATGAAGAAAGGTTCTATATTTGAGTAAAATTTTTTGACTTTGATACAAGAATCGTTGCTTCTTCAATAGTTTCTTGTGGTTGAGGGGTTTCTTTGGCTTCTTAATCCTTTTGGAAACGGATTTCTTTACAAACGTTGTAGATTTCCAATTTCGTAACATGAGATTAATCAATGTGATAATGAGTGTTTTGGATGATCTTATCTAAATTAATGTATTGAAAACACATCAAACAAGTTGTAAAATGGTTGTCTTAAGTCCTATACTAAACATCAAGTGTATAACCAAAATGTTGTTCAAAAAGTGTTTTAACAGGTTTTACACATGATAAGCACTTCAAACAGACTCACTCTTAGTTCTCAAGTAGGTCATCATATCAATCAATAGCCTACATCTTAAAACTGCGTCGACTCACACAGCCATGTCACCCACGAAAGGGCACCCGTGTTTTTGTCTTTTCCAGGTGCGTACTCAGAGTGATGGAAGTGGATACCGGATCCCCTGAGCAAACAATCCTTGGCAGTTATATGGTGAGTATCTTGGGGGTAGATTCTTCCCTCCCCTGCACTGTGATTAAAATGATGTTCGGAAACTGACTCGGTAAGATACTACACTAGGTTCGTAGTAAGGGTTTTCGTTTGGTGCGGCAAATGATAGAATCCCTCGAGAGACCTCCCTACCTTTAGAACAAAGGCTTTGGGGATGGTTATCAATGCACACTACCGTCGAATGGGATTTTCATCAACCATCCGCATTTGATTATAGTGGGTTGGAAAACTTGGCTTTAGTTGTTCCCACTTAGGTCGTTCCCGTAGGGTGAGTACTTTTTCCCACTACGGCAGGCCTTCTAAAAGGAGTTAATAAAATAGGAAAATGCATAACGGGAAATAGGTGAGTTTGGCATTTTGATCACCCAATTAAGGGGAGAGCATAGGCCTATCACCAAAGACAAAGCAATCACTAATATATTTTAAGCCCAAAATTAAGATTTTCTAAACTAAGTGAAGATGTTGCTTCACATAAACAAAAAATTCTTTTTAAGCCCAAAAATAAAGTGTGAAATGCCTACCCTAGGATTGCTTCATTTTACCTTTACGTGTCTATCCTAGGATTGCTTCATTTGAAATTAAGTGTCTACCCTAGGATTGGTTCGTTTTATCCTTAAAAATTACTAACTGTTCGTGACTGCGTCGAAGTCAGTTAGACTATTTTAAAATTACAGATTACAACATACTGCCTTTTAAAAGTTGCTCTGCAACAGACATTATAGGCACTGCAAAATACTTTATGGGCGCTGCAAAATCAATTATGGGCGCTGCAATATCTCTTATGAGCGCTGCAAAATTTGTTACGGGCGCTGCAAAAGTTGTTACGAGTGCTGCAAAAGTTGTCACGGGCGCTGCAAAAGTTGTTACAGGCGCTGCAAAAGTTGTCACGGGCACTGCAAAAGACCTCAAATGCGCTGAACTGGGTATTAAAATGTCGAAGATGTGTTTCCTGCGCTATTCCGATGTTTTTATCTGTAACCTATCAAAAGAAACTGCAAACAGATATTAAAAAAGGGGGTAAGAGTCCCACGGTGGGCGCCAAAAATGTGTTGTTGTTTATATGGTTAATCTAAATGAAAAACAAAACACAAAATGAAACATTAAACCAAAGAAAACTAAATGAAATGAAATCAAATAAAACAAAGTTTCTTCAGAGCCGTTTCATTTTCCTCTATCTCCAGGAATTTGAAGCTGTTGCTATCAGATTTTGTATAAGCTAAGCTTCTCCAAATGGCTGCTATAGAATGAGTATGCAAAAAGGAAATTCTATTCTATCCTGTATGCTAATGGAATGAAATTGTTAACGGATATGAACAGGGGCTGTGGATTATGCACAGGGGCTGTGAATGGAAGATATCATGATTCTATGTTATATGATGCTATGATTCTATACTATGAAAGTACTATGAATTCTATGAATGCTATGAATGCTATGAAATTTTCCTATAATTTACTTGCTTAAAACTTCTATATGCTTTGGAGTTCCTGGCAGTCATATTTATAGATTTTTGCAGGCACAATCCCGGCTGGCAAGAATCTACGGCTGTGAGATTGTCTGGTAGGTTTGAATGGTGAAAGATGGAGAAGTTGAGAAGAAGATGGAAGAGGTTGAGAGGTTGGAGAGAAGGATGGATTCCTTTCTTCAACCCATGGGAACAAGCCTGCATAGAAACAAAGAAAATTAAATTTTTTGTTTTGACCGTTTGCTTCCCGAGAGTTGAAGATAATCCCTAAATTAAATAAATAAGTAAATTTATTTAATTTTATTTATTGAATTTTGATTTTTGATTTTTTAAAAACTATGGAAGATTTAATTAAATATTTTGAAATATTTATTTATGATATGACTTTAGAAGAATATGAAATTTTAGAAGAATTAATTAAATATTTTGGAATATTTAATTATAAATAGATATATGAATCGAATTAGAGGAATTAATTAAATATTTGAAATATTTAATTATAAATAGATATTTAGAAGAAGAAGAAAATTTTAATCTTTATTTGAATAAAATACTCAAACTAAGATTATAGGATAATTAATATAAATAAATCATAATATTTATTTAATTAATTAAGAAATGAATACGAAAAGATGATTAAATAAACTTATTTATTTAATCAAAATAAAAGAATGAAGAAATATAAATAAATTATTTAAATTTATTTATATGCAAATAGAATTCAAAAATTTTAATTAAATATTAAAAATATTTAATTAATTACCAGACAATGTGATGTGACCATTTTTAGGTGTATACATATTGTATTCGTTGAATAAGTATAAATAAAGTTATTGAGTTTTTATTTCATTTCTTTAAAGGCTAGGGAAGTGAAAATGGTATTGTTAAGTGTATAACATGTTAATCATATTGCTCAATTACAAATATTTTTACTTGGGGATGTAACTTTGCATAATTAGTCATTGTCTATAGAAGCATAATAGAGATTTATGGTCGGTCTCTAGTGGAGAACGCAAATACTGTGATTTTGATCTTTGTACTTGAAAACAACCCCTAGAATTTTATGTCGAGTCATGCTATAGAGAGAGTGGCTTGAGGTAGGGGCCGAAATCTGGAAGTGATTGTCTGGGTAACCTATCGTAGGTGTGTAATTCAGTGAAAACCTAACTAATGAATTAGGGGTTGGGTAGATCTAAACACTAAATTAGATAAATGTTGCCTCGCCTACTTTCTTAAACGCTCGTTTAGGTTGAGAAAAGGTTGAGAAGGCCTGGAATGGCAAGTCGCCATCTTGTCCTCTCGAAAGATGTAACGACTCCACATTAGTCTGCATAGGGGCCGAGAATCGGTAGAGACTACCAGGGTAACTCTTGGAGAGAGGGCCGGTAGTCTAGGAAGGTTCACCAGGGTAACCTATTCTAACAGTGTGATGACACTCTTAGTCTATACCATGATGGTGTTTTCTTGTGTTCAGTTTTCTATTTTGATTAGATTCGATACTTGAATTGTATTTGTTTGAATTTGTAATTGTAATGTCGTTATGTGAATTTGTAAACCCCGTAAATGTAATGTTCTGTCTACTTTGTTTGTGGACCTGTCAAATATCTCCTAGCACAGAGGGAGTGGACCTTCGGGTTTCATGTGGTCGGGAGGAAACCGTGCTCTATCTTCCTTATATTTTCTTGCATATGATCCTATGTTTGCAGCAGGTTCCAGTTACCTCTTGGATTGTGACTATGGATACGAAGCATGTTCGAGGATATGGACATCGGTTGTGTGGTGATCACTTTCTTCTTTGTAAACTCACCTCTTGTATAAGAGTGTACTCATTGTACCATCTTATTGTTGTATTGAGATTTGTTGAAATCTCTTATTTTGTAATCTGTTGAATTGGATATTTGATTATAATAAGTTATGTAAACTGGAACATTCATGACATTAGTTTTGTACTTGAACTATGATGATATGTTGAGTTTAATTAATATGTTTATGTAACACTGTCTTGGTAACTTTATAGCATTTGTGTAATCAATTAACTTTAAAAAAAAATTATTCGAATAACTTTACTCATTACACTTTGTTATATCGGTAACCAAGGCGGGGCGTTACAGACCTCACTAGATGTAAATCCCCTTAAGCCATCCTATCACCCTAAATTGTAATTCAATTTTCTTAAGGGGTTCCAATATGACATTTCTTAAGGGGATCAAAGAAGTTCTTAAAATTTGGTGATCAAATTTGCCCAAGGCCCAACCAAATTTAACAATAATATGATCCTACAAGATTATACAATATCAATAGTTAATTGTATTTTCATTCAAGTAACATGTGCCTTAGACATATAATTGAGGCTTACATATAATTTTATCATTTGTATTCAATTATTTAAGGCCATTTTTATTGAATGCTTTAAAGGTATTTCCTAAACATGTATCTTACATCTTGAAATTACAAATCTAATGCAGGTTCACTCATATCTTAAAGATCACATGGATCCATTCAATAATATTCACAATCTACCTCCATGCCATCCATCTCCAACACCTTCACCTCCACCTCCACCCACTCCACCTCGTAACCCCCCACCTCCACCACCTAAAATCAATGAACATGCTCGTTTGCAAGCACAAATCAATGCTTCTGCTAGAACCATCCAAGATCAAATCAACATTATTCAAAATGAAGAATGTGCCGCACCTCTTGTGAGGATGTTTGCATCTAGGATGCAAACCCTTGTTGATGCTGCCAGGGCTATGGATGGGATCGTAGATGAGCATCGACAATGGCTAGAGGAGAGGAGAATTGATTTTGGAAAGGAAAACAAAAGAAATGAAGATCTATGCAGTAGAGAGCCATAATAGTTTATAAATTAAAACAATGATCTTAAATAGTTGTGAATTTATAAATTGGGTGAATGATGGATATTTTGTGTGATGAATTTATAAATTTGGTTCCAAATGGATATTTTTAGTGACATGAATTTATGATTTTGGTTCTAGATGGATATTTTTAGTGACACGGATTTATGAATTTGGTGGAATTTATGAACTTATAATGAATAGTATATATAATAGTATATATTTTATGACTATCTACTAGATCATGATTTCTCCTGCTAAAAAATTGTAATATATATGTGTGTGTGTGTTAGACATAAAATGAGATTTTGTGAATGTTTCAAGTTTATTGTTTAGTATGTATGTGCATGTATTAAATTTTTTCATATATAGTTCTTAAATTTTGAAATTTATATGTATGTACATAGTTTAGTTTAATGATTTGTACGCATGCAAATTATGCATCATATTTTTTATTTTAAATGTACATGTACATACATTTAATTTTGAATTTTGTATGGGAATGCTCTTGAGTTGAACAATCAATGTATATATATGTGCATTTCAATTAAATATATGATCTGAATATATATGTTGCTCATCCTATTTCAATTAAATATATGATCTTAATATATGTATGCACATGGACTATTTTGTATGATTTAATGCAGGTGCACATTTATATCGAGCATATCATGGATGATTTTAACATTGATGATATCATCAATCCACCACCTCAGCCACAGCCTGATCTACCTCCCTCCCCTCCACCTCCACCTCCACCTCCCCCTCCACCTCCACCTAATATGCCACATCCAACACCTATCGCATCTGACGAGGCTCGCTTGAGAGCATGAATAAATGATCAAGTTGCATCCTTAAAAAAACAAATCAATGTTATGCAGAGTCAATCATTGATTCCTCCACATGTGAGACGTTTTGCATCTGCAATGCAAAAAATTGTTGATTCCATTAGGATGATTGATTCTGATCTTGATAGGCATCGAAAAGACAGAGAACAAATGAGACAATTTTATTCTGATGGTCTCTCTTACAAACAAATATTAGACCTTAAAATAGGGAAAGCCCATCTATCCCCCTACTTTCTTGACCCCGTTACTCGACAACCCATTCCACCCAACAAATCTAGAATATCCATGAGGTGGTGCATACATCCACATATGAGTGCACATTTTTGGGATCGATGGTATATGATTTTTGATAGTCCCCCACATGCTAATTAGGAATTCCCATTGTATTTTTTGAGAAAACTATATGTAGAGTTTGTTTTGGGGCAAAATCCCAATTATTTTGATTTTAGGTCATTTCAGGGTGTTGGTGGTGGCATGCCACAACAGAGATTAGGGGCAAGGGTTGATCCCCGACGCCCCATGCATGCGCAACCCCTTGTTGTTGCTCCTGGTCCTCCCATTCCTGCACCTGTACATCATCAAGCTCTGGTCTCAACTTTAGGTTCCCTTAGTACACTCACAGGAGACCTTGATCAACACGCTTCTACGATAGCGAGTGGGGAGCATAGAGATGATGATGATGATGGAGGATTTTTTTATGGAGCTGGTTCGAGTACCGCTCTAGGAGTGTCAAGGCTCATCACCCATATATGTACTAGTTGTCATCAAGTATGCTATGGACTTGATCAGGCCACACCTAGTTCAGGTGGACGGGGAAATTCTGGTGGTTTATCTGGTCGCATCAGTTCATTTGTAGAGTTCCTCATAGCAGAACATCTCCTTGAGGACACTACGACACAGGTATAAATATGCATCTAGATGTATGTTCATTTTATAAGAATTTTGATGGTTGTATATATCAAAGAAAAGTTTGCAATACATTTTAACAATCAAATTGTTTGGTGTACAGATGACACTAATGATGCAAGGGCAATCATCTATTCCACGAGTACATACATCGACACCGGTCATACTCAGAAACCCTTATGGGGTATTTTGATTTCAATTTTTAAAATTATATATGAAATCATAAATTATTTAACTTGAGTTTTAAATTTATAATTGAATCACATATATGTTTCAAATATTTATGTTGGTTTAGGTGAGTCAATCGGCATCCACGTCGATTCCTCCTAAGGGATTTTCAAGCACTCCTCCACTATTGAGCATCATAGATCAGGGGTAGGTACATTCATATTGTAAATTTGTTTAAAGTTTACATTAGTATAGTTACAATTTTATGAGTTTTGAATTCAATAGATATATGAAACGCATGCATGTACACTTGTAAATATTATAAGTGTTAAATGTCTATGTACATGTATGTCTAGGTTGATACCACAATAAGAATGGGCATTGGGCAAACATTTGATGCTATAGTTACTCATGAGGCCACTGATTTCCAGGTTGTTTACAAAACTTTTTACACAAAATGTGCAAACTTGAATATATATATATATATATATATATATAAACCTAATTCAATTGCACATGCTTTAATTTTGATCTTGTAGGACTTTGTTAGTGCAACTTTCAGCCCTGACCCAGACATAGTTACACCACTAGGAGGACATGTAGAGCAGGTTTCAAATCAAATGGTAATTTAATTTTTTTATTATATTTAAAGTCAATTATAAATTTTTAATTGAATATATACATAATATGAGATTTTTACATATTCTTTTTATTTTATAGCATGAGACACATCTTGTAGTTGAGCATGTATAGACAGGTCCTGGAGAAGAGCCTAGTGCACAACCTTAGAATACGGTACAATTAAAATATGATAAATTATAAATTAAATTGAATTAAAAAAATTTAATTGTAGAGTTGTACATCTAATTGCAAATTTCTTTGTCTTGTTTATGTAGATTGATTTAGAGAATTTAAAGGTTGCTTCAGGTGCACCAGAGCATCCAAACGTAGATATGATGGTAATTTAATTTTATGATGGATTATAAATTAAATTGTCATTAAATCATTTTTTATTGTCTTACATCTAATTTCATCTTTCTCTTATACAGAGTGTTTCAGGTCATCCATATAGTCCGCATTGTGTGAAGAGGTCTCTTGATTATAGAGACAGTACATGACCTAGAAACATGTGATTTTATGTGTTATATTTGTTTATTTCATGGACTATATTTCTTGTTTATCATGTACTCTATTAGACTTTATTTCATGCGCTTAATATATTGGTTTCATGCACTTAATATGTTACATAAATTATGGACTTTATTATTGATTGAAATTTTAATTTACACATGTACATTTATGCATTTTATGTTCATAGTCAAGACATTAATATAGGACATTAATGTGAAATTTAGTGATCTCATACATGGATTAATATAGGAAATTTTAATATTTATACTTTGCAAATTTAGTGATTTCATACATGATATACATGACATGTACATTCAATAAATAGTGATAATTACTCAATGAACTTATTCAATTCACATCAATCAATAATCAGTCAATAAATCATAATTTACAAACAAAAGCAATCTATTTATATACCAGAAAGGATAAAATTTTAAGAAATAAACAATACCATAGAAGATTAGAGAATAAAAGCATTAATAAATACTATAAATAATAGTTCATCTAACACTAATTTATAAGTTGTCAAAAAAAATGACATCTTAAGGGGCTGTCTAAAGGAGTCATAATAGAACGTCTTAAGGGGATGTCTTAAGGGGTTATAATACGTCTTAAGGGGATGTCTAAAGGGCTCATAATAGAACGTGTTAATTAAGGGGATGTCTTAAGGGGTCTTAAGGGGATGTCTAAAGGGCTCATAATAGAATGTGTTAATTAAGGGGATGTCTTTAGGGGTCTTAAGGGGATGTCTAAAGGGGTTATAATAGAACGTGTTTACATTTTTCAAAAGACCTTTGACTTATTTTAATATTACCAGGTAACACTGAATCGCTACAAAATTTTCTATAAAATTTAGTTTGTGTTGTATCTAATAGGTGTTTGGGTGAGGATCGCAAACTTTGGACCCCACCATTAATTTTAAAACATCTCTAGCATTAGATGAAACCCTAGTATTATCATGCCAATATTTTTTTATCAAAGATTTAATTTCAACATTCAATTTTATATCAGACCTTGGTAGTCATCCACTGAAACTCCAACATTGATTGATAGGATCATTTTCTATACTTTCTCTTCTTTTTTCCGCTCTTAGTAATGTTTTAGGATGCATTTTTAAAACTTCACTAATATTGCTTACCATTCTTTTATTCAAAGTTGTTTTATTAACTATAGCAGTAGTTATAGCTCTTCTTGCTCCATTTTTATCTTTAGATCGACTATTTTTCCCAATAGATTGAATGGCACTAGCAACAGTAGACATAACATGTTTTAATGATTGATCTTTTCTTTTTGGTTTAAAAGCATAACCTTTTCATTACTTTCCTCATTTTTTGCATTCTCATCAATTGCATCATTAGTTGACATTGTGCAATTTTTTTACGATAAAAGAATTTGGTGTATATTCTAGTCGCATGTGTTCTTATTTGCCTCCAAGAAATTTGACCGAAAGATTATCGAAAACACCACTTCCAATTTAAAAAAAAGTATTTTCATTAAATTCAACATCACATTCTAGATTTTCATCTTCATTTTCATCTTCATCTTCATTTTCATTTACATTTTCATCTTCATTTTCATCAACAAAACGGTTTTCATTTTCATTTTCATTTTCATTTTCATCAACAAAACAGTTTTCATTTTCATTTTCATCTTCATTTTCATCAACAAAACGGTTCTCATTTTCATTTTCATTTTCATCAATAAAGTGGTTTTCATTTTCATTTTCATCTTCATTTTCTTGAACAAAACGGTTTTCACTTTCATTTTCATTCTCATTTTCATCAAAAAAATGGTTTTCATTTTCATTTTCATCTTAATTTTCATCAACAAAATGGTTTTCATTTTCATTTTCATTTTCATCAAAAATATAGGTTTTGTTTTCATTTTCAAGAAAATGATCATTTTGATTTTCATTTGCAACAAAAGATTTTTCTTTTTTGTTTTCAACAAATTCTATAAAAGTTTATCTCTTTGAATATAGTCAATGTCAACATCATTAAGTCCAGCATCTTGTAAAAATTCTACATACAAATTTACCATTTCACTAACATGTGGATTTGAAGACGTACTTGGATTTGTGCATATTGAAACATTCTCCATAGCATTCAAAGAGGGATTTGAAGACATAGTAGGAATTGTTTGTATAATCATATTCTTCTCCAAATTGACTCCTAGCAAATTACCTTCATCTACAACCATGGTATCCTCAATGTTTTCATCTTCAATAGTTGTTGAATTGGTTGCTCCACCATCATTCATTGATTTCATTCTCATTATTATTTCTCTTTTTCTCTATTTGCTTCAACTTCTTGAGGACTCAATATCTTTCCTCTCTTATTACAAGCTTTATCTCCCATAATTATAAAATTCTCAAGCACAAATGAATGTTAATAGTGAAATACTTCAAAATATTCAATCCAAATTGGAAGTTGAATACCTATTAGGACAAAATTATTCCTCTTGTGTTCCTCAAAACAAGTATAAAACTACCACAATTCCACTTTAAAAATTGTTTTCTTCAAGCTTCCTTTGAAAAATTCAATCCATATTGCAAATTAAAACCTTTTGTTCCTCCAAACAAGCACAAAAATAACACAATTTCACTTCAAAAATGGTGTAGATGATGCTCCGTTTGATAAAATCAACCAAAAATCAAGTTCACCACTTGTAAATACAATAACTTATGAAAAATAATTCACTTTAGTGCTCTCGGCCGTACATGTGAAGTTGCATCCTTCACATTAATTCTCCACAGTGTATTTAAATAAAATAAACGGGATCTCGCTTACTATAATACGGGATCCCGATTATTAAATGGGATCCCGTTCTATAATCGGGATCCCGTTCATCAGAATTGAATGTCGTAGCCATTGTAAAGGCAGTGAGATCCCGTTTATGAAATGGGATCCCGTTCCATTCACAACGGTTCGAATACTGTCAAGTGAGGAACGAGATCCCGATTATAATACGGGATCCCATTTTTTAAAATTTGAATTTTGTTTTGCATTGTGGTCAGGTTTTTGCCTAGGTTTTTGGTTCGGGAAAAGCATTGGAAGTCCAAACCTAGGCCTTCAACCTGGTTTGACCTGCAAGTTGAAGGTCCTAACAATGTCAAAGAAAAATACTGACTTTGAACATATGGCTGATGACCTTTTTTGCAAAATTTTTTGACGAAATTAAAACCCATTTTAGATGAAACAATGCAAATGCTAAATATGTAATTTGTATTGCAATTGAATCACTTTTTCTATTTTTCAATTAATTTCTAATAAAATTGGTCCATAAACTTTAAATATCAGAGTTTTTTACTATCTTAATAACTTTTGATCAACATAACATTTTGACAAACGGATTGCACAAGAACAAACTTCAGACAATTCTTTTCAATTTGAAAAAAAAATCAAAAAATGATAATTTTAGGTCATCTTATGCATGTCGTACATGACGATTTTTCAAAACGACAAATCTGCCTAATAAAAATTTAACAAAAAAATAATAATTCAATAAAAAATTACAAAAAAATATCAAGAACAAGCTTAGTGAGTCATAAAACTTTTCCCAAAAGGATTTAGAAAAATACGATAATTTAAGTCAAAATATGGATGTCGTACACGTGCATGGTATGGTAAAAAAAAATGACTTTTAAACAATGGTTTTTAGAAATGCCTATTAAAACTCAATTTGTGCAATCTGGGTATTGAAATAAATTATATATTTGGAAAATAGACTCCGAGCACTACATTTTATGATTAGTGACTTTGTTAAAGATTTCATCTCTAAGTGCTTCAAATTTTAAGGTCAAATGTGTCAAATTCTGAAAATCAGGAAAAACACTTCCACTTTTTGGCCAAAAAGTGGACTCAACTTCTTGCACACACCCTAGGTGTACAAGGAAACAAACAAAACCCAAATGGAATGCTTCACGATGATTTCAAAAAAATTCAAATACAATTTTGACATAAAATAGATAACTTGACAACACCAGGCATGTGTTATATCTATCAAGAATGCTACCTAGGAATGAAAGTATTTTTCACCTCTAAAGGTGTTGTTTGTAATAGATGTCGCCAAGAGAAAGGGAATCCTAGATTTTTAGCTTTAAATAATATGGATCTAGGGCCACAACTAGAAGAGCTTGCAAAATTGACTCAAGTAGAAGAAATGTTAATTGCATGTGTTAGCCCAATATTACAAGTTACCCATGCAGTCGGTGGTCAATATAAATATAGAGGACACAATAAGTTTTCCAAAACATGTGGAATATGTTTCAAATGTTTTTCCACATTCAATAAGAGAGTTTCCAATCATCATTATTCGAAGAAGGGATCAATGTGGCACAAATTATAACTTCATAGTGAATAGGGATCGTGTGTATAAGGCATTAAAATACAAAGTAGAGCATAACAAGTTTTATTTAGATGTCAAAATCAATGAAAATACTCTAAATGATCTCATTGGAAATTTTGATGAAAATATATTCAACAAATTACAAATAGTGCATATGGAATTTGATTATGATTCAAATGAAATTGTATTTGTGGGTCCAATCATGGAAATGGATCAAGGAAATATTCAATGGAGCACACTACATCAATGGATTCTATGCCACCTAATGCTCAAAGAGAAATGGAATTGATTTAGGCATGGGTTAATAACCTTGATACAAATTCAGCAACATTGATTGATTGGATAGGAATTGGTTCATATCCTATCAATGAATATGTCACTCTAGGATTACTTGATATGGAATTCCCAACATCATTCCCTGATGGTAAATGTGATTGGTTAGAACCACAAATGAGGAGAGTGCATCTGCATGAATTTGTTAAGCATAAATTTATTGTGTTATAGGGACCATTGTTTTGGTCGACATCCAAGATTTTGATATTTTATGATGAATATGATAATGAGACACCGTGCACAAAATTCTTCAGTTGTATTTGTGAAAAGAAGCTTTCAAGACATGTCAATCACCATCAATGAGTTGCGTCAACATATGGAAAACATGTCGCAATCCCATCTAGTAGATAGGCTAATGAAATTTGGAACAACATTGAGGGGTACACGGTCATACTAGACACAATGTCATGCAGAAGTGATTGACATGCTTCATCAAATAGGCTCTCCTACAATATTCTTCACTTTGAGTGCAACAGATCTATATTAGCCTGATTTGCATGCACCAATTCCAGGAACATTTCCAACTAATCCACGAGAGGCTCAAATATGGCGAAAACAAAATTTTATTGACTATTCTCATATAGTCAAACAGTACATGCATTTAAGAAATTCAGTGTTCAGAACAAAAATACTAGAAAAAGGAATAAAAATTTAGGATTTTTGGTCTAGATATGAGTGGCAACACAGGAGCTCACCACATGTGCACGGATTCATTTGGATACACAAAGCACCAAATATGGACAACTTAGATTGGTTAAATCAAGAGCAACTGAAAAGTGCAAAAATATATTTCCATTCTATTGTTCAAACATGGAATCCTAGACAAGATCCACATCAGCAAAACATCTAGGCATGTTCAAAATAGTACAACATACGCATATCATATATGTCATAAATGATTTGTATTTTACCACATAACTAATCAATTTATTTGTATATCCAATTGTAGGAATTCCAAAATTTTCCTCAACATCCATGTTTGAAAAATACAAGACAACTTGTAGAGATCAATGTTGATCATGACTATGAAGAGCTACTAAATTTTGTAGAGAGACGCATGGTCTATAGGGAGGGTGCATTCCTATGAAAGAAAGGAGGAACAATGGTTTGCAGGTAACAATTTTCATAAAATATTTATATTCAAATCAAATGTAATATGATTCTAAACTACAAAAATACATTAATTATTCATATTCATAATAGGTATAATGCTCCTTGGCCATTAAATTTGGAGGGATCCAAATTATATGAAGACATAGAAATAGGTGAATTTTTTTTGGAGTCAACTAGGAATGATAACAAAGTAAACTCACACAGTTGTTACATATTGCAATTGTGGAGAGAAAATATAGATTGGAAACCTATTCTTTCCAAACATGTTGTAATCAAATATATTGCAAAGTATGCAGCAAAAGCATAAAAAAGTTCAAAAACATACCAATAGATGTTAATGTGATTTGCAAACATGGAAAATCTAGATGATTTGTCTACAAAAGCATATAGAAGACTTTTGACTGAGACTGTCATAGAAAGAGACATTGGAGCTTAAGAGATGTGCCACATGCTACTTGAACTTCCATTGGTAGAGAGAAGTACGAGGTTTATCAATCTAAATGTGTCACATGGGGTGTTCAAACCCGTAAGTGTAAATGATGAAGAAAATAATGAAGAAAAAACATCTTTCATCCAAGGATATAAAATAAGTCATTTTTCTATGGAAGGTGTTACACTAATTGATGTAGCTAGATCATGGATATATAATCCTAAAAGAAGGAGAGACAACAAATGGGAGCCAAGACAAAAAACAACTATTGTTAGAGTATGTCCAAAGTTTTAATCCATTCCTCCACATGAGTCAAATAAATGGATTGATTTTTTTTATTCAAAATTATTGTTGTACAAACCTTTTTGTGGTGTGGATAGAGATATTGGTCATGATGATGATTCAATAAGACAAAACTGGGAGTCATTCTATTATAACCCTTGGAATGTGGAACAAATAGCAATTGAAGAACACGATGAAGACATCAATGATACTGAAATTGAAGACAATGAAGCTCTTCAAAGAAATACTACTAAGCATAAATGGGAAATACTATCTGGACTACATCATGGTCAAAATATACAAGTTTTTGAAATAGATATGTTGGGAAGGAGAGATTTTGATAGACAAGCAGATTGGTGTAATGAATATCATGGTGAAATGTATACAAATCAAGCAATGAACTTCATCAGTAGCATGAGATAACATGGATGTCTCATACATGATGAAATACCACAACCTATGAACTACACAACCCTCAGTGACAAACAAAAAAAGGAACTCAACATAATCATGACACACTACCATAATAATCAAAATGCACTACCCTTGTTGATGATAATTCAAGGAACAACAGGGATAGGAAAGTCATATCTAATTGGTGCTATTAGTCAAGCTCTTAAAAATGTAGCATATCCCAGTCCTTCTCTTCTATTACTGGCACCAACTAGAGTTGCAACATTCAACATAAGAGCATCCACCGTTCATTCAAAAATCTAAATTATCCCAGTCAAAGATTTTGCTCAATTGGAAGGAGCAAAGATGACAAGTTTTCAAGAATAAATAGCAAACATCAAGTACATTATAATTGATGAAATGAGCTTCATTGGTCAAAAATTACTAGAAAACATTGATTCTCAGCTCTTATAAGCATTCCCAAAAAATGAAAATTGTAACTTTGGAGGTAGATATCTATTTGATTAACCAAATTAATTATTTCATATGAAAATACAAAAATTCATGTAAATGACAATTGTATAACTATAAATTTCTATAGTATTTACAATAATTGTTATCAATTTTATATTAGGCATATCTATCATTTTTGTTGGAGATTTGGGTCAATTACCTCTTGTTAATGATAGACCAACATATGACATCAACACACGAGCTAAGTTGCTATGGGAAGAATTCAAAACTATGGTTACTCTGGATAAAATATTCAGACAAGATGGACAAAACATCCATCAACAAAGATTTCATCAACTTTTGACAAATTTGAGAGATACAAACCCCACAATCGATGATTGGAAATTGCTTATGACAAGAACCACTATTACATTAGATGCAACAAGCAATTAGGATTTTGACAGTGGTGTGCATTTATTCTCCTCAAATTAAAATGTTATAAACCATAACAAGAAAATTTTATACTCATTGAAGCATCCCATTGCACGTAGTGTTGCAATAAAATTAGGAAGTAGCAATGCAAGAGAAGAATGCTCAAATGATAAGTTGGATCTAGAATTATTGATATGTAAAGATGCTAGGGTTATGTTAACCTTAAATATACTAATACAAGTAGGCCTTGTCAATGGAGCTTTAGAATATATACAAAACATTGTATACAATCCTGGAACCAGTCCACCAGAACCACCAACATATGTAATGGTTGCATTTGACAGCTATTTAGGAATGCCATTTGATGATCATAACCCAAAGAGAATACCAATTACAACAATACAGAGGGGCAGGACAATCCAAATTCTATTAAGATTGGCTTGGGCATTAACAATTCACAAATCATAGGGTTTGACTCTATCAAAAGCTACTATTGATATAGGACCAAGAGAAAGAATGTGATTGGCATTTGTAGTGATATCCCATGTAAAATGCATTGAATGCTTAAGAATTATGTCACCGTTCACATATGACCATTATGAAAAAATGAAAAATGGTAGACAACTTGCCAAGAGAAAGGCTGAGGAAAACAGATTGAAAATATTAGAAGATACTTGATGTAACATGTATATGTTCTTCAATGTTGATTCCATGAGTCTCAAATTAAAAAATGTAATATATGTGTGTGATATTTAGTTTTCTGTTACATTCAATTCTTTTGCTATATGAAAAATTCAACAAATTATCAATGTTTCCTATTACTCTTCCATTTATTTTATCCTTGTTCGAAATCTATCAAATACTATTTTTCTTATATGATGATGATGCAGGCATGGGTCCTACCTGCAATCCATATAAGCACCCAATTGCTGGAAAAAATGAACCTCATGAAAGAACCATTCATATTACAGCACTCAATCCGTACCAGAATAGATGGTCAATAAAAGGCAAGAGTCACTAGAAAGGGTCAACTTCATCATTTTAACAATGAAAAAGGAGGTGGACAAGTGTTTACTTTTGGCTTGGTTGATTCAGATGGTGGTGAAATAAGAGTAACATCTTTTAATGCAGTTGCAAAAAAGTTTTATGAGCGCATAGAAACTGGAATTTTTTTTCTCATCTCAAAAGGGAGACTCAAACCTACACAAAAGAATTTCAACCAATTAAAAAATGAATGGGAAATCTTATTAAAAAAAAATTGATTGTTGAGTTGTGTTTGGAGGAGGATAGTTGTATACCAAAACAACAATTCCATTTTACATTGATAAGAGAAATTGAGAACATGAAAAGCAATTATTTGGTTGATATCATTGGTGCTGTTCTCTCAATCGACACACCAAACACAATATTTAGAAAGAATGTCATACAAACTCAAAAAATAACCCTTCACCTGAAAGACATGTGAGGTTGTATGGTGGAATTAACAATGTGGGGTGATTTCTACAATAAGGAAGGTCAACAACTCCAAGAAATGTGCAATGTAGGAACTTCCCCCATTCTTGCTATAAAGGTTGCACGAATTAGTGATTTTGGTGGGAAATTTGTGGGAACAATTACTACAACCCAACTCCTTATAAATGTAGATCTTCTTGACTCACACCGATTGAGATTGTGGTTTGATACAGAAGGGAAGAATCTCCATTCTCATTCTATTACAAAGGAAATCCCATCTGCAATAGAAGAAAAAATGTTAAAAGGTATCTCACAAATATAGGATCAAGACCTTGGTAACTCTGTTAAACCTTATTGGATAGTGATAAAAGCTACCTTATCTTTCATTAAGGTAGAAAATTTTTGTTATACAACTTGCCCCTTGAAAATTGGAGATAGGCACTACAAAATGAAGGTAAACACTAATGAAAATGGGTAGTAGTATTGTGGAATATGTGATAAAACTTTCCTTGAATGTGATTATAAATATATACTTCAATGCAAAGTGCAAGACCATACTTCATTCACTTGGATTAGTGCTTTTGAAGAAGCGGCAAAAGAAATTATGGGTGTTACAGCAAAAGAATTGAACACTTTGAAGCATGAAGAAAAAGATGATGTTAAGTTTGAACACATTATACAAAAGGTCCTTTTCAAAAAATACATATTTAAACTTTGTCGTGATATTGTTCTTTGTTGCTTTCAATACTAAATCTAATGATTGATGAAAATTTATGATTTTAAATTTATTGTTCTTTGTTGATTGTTATTATATACAAGTTGGTATGATTTTAAATTTGAATGTGTACCCTTATATATTGGAATTGAAATAGACAATGGCATAAACAATAATGAAACAAATAGATTTCTTTTCAAATTCATGTTCATTGAAATGTAAGCATTTTTCCTCAAGTCAATAGGCGTCTCGGTAAAAATAACTCTCATGTGTTTTAGCTATCTTATTAATTAATATAGGCATGCTAGTATTAATATTGATATTTGAAATATATCTATTTTTTAATAAAATATATCTATTGTTATTTTTAAAATATTCAAATTATAACTTAAAAAAATAATGACTAATATTTATATATTAAATATATATTTTAAAATAAGATATATCAATTTCAAAACATTCTATTAAATTAATAATTATTTTATTTTAAGTTATTTATTTATATTTATATATATCTTTTAAAAAATCTACTTATTATTATTTGAATTACACATTTTGGTTTCTGCCAAGGAAACTATAGGAAAGGCTTGTTCTTAATTAGTTATTAATAATTCTTTTTCGAGAGCTAAATTATTTTTTCTATTTAAAAAATATTTAGTTATTGCCAATGTATAGATGCCAATTTTATAATAAAACATTTTTGAAAAAATATTTCTCTTCCATCTAAGAGGGAAATTTCACCCGATAAGAGTGATTAATGCACTTGCATTACTGTAGTGTCAGTAATAGTTGCAAATGAAAAGGGAAACCAAGCTGGCGAGTTTGATCCTATGGATAAAATCAAGAATGGATTTCCCCCCTTCAAAACACTTTTTGTTAATTAAGGATAAACAAAAAACATAATGAAATTCCTCCTTATTTTCAATTGTATTTATTTCTTCTATTTCTTTCATAATTTAAGAGGAAGCATTATTAATTTTAAATTATTTAATTTGTTATACAATTCTAACCCTTTCTTTATATAAAGTTGTATCTTCTTTATCAATACATAAATATTTCTCATTAAATGGATTTAAATAAAATTTCATGTTGGTAATAAATTTTGTTTTTAACTTTTATAACAAAGTTAAAATTATTTTAGGGTAAGTATAGTTGGGAAAAATACAATATACAAAAAGAACGCATTATAAAAATATTATATTATATAGAGAACTATATAAAAATATAACAAGTCAAATAATATCATCTGATATATTTTAAAATTTTAAAACACCCAAAAAATAAACAAATAATATCTATTCATAAGTAACACAAATAGGATAAACAAATAATGTATACAACAATTAGAAGGGACAAGTTGTTAAGAATGATCATTAACAAATGCTTTTATAAAATTTTCAAAACTAATATTTGAAGTTTTCATAAGAATAAATAAAAATGAAATTATTCCCAAAACAAACATGCAAATTAATTTAGTTATTTGAAGCAACAAATTTGAAAAGTAAAAATATCATAAAAGTTAATAGCTACAAATTTACTTTTAAGTATAAATGAAACACAAAAATGTTAATGTTGTTGAGCTAGGAAAATCGTTTTAACAATACATTTTTCAATAAAAAATATAATCACTAAACATTTTTACTAGATTACAGTTGGTACAACAAAATAACCAAGTGACTCAGAATGAACTTTATGTTTATGATGAGAAGATTTCCAATATCTTAACCTAAATTGATTTCTATAAATATTTGAAGATAAAAATTCTAAAAAGATCTTTTATATTTATATTTTAAAATATTCTAAATTAATAAATATTTCTATAACAAAATATCTTAATAAGATGATATATTATTATAAATAAATAAAAATTATATAGAAAACTATATAAAAATATAACAAGTCAAATAATATCATTTAATATATTTTGAAATTTTAAAAAACCAAAAAATAAACAAATAATATCTATTCATAAATAACACAAATACGATAAAGAAATAATGTATAGAAAAATTAGAAGGGACAAGTTGAACTAAGAATGATCATTAACAAATGCTTTTATAAAATCTTCAAAACTAATATTTGAAGATTTCATAAGAATAAATAAAAATGAAATTATACAAATTCCCAAAACAAACATGTAAATTAATTTAGTTATTTGAAGCAACAAATTTGAAAAGTAAAAATATCATAAAAATTAATAGGTACAAATTTACTTTTAAGTATAAATGAAATAGGAAAAATGCAAATGCTGAGTGACAACCAAGAAAATGGTTTTAAAAATGCATTTGTGAATAAAAAATATAATCACTAACCATTTTTAGTAGGTTGCAGTTGGTAAGAAAAATCAACAAGTGACTCAAAATGAACTTTATGTTTATGATGAGAAGATTTCCAATAACTTAACCTAAATTGATTTCTATAAATATTTGAAGATAAAAATTCTTAAAAGATCTTTTATATTAAATATATTTTAAAATATTCTAAATTAATAAATATTTCTCTAATAAAATATCTTAATAAGATGATATATTATTATAAATAAAAAAATTATATTATATAGACAACTATATAAAAATACAAGTCAAATAATATCATCTAATATATTTTAAAATTTTAAAACACCCAAAAAATAGATAAATAATATCTATTCATAAGCAACACAAATAGGATAAACAAATAATGTATACAACGATTAGAAGGGACAAGTTAAAATGGGCTTCTTTTTTTCGTAAATAAAAAAGGGTATGCAAATTTTATTTTTTAAACTATTATATTAGTCAAGTAAGTGGTAGAAAACATTAATAAACTTAGAAAATAAAACATAATGTTAGGGTTAAATCATAGTTAGAATTAATTTTTAAATTAAAAGCACGAGTTAAAAAAAAAGCATCTCAAAAAATATATGGATTTCAAAATGTTTAAAATTCTTTTAATTAGGTTAATATTAGAATTAGGGTAAGAGTTAGAGTAAGCATTAGAATTATAGTTAGGGCTAGGGTTAGGGTTAGGGCTAGAGTTAGGGTTAGGGTTAAAATAATAGTTAGAATTAGGATTAAGGTAATGGTTAAAAATAGGATTAGTGTTAGACTTAAAATTAAGGTTATAGTCAAAGTACAATCAAGGTTATGATTAGAATTAGGGTTAGGGTAAGAGTTAGGATTAAGATTCCTATTAGAACTAGGGTTAAAATTAAGGTAGGTTACTATTAGAATTAGGTTAAGAATTAAAGTCATAGTTAGGGTTAGGGTTCAAATTAGAGATAGGGTTAGAGTTCAATTAGGGTTTGAATTATAGTGAAGCTTATAGTTAGGGTTTGAATTATAGTTTGGCTTAGGATTAGGGCCAGGATCAGGGTTAGGGTTAAAATTAGAGCTATTTTAAGGTCACAATATTATGGCACAATCTGTAACACCCCTCCTTTTTGTGCTCTGTTAATCAGGAAATGTTTTCCTATGTTATGCTTCAACCATGTTAACATGTGAATTAATGATGCTTTATGTTTTGATTATGTTAATAATGTTAGCTTTGTCAGTTAGTGATATTGTATTGGTGAAGGGGACGGGGTTGTATCACTCACTTGCGAGTGCCCTACGATTCTGAGATTTCCTCTTCACGGTGTGTCTGATCATATTATGTATATATGCACGTTTGACATGCTCTTGGTTGCAGGTTGGCAGGTACATGACATCGACTCCACCTGGTTTCCAGGTCTGAGCGTGTCCATTGACCAACGAAAATTATTTGGGAGATAGTAGCTAGGGTTTCCGAACCAGGTCGTCACCTTAGTCGTAGCGTGTTGTTGGTTTGTCGTCGGGGCCAGTTGTTTTAACCTGGTCGGTTCCCCTCGAGTGTTTATTTAATTGCAAAGTTAAAGTTTATTAAATGAATCGCGTAGTCTAATTAATGACTAAATGTGTTTTGTTGCAAGTTAAAAGTGATTAAATAGCTTTTGAAAATATTAAATGATGAATGTTTTGTCTTATTGAGATGTTGAGAAATTAGTGATTAGTTAATTAATTTAATTGAATTAATAAAACAATCTAATTTCGAATTAGACTTATTTTATTGATAATTTGAATTAATTGTGTGAATTAATTAAATTATCCCTATGAATTAAAAGTGCTAAAAGTTTTAAATGCTTTTGTTGAAAGAAAATGTTAAAATGTTTTGAATTCAAATTGGAAATAGATAATGGGTTAGAGTTATTAAAAAATTCAAATATTTCTTATGCAAAGACTTTGGGGTAGAAGAGATATTTTCAGAAAAGGTTGACTAATTGGTAAAAGATATTTGTGTTGAAATTGAAATAGGAATTTTGAAATTGAATTTGAATTTGAAAGTGAGTTGCATTTTGGATTGGAATTTAATTTGAATGTGAGTTTGAATTAGAATTAGAATTTGGATTTGAATTTGAAAAGTTAGGAAAAGGTTATATTTTATTTGAGGGTTTTCTTTTCAATCTCCATGGATTCTTGGTTGGAGTTTTGGGTGGAGAGGCTTGAAGGAGTGCTTGGAAAAAATCTCCATGTTGGAAGCTTGCCAAGTTTGGAGAAAACATAAGGTTCTATCCTTCCTCCCTTCATCTTCTTGTTCTTTTTGATTGATTGAAAATGTAATTTTAGATTCAATGAAATTTATGGAAAATCTCTCATATTTGCAAAATTAGAAATGGATTTGGGGATGGAAACTTTACAAGGAATTTGCACCAAGAATTAGAGGAAAATAAATAAATAAAGAAAACTCCATTGTTGATCTAGTTTTTTTTTGAAAACCATTTTGTTGTTTGAAATAAAATTTTATTCTTAGAATGGGTTTAGATAGATCATTTTCTCAATTTGATCATGAAACCAAAATCTGGGTATATATATTTGTGAATATACCCATGTATAGCAATACATGGATATACCCACAAATATATATACTAATATATTTGTTATAACTGAAATTTGGTATTTTGGGTATAAACAGGGGTATGCCCTGTATTTTTTTCGCCATTTTAAAACGTAGGAAAAAAATATATGTTAAACTTTATTGTTTTTTGGTTGTGGGGTGGGAGTTCAAACCCCACCGCCACACACGCGCGGCGGAACCCGCCACGGACTGTGTGTTAAACACACAGGCCGCGGCGCAACGGACTATGTATTAAACACACGCCACCGCCACTGTGTGTTAAACACATAGGCCGCGGCGGTAACCGCCGACTATGTGTTAAACACACACGGGCCGCGGTAGGGCTTCGTGGCACTCCGACGAAACCTTGGGTTTCATTTTTTTTTATGTTTTATTTTATAATTTTTTTTATTTAATATTATATTAATATTAATATATAATAATATATTTATATATTATATTTTATGTATAATATATATATATATTATATATATATATATAATATATATATAATATGTAAATAATATATTTATTTAAATAATAAATTGTAGAGTGTAATTAAATTGCTTGTTTAAGAGGATCAAAAAATTTGTTTAAATAGATATATTTTTTTATGGAATTTTTATATACTTTAATGGATAAGGAATTTTATTGAGAAATAGGTTTATTGAATAGGATAAATGTCTTGATTTATCTAAATGTTTTGAATATGAAAATAATAGGAAATTTGGAGTAAGTAAAATGAAATAGATGTTAGTTGAACGACTTAATTATTTAAGTGTTTGATTACAATTATAGTTGTGAAATGGTGAATCAAAGAAAATGTTATTTTAATCAAATGATGTTAGTCGATAAATTGGTTGATTATGATTTGGTTGTGGTACTAAGGATGAACGAATGACTTGATTTATTGCAATGTTGTGGAATGAAATTTAGAGTTTTGATTAGATAAATGCAAGGAAGGAATATTGTGATTGACTGGGTTTACGAAACCCGAATTTTAGTTTATTTAATTGCTAGAAATACTTTTAATGTTTATTCTTCCTTGCTCGATGTTGGGAGCATGGGGTCATTGTTTGAAGTCTTTCTGATAAGAGATTTGCATCCTGTTGTGGGTTGTCGTTATGGAAGTCACTTTTGGTGTGTCGTAGAAAATGTGCATAGTTATACCTTGTGGATCACCCAGTTTCATGAACGGGGATTTGTGCCTCCTTGGGGTAGGAGAGGGTAATGTGATTTGGTTTCCTCCAATGTTGGAGTGGGTTTTGTACGTTGTTTCCTCCAGTGTTGGAGTAAGTTCCGTGTTCTGTTTCCTCCTTGTTTTGGAGAGGTCGTGTTACCTAGTTTCTTCTTGTGGGTATGTTGTCGATAGGAGAGTGGCTCTTGGTGGGGGTCCGGCACACAAAGAGGCACCAGGGTAACTCACCTAGAGTTTAACTAAGTGATAATTTTAAATGAATTAATGGGGATCTTTCAAACTAATAAGATAATGAATGCCTCTCTCGTGAAGCAAGTGAATGATAAGGCTCGAGATGAGATGGGACGCATAGTTTTGCATGAGGGTCCGGCGCCAGTAGAGGAAAGCCAGGGTAACCCAAGATGGGGGTCCTGTAGCCTAGGAAGGTTGAGCTAGGGTAACTCATGGCAATTTATGTATGACACTTTTCCTATGTCGACAGTTAATCAGTTTTTGTGTGATGTACATGATCATTGCTCCCTGAAAGCATTGTAACTTCGTGTTAAGTGATGTTGTGACTGTTATGGCTTAATGGCATTGTGGTTGTAGATGTTAAGTGGCTTTGTGATTGTAGTTGTTTCAATTCAGTTGTTGTGTAAGCCTGTGTCTAGTGGTAGATGATCTTGTCTAGGAAATCCTTGTTACTATCTCCTAGCACGGAGGGAGTGGGGCCTTTGGGTTCCACGTGGTCGGGTGGCGTGCATCTTTCCGTTGGTTCTTCTTCATGTTCGTGTGTTCGTGATTTCCAGCTGGAGAGCTCGTGGGAATCAGTTTCTTCTCATGCCTTGTTCTTTTGGTTCTTATTGTATTTAATTACCCCTCATTTGTATCGAGGTGGAATTTGTAATATGTAATCATTTGGTTGGATTTACCTCATTCGGGGAATGAGTGATGTAACCTTATTGTTTAAATGTTAAATTGGAATCTTGAGGTAATTATTTATCCTTGTTGTAATTTATCGTGTATGGAATGTATGTGGCCTTAGAGGTTGTTGGCAATGTGTATTCACCTTACTTGTTATTTGTACTTACAAAATAAAAAAATAAAAATAAAAATAAAAATAAATTGGTACGGTTAAGTAGTGAATTGCAACTTCCTCTAGGATTGCGTGGCGGGGCATTACACAATCAAGTCATTAATTTTAGGAAGTAATTCTTCTGAAGTATTGATAACAAGGCCTAATTTGTTTCAAAAAGAGCTACAACTAATGTCTTATCGACAAAACTCTCATCACAAGAACCTCATCTTTTAGAAGCACTTCCTTAGTTTCCAAAAGATTCAATTAACGTCTTATTGACACAACTATCATTGGAAGAGCATCACATTTTTAAACTACTGCCTCGGTTCTCAAATCTCCCAACTTGTCGATAACTAAAAAAAGGCTTATCAGAAAACTAATTCCTTATTGGAAAAACTACTATCAAAATAAGCTCACTTTTTACAAAATATGTTCTTCTGGTATTGTGTGTTTGATTGGAAGTGCTAATTTTAGTGCAATTTTGATTAGTATAAGAACATGATGGGAGGTATCTTCCTCTAAAGCCAATATAATGGACAATGTTCTTTTGCATGAAGAGGCACCAACTCAATTTTTGTTTGTTATTTCTTGATTTACCTTCTATAAGAAATTCCACTTATTTCCTATCATCAACTCCCCTAGGCTGAAATGGGGTTGATTGGAAGTGCTATTTTATTGCTTATTCTTTAAAAAAAGTAGTTTTGATTATTATAAGAACAGGATGGGTGGTCTCTTCCTATAAAGCCAATATAATTGACAATTTTCTTTTGCCTCAAGAGGCACCAACATTTTTGTTTGATATTTCTTGATTTACCTTTTATAAGCAATTCCACTTCTTTCCTATCATCAAATCCCTTAGGCTAAAATGAGGTTTATCTCCTTGAATCTTGATTCCATGAAAATCATTTGCTTTCAAAA
Source organism: Sequoia sempervirens (assembly GCA_007258455.2). Lineage (NCBI taxonomy): Eukaryota > Viridiplantae > Streptophyta > Pinopsida > Cupressales > Cupressaceae > Sequoia > Sequoia sempervirens. Next base: position 528,233,528 of record VDFB02000017.1, read on the forward strand.
ACTATTCTTAAACATCAAATAGTTCAACATTCAACAATAATTTTTTGCCAATAAAAATAAGGCAATATTATCATGAGGAATCAAATTGTCATTATCAGTTGAGAATTCCTTGTGATTTCTAGTATTGTTGTTCTGTAATTTTCTTTCATCAGTGGTCCTCAGATTCTTGTTTGCATTTCTCATAAATTATTTCATCTACAAAGCAATAAATTGTGCTACCGTTTACCAATTATCAAAGTGGGTCAATGGGGCTTGAAAGTACATCCTCTTAATCAATGTTTTGGGACACACTTTTTGATCTATCATAAGCCAAGAATGAATTCCTTGTAATTTGTGACACTATTTTATTGTGCCCTCCTTTTCTTGCTATTCTCATTTGGATTTCTGTTTGCTTTACAATTGCACTCATCTTTTGTTTTATGAGGTTTAATGCAACAATGATGGAAAAAATAATACATATGATTATGTGATCGTATACCAAGAGAACTTGATTCCTATAAAATTGAATAAATGCTTGTGCACATTGTTAGAAATGAAAGAACAACTACCCAAATAGAAATTTGATTCAAAGGTGTGTTTTATGATCTTTTAACTGAATATTTAAGATGGAGATCTTGCAACAAGTAAATAAACCCACAATACATAAATAATCCAGAAGCAAAATGAACCACACAACATAATGTTTATCGTGGAGAAAATCCTTTTGGGTAAAAAAGTCCACCAAGAAAAGAGTCCAAGTTGTATTATCTTCCAAAATGGAGACTACAAATACATGCACTTTCTCTGTTCTTCAACCTTCACTCTGACAGTACTTGGGTACCTGTAAAACTGATATGCATCTCATCTACTATGCCATGGCTTTATAGAGTTCACACAACCTGGGTGTACACCTTATAATCTTCACCCATGCAACATTAAATGACTTCTTACAAGCTCATAACACTTATCAAGAGTCAACCATACAACCTTGGGCATCCATAGACAAAGATAGGCTCTTACGGGATCATAAAAGTTGTCATACATGCATCCTACACTTGGAAAAAGATGCCCATGCAAGCTTGAACACCTAGGGGCCAAAAATAGCCACTTACAACATCTTATGATGCATCATATGTTGTCATAAATGTTATACATTCTTATGACAACTTACAGTTGTCATAGAATCTCTTACACCTTCTTACAACATCTATGAAACACGTCATAACACTAAAAATAGGTGATTCCTCCACATGTGCACCTCACTTTGACCAATTGCCATTTACCATAGCAAATTACATCCTGTAACTACCACCGATAACTCTAGAACTTATTGTGTAGTAACTCTATAATTACTATGGAAAATAAATAATTTTTACCACTGCCAGTGAAACTTGTACAACTCCTTATGGGTAATTACTAATAAAAAATAACAAAAGGAATAATACAATATTGGGATTTACAAGGTTAATAACACCTTGTCCCAACATTCTCCCACTTGACATTATACATTGTAAATCAACCTATAGGAAATCAAATGAAAATAATCAGGCACTAGAAACGAGGCCCATGGCCTCTCTACACCACACAAACTTCTCTGTGCTCATAGGTTTGGTCAATGAATCTACAATATTCTCCTGAGTGTCAATACTCTTCAACTCAATCTATCCATTTGTAACCAACTCTCGAACAAAGTGATAATGTACATCAACATGCTTAGTCTGATCATGATACATAGGATTCTTGGCCAAACAAATAGGACTATGGCTATCACAACCAATCTAAATGATCCTGCAATCAAATCCAACACTTGTACATAGTCTCCTCAACCAAAATGCCTCCTTAGAGACATGAGTAGCATCCATATACTCTACTTTAGTGGTAGACAAAGAAATTTTGGGTTGTCTCGTACTCATCCAACTCTCTGCACCTCCAAATTATAGAGTAAACACATAGCCACTAGTAGACCTTTGACTATCCAAGTCACATGACCAATCTGCATCAACAAAACCTTGTATTTCCAAATATTTATCAGCACTATCAATACCAGAATAAACCAAACAATGTTTAGGAGTAACTGAAATATATTTAAACACCCTCTTCGCATAATTCCAATGTTGTCTACCAGGATTAGACATAAATCTACTCAACACTCCCACTGCTTGTTTAATATCTGGTCTAGTGCAAGCCATTGCATACATTTGATTCCCTACAACACTAGCATACATCACATTATACATATCCTCATGATCATCCTCAATCTTTGGACACATATTTGATGAAAGCTTAGTACCAATCGGTAAAGGAACTCTAACTAGATTACAGCCTTGCATACTAAACCTCTGAAAAATTGTATTCACATACTTTGTGATAACCAAAGTTTTCTATTACCTCTGTCCCTTCTGATCTCCATTCCGAAAATATACCTGGCAGCTCCAAGATCCATCATATCAAATGCTCCTAAAAGTTGGGCTTTAAGCTCATTGATCATATCCTTAGTATTGTTGAAAAACATGTCATCAACATACAAAACAATAACCAGCTAGAATCACCGACACAATGAATGTAAACACGATGATCCTCCTTGCTTCTAACAAAACCCAATTTCAAAACAAAAGAATCAAAAAATTTATACCACATTCTAGGGGATTGCTTTAAACCATAAAGAGACCTTTTCAACCTGCAAACCCAGTGTTCTTTCCCTTTTACCTCAAGACTTGTAGTTTGTTGCATATATCACTACAAAAAATCCTTGTGATTTGCTCCACTTTTTGCTCCATTTTTTGGAATTTTTTTGAAAACATCGGTGCTATTTATCAGGATGGCACAATTTTTGGAATTTATTACATTGATCAATACAAGTCGACGCTAATTTAGGCACTAATTAGCACCCTAAGTAACGTTATCTTTAACACCAATATTAGCTTCGAGTGTAGCGCATCTTTTAGCTTCGACTTTAGCTTTAGGTTTAGCATCGATTTAGACACCCCTATGTCAAAGAGACTTATTTATATGTCTCATTGAAACATAACAATTGGATATAATGAAGTAATTCCAATGAGACATTGAGATATCGGTAAGACAAATAAGATTGTCTCATCGACACTCTTCAAGTAATGATCAAAGGCATACACCACTATACCACTGAGAAGGTGAACAACATATGCGGTGGAGCAATATACACTGTAACCCCACAACAAGAAGCCTTTCAAGCAAGGCAGTAGTGTAGTAAATATCAGAAGGGAAGGGAAAAACACCGCTATACTATAGTGATAATCACAAGTCTCCTCAACATGGCAGAGTTACATTGATATATAAAGAAATACCGCCGAAGGAAAATATCGATGAGACAATGGCATATCAACAAGAAATATTAACTTGTCTCATCGACACTGGAAACCAACATCAGAGGAACATAAGATCTAATATCGATGAGATAGTGATATATTGGTAAGACAAATAAGATTATCTCATCGACACTCTTCAAGTAATGATCAAAAGCATACATCCATATACTGCTGGGAAGGTGAGCAACATATGTGGTAGAGCAGTATACACTACAAACCCACAACAAGAAGCCTTGAGCAAGGTGGTAGTGCAGTAAATGTGGCATCATTACCATTTATAGCAATAAATTCAGAAAATCACATCAGTCACCAAAATTAAATGCTATTCAATTATTAAGGGTTTCCAAAACTAATATGATTGAATATCGCGCCATCCAAAGATAAGTGAGTTTTCCTAATATCACACTCAATTGCAGTGCACTAGCATTGAAGGAGCTAAGGATATGAGAAGAAGAAGTCCTACAAGCATGAAATACTCGGGTAAGTGCACAAAAACTCTTTGAAAGAGCTCTGTTAATATAAAAAATATTTCAAGGTTTTGTCATCTAAAGCCATAGTAGAGAAAATTGAAACATGCCTCCTAAAAGAAAACAATCAGAAGTAAAAGAAAGTCATCCTAAAATTAAAGATGAAGAACCTAAAGTAAAGAAGAGACCACTCCATCAGTCCATATTAGATATACTTCCAAGTTCTACTAAAGAGGGTAATAAGAAGTTTCTCGTGGACACCACACAAATTTTTAGGGATTCCCTCATTTCCAAATCTAGATGGGACCTATTTTGGTATTTTTACAGTAAGAGAAATAAGGAGATTCTAGTGTCAAATGCTTGGATTTGGATATAGCAAGGCTGATTGTCCCAAATGTGTTTGTTGATGTAGAATTTATCAGACTGCTAGCCAAACACTATCACTCAACTACCAAAATAGTAAGGTTTCCAAATGACATAGTATTGATAGAAGTAACCAAAAAAGACATCATTGAGTGTTTTGGATTAAACAAGCAGGCTTTGACCAAGATAAAACTGCAAAAAAGTGAGGAGGATTATGCTAGGTTAAAAAAGACATGTATAGAAGTGATGAGGTACCCCTATGTATGAAAAGAGGCATTGGTAACAGAACATTCCCCATCTCTACTACCACTACTGAACCATTTAATGTGATAGATTTTCAGTATTACTTTGTGAGTACATATTTAGGTCTTTTCCAAGTGTTTGGGATAGATGCTCAATATAAAATGCCAATAGGCCTAATGATGATGGCCATGAGAATTCAAAACCCTGAAACTAATATTGAATATGACTTTTCTTCATACCTTGAGAAGGCGTTAGATGATGAATTCTCCTAAGTTATAGAGAATAGAGCACCAATTGCATTAGACACTATTCCCTACTGTGTCATCTGATATTGTACCAAAATAGGGACCAATGGACTAAAATAATAGACTTGGCTACTATAGATGAGTAAGGGAATCCCACACCTATCCAAAATTTGTGCTATAGTTGGGACAGTCGGTGCAAGAATTCAAGCTTTGTTGTATTCTATAAATACTTTGTACACAAAATTCTTCAATTTCTTGGGTATGCAATACCAAGATTTTCAACCAAAATGTTGCAACTAGTGAGACCTTTGGCTTTAAGACCAAAGCAGGGTCATACACACAATTTTGGAGATTGGTTCTTCCTCCTGGAAGTTACAATAATAAGAGTTTATGGATGCCATGTTTCTCCACACATATTGCCAAAATTTATGCCCCTCAAATTAGCATTTCTTGAATTTATGTGGCAAATGATTTGGATGGAGAAAGATGTAATGCACAAGTAGAAGAAAGGCACTTTCTTGCCAAACCAAACCAAGTGTGAAGATTGGATTGTAGGCTCAAACACAGTGGAGGAGTTACAATATTATTTGAAGACAAGATATGCATTGAAATCTGGAAAGATAGAGCCTTTGACCCAAAAAATCATGTGAACAACATAAGGCACAATCTTCTTACCAAAATGACAGTGCCACACCAAGTGGATTTTGAAGAACATGTCACAAGGAACTGCATTACTTATAGTGATGTACTTAGTAGAAGGAAAAAATGGGAATATATGAAGAGGGTTGAAGAAAGGATGAAGCAGAGGTCCAAGGATTTCCTAAGATACTTTATTGAGGAAAAGGACCCCATCAAAAGGATATAATTGATAATTGGTAGATTTGAAGACTTGTACAAAAAGAAGAAGGAAACATATCTCGAAGAACATCATAGTCGTGCAACTATAGAGCATACCCTAAGTGAAACCTCTGAGCCTCCCATGGAGCAGTTACCTCCCAAAAGATAGAAGATAGGAAGTGACTACAATATTGCAGTCATTAAAAGGTGATATTGAAGTTGATAAACCCATCCTTGAGACTAGTGCCCATAAACATGAGGAAAGGATGGGTGATGTAGAAAAAAAAGTATAGAGGTATTGAAGATGAAAGGGAAATTGCAGCTAGTAGATTCATAGAAGATGACGAATTCATTAAGAATCTCGAGTTTAAGGATTTCTAGTTGAAGATAAAGATAAAATAATTTCAAGAGAGGATGGAATCAACTAAAGCAGGAATTGAAGAATTGGAGAAAAATGAAATGGTAGCACAGACTTTGTAAGAATTAAGAGTTGACAACATTGACATTAGCCCCCAAAAGGCTAGAGAAATGGTCTTGAAGAGAAATATGCTCATTTTCCCTAGATTGTAACTAAAGAAAATGTTTCTGCTTGATCAAGTGCAGGCTTAGGAAGATCCAATGCTAGGTGCAGAATTTGACTCCGATGAAGGTGTGAGTGGAACTGGGTATAACCTAAAGATTGAAACCTTGGCTATATGGATCAAAAAGAAAAATACACAGAAGCCAAAATTATTGGATGTAATTCAAGGGATGAAAGGGGTAGTGATGGTAAGGACAATACAAGATCCCACCCCTTTGGAGGTAGCCACAATGACCATGCATTTGGCCATGTTCACTCGAGCAACTGTTAAGGGATTAGAAGATAGATTGAAGGAGTATGAAAAGGAACAAAGGTTCCTAAATGATGAAGTTAATAAACTGTTCATGGAGAATGTCAAAATGAAAGAACAATTAAGAGGAGCAGGACCCTCACAAAGCAAGGGGATGGTGTTATACATGCCTCCTATTGCTCCAATGGATATTTTGAAGAACATTTCTACAAAACAGGTAAAAACTCCAGAGAAGAAAGTGGATGATATAAAAAAGGCCAACAATCAAACCCAGGATGAAGTGAAAAGACGAATTTGTGAAGTTATGGAAAATATTTTTGAGCACAAGATAAAATCAGTTATGGATAAACTGGAGAATGTGCATGATATTTATACAACACTTTAATAGGAAATTGATCAAATAAAGACACATATGCTTGTATTAGATCCTTTTTTCAAAAGGTGGAAGCCTATTCACCACACTTTGGCTAAGTTATGCAAAGTTCACAAAGAATTCATGATGCACCCACAAAATTAAAGCCAACTGAACAAATTGTGAAGATGATTATTGATGAATTTTAGTATGTATGAGGTTTTGATAAAAAGATTGTAACACAAATGGATTTATTCCATACCTGCAAATAGTGGTATATACTTGAACTCGTGAGAGATGGTGATCAATTGGAGGACTTGGATAAGTGGAAGAAAGAATTTAGTCAGGTTGTTCATAAGTGTGTAACTCATATACAACCAAAGGATGATGATACCAGTCTTCCTAGGCTAAATTAGATCATGGATGGAATGATTGTTCTTGATGCAAGATACCTAAATTTTTTCAATGATACAAATGAATTACTAGATAGTTGATGGAAAACTCATCTTGCAAACATGCAAAAGATCCAGGAATATAAGTGGCCATTAGATTTTACGGTGTATCAGTGGGAGGAAAAGTATTTGGTTTCAGAAGAATAGGACACTGAAGCGAGAGCATTTGGATGATCATCATGGAGAGGAAGACTTTGTCAGATCAATGATCATGGGTATTCTATGTTGAATAATGGAACCATATGTCAAAATGTCTTAAGTCTTGTTATTTCCTTAATTATGCTAATTAAATAGTTGTTAGTAAAAGAAGTAGTTATGAAAGGTCATTTCTTTTTGTAAAAGGCATGTAGCTTTTTGACTCCTATATAAATAGGAAACCAAGGCCTAGTTTTAAATTATCATCATCATATATCATTTATGTTTTGAAGACTTTTGTTATTAATATATATCAATTGAAGCAATATAATGGAGAACATCGTATTATCAGAGATTCTCCATGACTGTGTTACCATTCTGTATTTTTCTTATGTTTTCCATACTTATTTCTTCTTATATTTGAATGAATATCAATTATTGAGCCTCAATATTGTGCTTATGTGAATGAATATTCCAATACACTAAAACATTTATTGTGGGTGTTGGTAGAGCTACTAATTTTTTGGAAATTTTGAGCTTATTTTTCCTTGTTACATGTTCAACATAAAAATGGAAACTATTTAAAAATAATAAAGTTAACAAAGTTGCTTATTTAAATAATTGTGAGTCATGTGCATTAATATTTTATTAACTTTTGTGTCTTCACAAACATATGTTGATACAAGATGAATGGAAGAAGCATCCAAATAATCCTAATATTTTGTGCCAACAATTCATACTAGAGATTGAACAATTTAAGGATATTGCTATAGGTATTAATTAAGGATATGATGATGATGATGATATATTCTTGTACTTGTATATTCTATGAAACATTCCTTATTTTCTATGAAACAGTGTATATATTCTTGTACTTGTAAATTCTTTTAATGTTATGTCTATTAAATAAAATAGATTTTGAATAAAAAATGTTTCACCCTTTTTTGAAAGTATGTGAATTATTGTTTAAGAAAAAATATTACAGTGTTTAAATTTTTAGTTTACTAGTTTCAAATCTTCATTTTCTATGCATATAAAATTGTATGTGCTCTTTATCTCAAATGACATAAAATAGTAATATCATCTGAATCAGGGTTTTCAATTTCAACACCATCATTGTCCACACTTTTCATATCCTGTTCACTTTTAAGTACAATCATCAAAATTTTATTTTTATTTCTTGTCCCAGTTAATCTTGATTCCTTTCAGCACAACACAATAGGTTGCATGTTAAATTTCAAACATTTTCTATGCATTTTTTTGTATATATTATTTTCTTAGTGCATCATTATGTAACAACAATTTCACTTCTAAGATATACATTAAAAATAAATGAAAGCACATGTTTGCTTTGTCAAGGGAAATGTATGGTGAATACCCTATGTCTTTTAGATAAGTGTGCAAGTGAAATAAGACATAACTGATTGAATCTGATTTTCTACCGTACAATTGTTTTTTTATGTGCTTTTTACTTTTTGCATGTGGATTACCCTCAAAAAGAGACTACTTATCTTTTCTTAAATGAATCCTTTACATTTCTTGTCTACAAAAGGAATTTACTGCTTGACAATAGGTTCGTAAACTTCATGCAAATTAAGATTGGTGTAAAAGGCCATCCCCGCAAATGTTGTTTGGTCTAGAAATTATAATGGAAAATAAAAAAGCTTGCTAGGAGAATAAAACATATTTTCAATTGTCCAAGTACAACATAATATTGCTCAAGCATTTCAAAGTTTAGGCCATAAGAATCATCCTTTTTAAACATGGATTGTAAATAATTCTAAAAATTTAGAAGTCTTGGTCATTAACATTATTGTCTACTACAATGTCATCCAGTGTATCATTTTCAATGTTCATATGTTCTTTCAAGTATTTAATATTATCATCCTCCTCATCTTGACCTACATCATCTTCATCATCATTGAAATTTGACTGTAGATCATCTATATTGTTACCAGATATATTTGGATCATCATTTTCTATACCATCCATATTGTTGTCTTCTATATCATCATCTAACTTTGGATTGTTGGCTTCTTGTGCCTAAACGTAACCAACTTCAACATCATGATGGATGTCAATTTCTTTGATGTTCTCTAATCCCTCTCTCTCATTTTTTTGGCCATTGTTTTGTTTAGTATCCACTAATGCATCGTCAAATACATGCCTTAATCTTGGATCATAATGTATGAAGAATATCCATTTCGGGTCCAAAATATCTTCATAGAAAAATACCTGCACATGAACGACATACATATATTAGACATTATATAAATTGTATGAACATATATACATCAATTGAATAATGGAACATTATTTTATAGACTACCTTTTTTATACAATAATTTCTATAAAACATAATTTTGACAAAATAGTTTATAAAACATCAGTCCACACTCATTTATTATTCTTTGGTTTTTTTCCCTTAAGAACATCCTTAGGGAGACCTTGTTCTTCCCTCTTCTTTCTCACAGGAGTGCATTTTAAGAAGGGGTAATCAATCAATAACTCATCCCCAATGGTAAGGTCCATAATAGCCTCAACCATTATCAATCTATCAACCTCTCTTTCCATATCTCCATATTTATCATTTATAACCTCAACAAATTGACAATTCGGTCTTACATTAGGGTCCCTTCCCTTACTACTATTTATAAATCCTGCAATATTTTTGTGTGTATGCACGTCCATCTATATACATAAGATGACCTCTATTCATTTCTTTTCCACTTTCCAATACGATATGATGTGTATACATATTCAAATTTAGACCATATGTTGATATGCTAGGCTTATATTCTACTAGCCTTCTCCATTCACCACTGTAGTATGATGGACCATAATATGGCATTAATCTCCTAGTGGTTTGTTTTGAATTGTTTCTATGTTTGGATCCCACATGTACATTTTGGACAATAAAGAGGCCTAGATTCGCTCCATGAATATTGGAGGTTCGTATCATGTAGCTGTATCCCAAAAATTGAAACAACTCATACACTCTAGGTAGTTGTTGATCACTAGGCCAAGTGCAATATAGTCGATGATCAAATGTCTCTTTGTAAATTGATCTCAAACTTAGGGGCAAGTAATCATCTCCATCACATTCATTCTAATAGGGTATGTAGTCCACCTTCCCCTTGTCTTTAAGCAAATTATGCATCTTCACACCAGTTCTTGTTCTGTTACTTGTTTTCGTCAATTCCTCATCTTTCAAGCTGATATATTGGCATATATTTTTGTTAGATGTATCATCTGATAAATGATCATTTCCCTCAAAGTTGGAAGTCGGTGGTCCAACTAACTTTAAAATAAGAACTTTATCCTGCAAGTATCCATTAAGAAAAAAATATTTATTTAAATAATATAAAACAATGTTTAAACGAAGTATACATGTTATTTATATCAAATTGGAAAAATCCTCACCACAATTCCTATTGTATTTGAATCAATTTTAGGAGGCATACTACTAACTGGAAGCTCATCATATATGTAATGTCTTGTACAATCACTCATTTGAATTGTTTCTTTCCACGACATATAAAACATCCACAAACAACAATTTTCTCAAAGTATTCATCCCATGTACTATAGTCCTAACCTACCTCTTCTTCAGTGCAATCATTTTTTGTGTCTGCAGTATCCATTGTCATATCCTCTTCCACCCACTATTATCTACATGATTTAATAGTTTTAGGTCCACATCCACATACATATCTTGTTCTTTTGCTAGTTGAACACTTAGGCTCTACATTTGCTCCAATCTCCATAAAAAATTATCAACAACATGCATTAATTTATGTCAAGATTGGATAATACATTATAAATTTCAATAATACTGTGAAAAAAGATGGACTTATCACAAAATGCCATTAGATCATTTTTCCTAAGTTAAGTCAAAATTTGAGTACCTAATGTCCCACTTCATCCGTTGTGTACTCATTTGATATGACACGATCTGTTGCCATGGCCTCATCTCGCCCCTATAATACACAACATAGTAAATATTGTTTAGTACACCAATTATATCATTTCAACGAATATGATATCCAACACAAGATCACTTTAGTCATATATTTGACATATTGATATCATGTTTTGGCTATCCTAATTTTCAAACTTTTCCCTTGATCATAGAATCACATTTAATCACCATTCTTGTGCATTTTCAACCAATAAGTTTGACCTCAGAGGCCTCATGGACAAAAAATGACTTTATCTCCTCTACGTCATAGCATTTGTGAATTCATAAACATCTTCCTCCTTTGGTTGAGTTTTCTTTCTCTTCTTACCTCTATTGTATTTGCAGATTTCGTTGTCTCATCTATTTCCACCCACTTTCCTCTCAACGATTTACTATTTCTACATCGCCCTCATCCTCTCTCCATGGCCTCCTCTATGACTAAAAATTTCACCACAAAATATCTCACCACACTATCTCTGAGAAGGAAAAAGCAACTTGCGGGACCGCGATAAAAACAACTCTATCACACTGCGTTGATGAAGAAGTTGTGGGACAATGGTGGTCACTGCACTATCACATGCCAATGGTAGAAGACTTGTGGGACTACGGGAGTCACTACAACACCACCAAGAATAGAAGGAAGACTCGTGTGCCACCACAAAAGCTTTCACAACACTACCACCGAGAAGGATGAAGCACCTTGCTTAAAAACTGCTCTACCACATTGAGCTGATGAAGGAAGCACAGGATAGCAGTGGTCACAAAAACAAGGCAGGAGTTGGAATTATTTCCAACACTCTAGGTCCTATGATACACAACAATGAAAATAGTCACTATACAACAATGATAAGCACTAAATTAGGTGCACTTGACACCACCTTATACATCCCAAACATATTACATTAATGACCAAAATTCGGTGCTAAATTTGGCATTAACTAACATCGACTAAAGCATGACTAATGAATCAAAATAAAAAATTTAAAACTTCCCCGCGTGAAGGAAGAAATCAGATGACAAAAAAGGAAAAAAGTCACGCGAAGGAAGAGAGTAGGGCACTACCAACAACTCATGAATGAATGAATGAATGAATGAATGAATGAGAGATTTTAATGATGTCCATGAGACCAAGCGGGCTAAGGGATTGAGAACCAAAAATATAAGGAATCTCCAAAATCTTTTCGATGTTGTACCTTATTTTATGAATTTTGACCAAAAAACTAGTTGTCTTGTTGATCTTCTCCTCAAATAACTTGTTCAGATTGTCAGCCTTTAAGTTGAATTTTTATGAGAAATTTGATTTAGTTTCTGACACCATAGGTAAGGTTACAATTTTTTTCTTGCTTGAATTTGTGATTGTTTATTTCTCTTTGTATTGCATTTGAATTCATGATTGTTTACTAGTTCATGGCCTAACTAGTCTAGGAAACCTCTAAATTGTCCCATCATTATAAATTATAAAACCTTTGGGAAACCAAAAAAAAAATTTACCCTACCGATTTGAGCTTTGGCTCAAAATATTATAGCACAAAGTGAGGATGCCTCTGTATTCTTTCCCCAACTTGGGTATCAAGGAAATAGTGAATTGCTTGGAAAATCTGGGAATTGGGTTGGTCACTGTTGAGAAAATTTTGAAAATAAACACAAAAATAGCTTGGTTTTTCCCATTCGCGCCATAGTCACCTATGCCATGACAAATCCATGCAAGATTGCATTATGAAAGAGTTTTCATGATAAGGTTATCAACACTAAGCAAACTGAGCGAACATATTTTCCCTAGGTTATCGACACTAAGAAAACCCAATGAACATATTTTCCCACAAAACAAAACTTTCATACCACAAACTGAACGAAAAATTTCATACCTGATAGTGTGTACTTCATTTTCCTCCACAGACTAGATGAAAATAATTTTCCCTAGGTTGCCTCAAAATGTCAAGCAATTGAGGGAAGTGAGCATTGACAACAAACTCTGGCCACAATGAGGTAATTCATTATCAATTTATAGATTTGTAAATGTTTCCATTGTTTCTTTGAGTTTTAATTTTTAGTTTTTTATTTCTAAATTTAAAAGAAGAAATATAATTTAAATATATATATAGGGACATGAGACTGACAAAAATAAAGAGGAATTGGCTTCCATATTGAGGGTAGATGTAGTGAAAAAATTGGTTAATGTGGACTGGACAACACTTGTCAGATATATAGAAAAACAATCTATTAACGCCCCTCAAGCATTGCAAACAAATCAATTGTGTCAAATGGAATCAATTGATTCCCCAACCAGTCCCAGATCGAGCAAAAGATCCAAGAAGAAATTAGTGATAGTAAACTCTAAGAATGTGGAATAGGGAGTAGAGACTTCCACTCCTAGGACACAGAGTTCCACCACGCCATGTTATCAATCTTGCATTGGTAGCTACAATACGAAGATAGAATACAAGGTAGTTTCAGGGGAAGTTTGAATGACGAATTTTGGGAAAATGTTTGTGAATGGGTTGAAGGAATCATACCTTCAAGAGTTCAAAGACCATCTACATTTACCATTCTCAAAGATACCCATGCACCTAAAAATAGCAGTTATCCTTGACATGGAGACTGATTTTGGCATAGGTTGGTCTGTAAAGAATATAAAGCTATGAATGTCTCAAAATTTCAAGAGATTTCGGTGCAACCAAACAAAGAAGATAAAAAAAATCCCTCCTTAGCTAAGGCAGAAAATAAAGGCCAATGGATGTAAGTGTGAAAATATGGAGAGAGCTTGTAAAAGCATATGAGAAGTTCAATGTACGGAGGAAGTCCAATGAAGAGAGTACATAGGTATTTGAATTTTCTCATAAGATTATATCAAATTTATTAAACGATATTTAAAATTTATTTGTGCATAGTTAAATTGAATTAGTATATGTTTTAGGACAAGGCCTCCAAGGCTAGGCTTGAGAAACTTTGTGCCACACATCATAGTGGATAGAAAGTCTTACATGCCTTGATTTGTACATTTTTAAAATATTTAATATGTTAAATGATATTTATTTTTTTCGTTGGAAAAAGTAAATGATTACATATTAATTAGTTTAACTAGTCCATGTGCCATGTTTTGATAGGAGGAGAAATGTGGCTACCATCCAAAGCAATTTGAAAAGAATATGTTACAAAACAAAAAGTGGAACAATTTTGTAATCTAGATGGAGAACGAGGTATCAATAGTTGAGTTTCAATAACTTAGTTGGATATTGTTGTGTTAATATGTCAATTTGCATATCTTGTGTTGAGTTGTTTATTGATGCATAGGATGAGTAAATAGAGCTCAAATCTTATGATTACAAGATGACCATTTATGTGCATGAATAAATAGTAGAAGGATGTAGATGAACTCAATTCATCTGAATTTATGCCTCTTGGCAGACATTCCTCTTGAATCTCTAATATCAGGTGCCTGATACTTCCTTGTAGCTTTTACCTTCCATTGCCACCTTTCCTCTTCACTGTGAGACTCATCTCATTTTTCTTTATACGCATTTATGGCTTTAGCTTCTAATTCATCCCATGTTTTACCTTCCTCCTCTTCAAAATATTCTTCTTCTTCTTCGTCCTCCTCTAACTCCATAATAGATTCATCTTCTGAACCTTCCTCGTCTGATTTTGATACCTTTTATACATTAGAGGTTTCATATCCTTGATCTGACTTTTCTGAATTATTGGAATCAAAATCACTAGCTTCCATATTCAAAAATTCCCAACCAACATCTTCAATAAATTTATCTAGATCATCAGTAATACTCTTCAAAATTGGCTGCCAGTTCAAGTTCATTTTGCTTTCATAATACTTTATATCCATGGAGTTCAACCATCCCTTGATGCCATCAAGGGAAGATTGAGGAATGACATCAATGAAAAGTACATCTCACTTAAATTCTTTGAAAATAGTAGCCATACCAAATTCCTTTTTCCCAAGTCATACTCTCTCAAGGCTAACAATCTCAATCACACTAATAGCGATTACTAAGAAAGGTAATTCCACCAACTCTACCAAACAATTTATCGTAGGAATAATAAAAGTAGAGGGTTTGAAAGGAACTCCATGAAAACCAAGCACTCTAAATGGTATATCAAACTCTAGTTCAAAATATTTTAGATGAGGTTGCTCCCATATAAGCTCTCTTACTCACTTTGACAAATCCTTGAAACTCTGTATTGATTTTATTTTTCATGTCCCTCTCTTGCTGTTCTTCCTCAATTTCATCAAGATCATACATTGAACTTTTTTCCCCTCCTAAAGTTTGGACCACATCCATTACCTCCATATAAAACTGTACATCCTTGGTCTTCTTGGTTCCCATGCCATGATATGGTTATGCAAATAAAAATGAAGCAAAGTAATCATCTTCTTCTCTGCTTGCTGGAAGAATGTATGCTTAATGTTTTGATACATGATATTAGCTCTCTCTTCTACTCTCATGGTTGAATACCAAAATCCCATATGGTGGGCCTCTAGAGTTCCATTCATCTTTCTTCCTCTTCCACCAAATGCTAGCCTGATCCACACGTCTGCCAGCCTAATTGGCTTTTTTTTTTAAAGTTGAAGTTTCTCCTAAGTCACCAATGTAGCTCTCTCTTCCTTTTCAGACTCTTTCATTGCTATAGATCATCGATCTCTGGGATTTAATCATATGTACCACATGGTTGATGTGCTTTTAATCCTTGCATCTAAAGGAAATTTCCTTAACATAAATACTGCTAGGAAATTTCAATGTTTCCATAGTAGTTGGCATTAAAGCTGGTACCTGCAACATTGAAAATTATCCTTATATAAGAATTCCCTCCATCTTGTTGGCTTGTAGCACTCTTGATGGTGGAAACATGAAATATGATTTTGATTCCTCTTCTACATTAGAGGGTCCATAGCCTTGATCTAACTCTTCTAAATTATCAGAATAAGAATCACTAGCTTCCATATTCAAAAATTCCCAACCACCATCTTCAAAACATTTATCTGGATCATCAGTAATACTCTTCAAAATTGGCCACCAGTTCAAGTTCATTTTTCTTTCATAATACTTTATATCCATGGAGTTCAACCATTCCTTGATGCTATCAAGTGAAGATTGAGGAATGGCATCAATGTGGAGTACATCCTGCTTGAAGTCTTTGAAAATAATAGCCATATCAAATGCCTTTTTCCTGAGTCATACTCTCTCAAGGTTAACAATCTCAATCTCAAGTATTAGCTAAGGAATTTGAAATTTTATTATGGTATGTGCACTTTGATATGATGTAATATGATTATGGTTTCATCTCATATGTTGTAATATTAGATATATAATAGAAAAATAAATTATTGCATGAAATAAATAATAACTTTTCATTCTAAATGTTTTTATTTTGCAGAACACGGGTCTTCCAAAAGATCAAGATGATCCCCAACATGATATAGATCCACAAAATATTGGTTATGCCTGTACATATCACATGGTAGAGGATGATGATGACGTAGATGCAGAAGACACTGAGGCTGATGACAATGATGATGATGACAATGACAATGATTATGATGATGATGATCACAACGGTGATGATGATGATGAGACAGTTATTGATAGTAACTAGTGACATTCATGATCATATAGATTGCATCATGGATCATTGTTGATATGTTGTTATGATGACTCTTTTCATGGTTACTATCATATGTATCATTTTCACGGCATACAATACTATATTATTTAGTTGTATCATATTGACATGTATCATTTTTAGTATATCATTTGGACATGTATCATCTTGACTTGTATCAATTTGAGTTACATAATTTATCAATTTTATTTATATCATTTGTACATGTATCATTTTTACTTATGTCGACTATTGGACATGTATAATTTTGACATGTTTTTGATGTACTAGCATATTTGACTTTCACTTGTTTTAGTTATATATGATGATGATCTTATTAGTATTGACTTGTCAATTTATATATATTAAAAGTGGTCAATGATTTTTGGATGGATATTTATTACGTTTGATGATTTTAATTTATTGCTCAGGATGGATGTTGTCAAATTCAATTAAATTATAGATATTTGACTCACTTGTTTTAATTATAGATGATGATCATGTTACAATAATAGTTCATGCGGTGATGAAAGGTAAAATTAATGCTTGGAACCTCTAGAACGTAATTGAAATTTTTGTGGTGAGCCACATTAAAAAAAGTGGTAATGTGGAAGTGGATGTATTATCTAAATGGGCTTTAAATTTTGGTGAAACAAGGGAATTTAGGTTGGAGGATTTTAGAGGTGTTAAGTTAGTAGAAAACGCCTTAAATGAATAAGGTGGCAAAGCAAGTGAAGTAGGTTTGACATGACAAGTGAAGGTAGGGGTGGCTGGCGGTGGTGAAGTAGTACTTTATTAATAGAAAGTGTGGGAAATCCAAGATGGTGTTAAAAGAAAGCCCTCGATTAAGATGTGTTAATTGCATTTGGAAAGGGTCAAGAAAAACTCTGCAACAAAATTTGGTGGTGGTGTCACTGGTTGTCAGGAGAAATAGAAGCCAATTTCACCTTTTGGTCATGAAGATCTTTGGGCCCGTTTTATGGAGAGGTGTCCGAAAAACAACCGGAGGGCCTTTTCCTTGTTGACAATGAGTGGCTAGTGCAGTGCACAAAATGATTTGTGGCAGGGATTTTGGCTCTCTAAAACACATATACCAAACCAACATGGACATTTACTACTTAATTGTGGTGTGGGGCTTGGATTTAGGTGAAACAGTGGAAATGGTGAGGATGGTGATGCAAAAAATTATGCATGAAGACTTTCCGGTAGGCATGGAGTCCATTTTTGAATGGGAAGTTTCAGGTGTAGGCTTAGATTATTCTGAAGGAATAGTAGATGATGAAATTGAGGAGCTTTATGGGAGACCGAGGCTCAAACCCTCTATTCATTGGCCCAAAGGAGAATACAAAGCTCGTTGCCATGAGGAAGCATGTTTGGGATGGAAAGTGCTCAAATTAACTCTTCATCTAACAAGCGAAAAGGAAGCGCCAAAAGAAGTCAGGGAAGCAGCAAAAGAAGAAGCCTTTGAAGGAGATAGCCAAGCATCCGTTGGGTCCGGGTGGAGCTCATTAAGACTGGTTGTGTTTGTCTTTTTCTGATTTTGAATTCTCTCCGCTATTGTTGTATTAAAGCGTGTAACTCTGAACACTATTAATGGTGGTTATTTTTTGTAAGGATTTACTAGTAAATAGTTACGGGGATTATTTAATGTTTTACTCTACATGTTAAGGTGCCTCTAGTTTTTGTCATTTGTTGTGGAATTTTGGTGTGTAATGACACTAAACAATAGATGTACTTTTTTATCTTTACAAGCAATACAAAAATTGTGGGTAATTGTCTTGTTATTTAATCATATAAGTTAAATAATTAAATTACTTAGTCTATAAACATATGAGTTATTTAAGAGGCATGATATATTTAACTAATTAAATTGAAATTATTTATGAGGCATGATATATTTAACTAATTAAATTGAAATAAAACATATTAAATTAATAAAAGGAAGCAAAACAAGAAGCATTTTTAGAAGCAATAATGGAAGCCAAATTAGAAGCAATCTTGGAAGAAAAACCAGAAGCAAATGTGGAAGCAAAATTGGAAGCAAAATTGGAAGCAAACTTGGAAGAAAAATTGGAAGAAAAAATGGAAGCAAAACTGGAAGCAAAATCGGAAGAAAAACTAGAAGCAAAACTGGAAGAAAAACTAGAAGCAAAACTGGAAGCAAACCTGGAAGCAAAACTGGAGGAAAAATTGGAGGCAAAATTGGAAGCAAAACTAGAAGTAAAATCGGAAGCAAAACCGGAAGCAAACCTGGAAGAAAAACTAGAAGCAAAACTAGAAGCAAAAATGGGAGTAGACATAGAAGCAAAATCGGAAGCCTAATTGGGCGCTAATTTAGGCACTATTTTTTATGCTATTTCCTGGCGCTATTTTAGACATGAACAGAGGTGCTATTTTTGGCACTATTTCTTGGCGCTATTTTAGGCACTAACGGGGGCACTGTGATTTTTCGGCACTAATTCTAGCGTTACGCCTAGCACAAAATTCAGCATAAAAGTCAGCGCCAAGATGACCATGCTTGTTTTTGTTGAGTTTAGCGCCAGCTAGCTCACCCAATTTGTTGACTGAAATACACTAAAATCTAACACTATTTTAGGTGTTATTCTCTTGTTATGTTGCAGTGTATATTTCTTCTTCAAGATCTCCATACAAAAATGTATTCTTAACATCCATTTGCTCAATCTCCCAATCATAAGCTACAACAATGGATAAGAGAAATCTAATAGAAGTCAATTTAGCAACAGGAGAGAATATCTCACCAAAATCAACTCCCTCTCTCTGGGAGTAGCCCTTGGCCACCATTCTAGCCTTGTACTTCTCCAATGAACCGTCTACTCCAAACTTCTTCTTGAAGGTCCACTTACATCCTATGGCCTTTCTTCCTTTAGGAAAATGAACAAGATCCCAGGTGTTATTAGAGTCTAAAGCCATCATCTCCTCCTACATGGCTAACTACCAAGACTCACTATCATCTGCAGAAATAGCCTCCTTGTAGGATCTAGGTTCATCATTAGTACTCAATAAAGAATATACACAATGGAAATCTAGTGGGCTATACCTGTCAATTGGTTTTTGTTGTCTTGTGGATCTCCTTAAGGGTGGAGTAAGAGACTCAATTGGTTGTTCTACATGATCATCTGTACAAACTTCTTCAATAGACTCATCTTCATCAGAACTACTTGAATCTTCTTCTTCTTCTTCACCCCTCAATCCATCATTTTATTCTTCTCAAGGTGCATCTTGCTACTCTAACTCAAAGTGCACTCTCTTTCCATTTTCTTCTTTTTCTTTTAGCTACTCCAGTTTAGAAATAGCTCTAAATTCCCTAAAAATAACATCTCTAGAAAAGATAATCTTGTGGGTTAGTGTATTCCAAAGCTTATAACCTTTAACATTATCACCATATCCAATGAATGTACACTTTTCTACTTTTAGATCCAACTTAGATTGCTTTTCCTTAGGCACATGAACAAAAGCCTCATAGCCAAAAACCCTTAAATGTGAAACTGAAGGTTTCTTACCTATCCACACTTCACAAGGTGTCAAATTAAGATCCTTACAAGGAGATTTGTTTATCAAGTACCAGGCAGTACACACAACTTCTACCCAAAATTTTTTATCCAACTATGAATCACTCAACATACTTCTAGCTCTCTCCATAATCATTCAGTTCATCCTTTCTACAACACCATTCTATTGTGGTGTATACGGAGTTGTCTTTTGTTTGATTATACGTGCATGCTTGCAAAACTCATGAAATTTCTTTGAGCAATATTCCCCTCCATTGTCAGATCTTAATGTTTTAATCTTTAAACCTGATTGGTTCTCTACTAATACTTTGAAATCCTTAAACTTAGCCAAAACTTCATATTTATGTTTCATAAAATAAATCCATGTAAATCTGGATACATCATCAATGAAAGTAACAAAATAACGATATTTTCTAATAGATTCAATATCCACAGGCCCAAACACATTCGTATGAATAATTTCTAACTTCTCCTTTTCTCTATTGCTACCAGAAGGAAATAACTTTATGTTTTGTTTCCTAAACACACAATGCTCACAAAAATCAAAGTACTCATTAGAATAAGAGAAACCGTCCAACAAATTTTTATTCTTGATAGTTTTTAAAACATTATTGCTTGTGTGGCCCAATCTACGGTGCCACAACATACATGTATTTTCAGTAATAGCCTCAGATACATAAGAGGCATTACAAACTGTAGTGACTTCAATTTTGAATAGGTTTCCCAATCTCTTCCCCATCGCTACCACCAAGTTTCCTCTCACTCATCTACAACCATGCTTGTCAACAGTTACATGCATTCCCAAATCATTCAACTTTGAAACATAAAACAAATTTCTAGCTAATACAAGAACATGATAAACTTTAGGGAGGGTTTTAATCCTCCCATCACTAAAACACAATAATACCTATCCTTTCCCAACAATCAAATATGAAGAGTTGTCACCAAGGTATATATTACCTCCATCATATTTATCATATGTGGAGAACCATTCTTTATGTGGAGTCATATGAAACAAGCATCTTGATTCAACCAACCAGTGTTCATTAGTAAGAACATTACAAGTAGAAATTAAAACATCTTCACCTACATTCAAGGACTTATCAGAAGCATTCTCCCTCTTGGGGTTTTTGTACTCCTTCTTTATATGTCCCCTTTTACCGCATTTCCAACACTTAGCTTTGTTCTTCTTTCCAGGAGTCTTAGAACAACCCTTGGACTTTTCCTTAGCCCCTTTCTAATTTCCTTTCAGTCCCCTTTCCTTAGACCTTCCCCTAACACTGAGAGCATCCCCTAAACTATCCATATTCTTCTTCCTCGGTTCCTATGTCGGTAAAACTACAACAAGGGCATCTAACTTCAGATTTGTGATGTTAGCAGCATGATAGAAAGGATAACATTCTCCCATGACTCAGGTAAAGAATAAAGAAGCAATATACATTTAACATCTTCATCTACTTCAACATCTACTGAAGCAAGTTCACTCATCAAAAAATTACTTGAATTTAAATGCCCTGCTAGCAATTCACCCTCTTTCATTTTCAAAGAAAATATTTCTTTAGTTTTAAATAAAGTTTATTTACCATACTCTTCGCTTGGTAGATCTCACCCAAATGATTCCACGACTTGTATGCAGTCTCTTCTTTGGTGACATTCAACCCTGGGATAAAGTTTGAAAGACACAACTGGATGGTTCCTTGTGACTTCTTATCCATTCTATCCCACTCATCTTGAGCAACATCATCGGGTTTCTTCTCTTTTTTAACAAGCAACCATTGGTTTCCTTCTTCCAAAAAATCTTCCATTTTTAGCTTCCACAACTCATACCCCGTGTCGTTGAATTTTTCAATGTCCAAGCGAGAGGTTGATGCAATGGTGGATGTAACCATAATTTTAACACAAGATCTACAAAAAAAATGCAACCAAATATCCCACTAGAGCTACAACTTCCACACTACCACCCAAGAATCAAAGTTGGCCAGGCTCTGATACCAAATGTTAGAAATGAAAGCACAACTACCCAAATATAAATCTGATTCAAAGGTGTGTTTTATGATCTTTTAACTGAATATTTAATATGGAGATCACAACAAGTAAATAAACCCACAATACAGAAGTAATCCAAAAGTAGAATGAAGCACACAACATAGTGTTTACCTTGGAGAAAACCCTTTTGGGTAAAAACTCCACCAAGAAAATAGGCCAAGTTGTATTATCTTCCAAAATGGAGATTACAAATACATGCAGTTTCTTTGTTCTTCAACCTTCACTCTAATAGTACCTGGGTACCTGTAAAACTGATATGCATCTCATCTACTATGCCATGGATTTATATATTTTACACAACCTCAGGATGGGTGTACACCTTGTAATATTCTCCCATGTAGCATTAAATGACTTCTTACAAGCTCATAACACTTGTCAAGAGTCAACCATACAACCTTGGGCATCCATAGACAAAGATAGGCTCTTACGAGATCATAAAAGCTATCATACATGCATCCTACACTTGGAAAAAGATGTCCATGTAATCTTGAATGCCTAAGGACCAAAAAAATCCACTTACAACATCTTATGACACATCATATGTTATCATAAATGTTATAGATTCTTATGACAACTTACGGTTGTCATAGAATCTCTTACACCTTGTTATAGCATCTATGATGCATGTCATAACACTAAAAATAGGTGATTCTTCCACATGTGCACCTCACTTTGACCAATTACCATTTACCATATAAAATTGCATCCTGTAACTACCACCGGTAACTCCAAAACTTACTATGTAGTAACTCCACAATTACTGTGGACAATAAATAATTTTTACCACTACCGATGAAACTTGTACAACTCCTTATAGGTAATTAATAATAACAAATAAAAAAAAGGAATAAATACAATATTGGGATCTACAAGGTTAATGATACCTTATCCCAACACACATTTGATAGATAGGTTTACTTTATGTATGCAAAAGTAACTCTGATTTTAAAATTATGTTACACTCTATTCAATATTTTGCAAATATAGTAGTCTCTATTGGCTTAATTTCATAAATCTATCTTAATTTTTTTTAGTGTGCTTCCTTTTCCATTGCTTCTCTCTAATTTCTTCAAGGTTTGAATGAGTAATTTTTTTGAGGTTGTCTAAAAGGTATAAAAGTGATTCTAGTTGGCACCCTCTTTTTAACCTTGTAAATGATTTTGTACTTAAGATTTGTATTTGAAAAGTTTGATGTTGTATCTAGTATTGTGGATGCCATAATTGACTATTTAAAATGAACAAACTTATGATTAAAGAAGGCCTTGGAAGATGGCATGATTATGATTTTACAATATCAACACTACTGCTAAAACATAGCAGACACAACAAATCAAAATAGGACTATTCTTGCTCTTTTTGGAAAAAACTTCATTTCTCTGCAACTCTTGTTTAATTTTAAGTTTCGATAATTCATTTATAAAAATTCATATATATTTTAATATTTGAATTAGGGGAGAGAACCTAGTAGTTGTGCACCCTAATTTGGTGCTTCTCAAAATCCTACATGGAAATTTCAAATCACTTCCAATTTTTGATAGTAGCGTACTTGACAAGTCCCCTATTTGTAACTTTCATTTCAAGGTCATATCATCAAATATGATGCCACATCAGCATGTTTTTTGTCAAGGTGTCCAAAAAGGCCCCCAAAAAAAGTGAGACCAATACTTGTGCATTCACAACATGGGTAGTTGAGTGCTGATGTGGCATCACATGATTGGTTGATTTTTAGATCAAAGGAATACATTTTGTTTAATTATGGGTAGTCAAGTCACAACTACCGAGTTGTCTATGCAACCATCTAGTGAACATATTTATTAATTTATTGAAAATCAAAATACAATGCATTTTTTTATTTTCAAATAATTAATAAATACAATCAAATGTAACCCATCATTTCCCTCAACTACTGGGTCCTCTCTCTTATCTAGATACCAATTTAATCAATTCAAATTCTAACATTTTAAAAAACCATCATAAAGAATTAAGTTATTATGTCGAAGGCGTGTCCTATTTGAGAATGACAAGCTAATTAGTGAAATCATTGGTCAAATGATCACTAAAACCAATGGAAGACGGTCATTTAAATCCCCTCCATTGAATGTTTTTTAAAGATTAGTATAAGTAAAAAAAAGCAATGTGGGTTCCCTCATTAAAGTCATTATTGTAGCACACCACTTGCATATCTTCAGCTTAACTAGCATGTTTTCTCTAGCATTACAGTTGGGAAGCTCTGTATTGAAGAATGTGGCCGCCCAAGGATCAGAGGCAAAAAAAAATTTGATTACAGCGGTGAATGGAGTTCCGTTATTTCTTGTTTGCATATTTCCCTTTTAACTACTGCTTGTTTGCATTTTTTTTCTTTCACCAATTTCTTCATAGTTGCAACTTGCAATCATTTCCAGTTTAATTGCTTGTTGGTTTTATTTCCTTTTAGTAACCTCTCCTAGACTCTTCTGAAGATTGTGCAGAATTGCTTTTGTTTATTTGTTAGACTTTTGAAATTCTATTGTAAATCTTGTTTGATTCCCTGAAAATTTTCATTTATTCCAGACACCTCAACTGTTGCCTCTGCAAGGCTTTCCATTAGTATTGTTTTGATCATATAACCAAGATTTATTAAACTCTTTTTTGGCTAAAAGTAATAACCTTATGTTATAATTTCACAAAAAATATAGAGAGAAATTCCTACAAGACTATAGGGTTCATGGCCTTCTTCCTACTTCATTTCTACATCACTATTGTTACGCATATAAAATATATTGGAACTACATAGCACAATTACTATGAAGGACGGTGCTGGTATAAGTACCATATAACACTATAATTACTACATTCTGAAGTGGCCATAAATCAACAGTCCAAATTCCCAATTTACAAGAGTTCACAAAATTCCTGGAATTGGTGCTTTAGAAAAAAATGAACAAAGAAATACATCCCTCAAAACCCCTCTTCCAAAGATCCTATGGACTCACAAGAATACAACTAACTTCAAGGGCTTCCATAAAACAAGTCGATTCTTCTAAACCTAGCAATAGTACATCATCCTTGATACAGAGTAGGAATGATAAGAATGTACTTGAAAAAAACAAAGTAAATAAAGAGGAAAGAAATAGTATCATTTGTTTTTAATGCCATAAAAATCATCACGCAGGGTATATTGGGAGTAGTTCTTACTTTTTCATTGGTGGTTCTTCAAAGAAAATTGAGTATCTAAGTGGAGGTAGATCTTTAAACTTTGTTGAGAAGATCAATAATATTCTCCTGTTACGTTATTCAACAAGTCATAAAGGACTATTAGTTTCTCTTACAAGCCCTTCACCTCATAATCATTGATCTCATTGTCTTCTTCAAGAATCTTGATATGGCTAATGCTTTCTACTATCCTTAGTCTTATGAATGGTAAAGAGAGAATTCTTTGCATATACTGAACTGCTACAAAGATTACATTCTCTCGCATTTAGAAATTTGAAATTATCTTGCATAAAAACAAGTTTGGGAGGATGAAAATCACCCTTGTTTAGTACAATTTCCTATTTCAATGAATAAGTTTTCAGTATGCTACCACACATAGACCACAAAACATAATAAAAGTTCATTGGTGAGTCAGATATGTCAAACTAAGTGTCCTAAACAAACTTGAAATCTTGCACTAGCTAATAGGGATTTTTCATAAACTCGGCCAAAGAGTCAGCTCAAATCTTTTTCTTTAGAATTCATGAACTAGACATGAATTTAAGAGTTACAGTAGAAGCTAGTAACAAATGATGGTAATGTACTTGAATATTTTTTCTAGTAATGTATGGTATAAGACTTTGGGTTCTCTCAGTAGAATTTTGTAGTGCAAATGTCTTAAGGAATAGAGGAAAGGTCACTGACACTATAGACTATAGAGTTAAAATATCTCAAATTTTATAGAAAATCTATATCAGAAATTATTCTTGAAAGAAAACTATCACTTCTCTTATAGAACTTATATTACCATGAGTAAATTGGCATATAATTTAACAAATATCCATGCATCTTGAGGTTTCATCTCTGTCATCTTGCAGAAGATCATGCAGCAATCAATGGGGTCACATATACACCTACCCATGTTTTCACAATATGATAATTAGTTGATTAAGAGCAACACCAATCACCATTATAGTATTCAGGGAAATGCTTCTGCTTCCAAAGTCATGATGATGCAGGAGCATCTAGTGGTGTGAGGGAAAACTTGCATCACCCAAAAACATGCTTTCCATTTATGTTCCTACTGTTTTCTTTTTGTAGATGTTTTTGCATTTTTGGATACCCTTTTCATCAAATAATCTAAGTTTCCAACTTTTAGAACTGCTTTTTTGCTTTTTCTACTCAACTGCTATTTTTAGCAAGTGGGAATTTTAAGGCATAGGAAGATAGAAATTCATGGGAAGGTTCATGAGGGAAAAATAAGCACTTTGGTGAAAGAATCAGATCAAGATCATTCATGGTTTGAAAGTTATTAAAGTTCCAATTTCTGCTTTTTGCCTTGAAAAACCTTTTGATTCCAGTTTGAGGCACTAAACGGTCCCGTACGGGCCTAGAAATCTTCAAAAATAACAGAGCTAGTTCTTAGCGCGTTCTTCACTCCAAGACCTTTCCAACGGTGCAAACCGTTTGAAAAACAGAGTCCCGGATCAAAAGTTATGGCTTCCAGAAGTTGGCCGATTTTTGGAAAATTGCCAATTTTTGAATTAGGACTTAGTTTTTGAATTTCAAATTGTAATTTTGGCGCCAAACAGTCAAAAATCTTATCTCAAATGTTCTTTTTGATTCCAAACCGAAAGGGGTCTATTTATGGGCTAGTTTCTGATTTTTGTGCAACTTTTTGGGGAAAAGAGTTCGGATGCTGCGAAAGGGGATCTTGGTAATTTTTCTGTAAGTCTGTAATTTGCATGTATTGCAGAGCTTGAGGATTGGTGAGCCTCTGCATGTAAGAAGTTCCATTCTCAATAAGAATAAAATTTCTCTAGTTGATTGCATCATTCTTTGTGTCTTGGGTTTGCTCCCTCGTTACATGAGGAATATTCAATATTTTGCAATTTTTCCTTTGCACCCTCAAAATGAGAAGACTCAGATTGAAGGTTATCCAAAATGGTTGTCTTCCTAGCAAGAAATTGAAAAATGAACACTCAGATCAGAATAACAATGCAAAACATAGCACCATTATGTAAAATGGTCTCAGATTAAGACTCATTAACAATTGAAATGGAGATTCACACCTTGTCTATGCTCCTATTTGCTTGATTTGAAGGGTAATTTCAATGTCATAGTAGTATCCCCCCATCACTTAGGTTGCATTCAATTCTATACTACATGGAAATATTATTTTAGATAATTTAGAAATTTGAAAGTATAATTACTAGACTCAGACTTTGCACTGACTTGACAGGCTAATTATGTGCTTTAATCATTTTTTCCAACTATCTTGAAATAAAGAAACACAACAAATCTATTCATTAGTCTATTGTTTCTTGGAAATGCAATTCATTCAAGAACACAACTTCTTTATGTTCTATAAAAGGAATGACTATTTTAATTGTCTACTAAGTTATCTAGATAAGCTAGTTAAATATTGCAAACTATTGAAAGTGAAATCTTAATAGAAAAAGTTCCACTATGATCCAGCAAGGAGGATTTCAGCCAAGGAAGCAATGAACCACCCCTACATTGATGATTTTGACAAATCTAAAATCTCAATTTTTAGTAATTTGTTTCAGATTTGTACTATTTATGTACTATTCAAATGAGCTTAAAAGCCCCCTATTCAAATTTTAGTTGACTGAGGACTATTAATATGGAAGCAATAGCAATATCATTGTCTATCCTGAAAGCTGGATCAAGCATGCTCAATAGAAATTTTGAGTTTGGTCTCATTGTAATCATTCCAACATTAAGAGTTGATTCATATCTAAGAGTTATATTGTTTGTTCCATATTGACGATGGGCTTCCTTAGCTCAATGTTGAAGGTAATAATTGTAGATGGAAAACAATCTATAATTCAAAAATTGTAAAATTACACAACCAGGTGAGTTTTACTCCATGGTTGTGGCAATGAGCAACTCCTTTGCACAACTGATACATGAAACTCTATAATAACATTGGCACTACGTTAGTTAAAATCCATGAAATTAATTTTATCTATAAATCTATTGCTCAACTACCTAAAGATGCATCTTTTCTTCTTAACAAAGATTGATTTTTTATTTTTAAATAAAAAATATATTATCAGCATCCTAGAAAATAAAATAGACAAACATGCATTGACAATTCCTTAATTTTCATTCAGTTATATTAATTGTGTTTACCCATCATTCCAATTTTATTTTATTTTTATAATTTTTTTTACTTTACTCATTTCAAGATGGCTAACCACAGTCAAATGCATGATATCATTGAAGTATCTAGCAAGGATACATTGAATAGTAAGCATAGCCCCTATGCTCTTTTTCTTGCACAACACTTTGTAGCATACTCTTGTCCGTCTGTTAATCAACCACAATTCCTTCGACTTCATGTTGAACATCTCGCTACCACTATCACAAACAATTACAACATTGTCCACAAATTTAAAGATGCATGCCAAACAACACTTGAAGTAAAAGATGTGGACATTGAAAAGCTTCAAGATACATTGCCCTTGTTCCAAGAGAGTTGCACTAAATTGGAGGGCCTTTGCACTTTTCTTAGAGAAATTTATTATGATCACCTATATGGAAATGACAACACACCCTCTTTAATCTATGCATATGAAATGTACCTACAAGATATGTATCAGTTAGATGAACTTTCTACTATGTAACTTTTGTACAATTTATGTATACATATCCATGTGCATAATATGTGAATGCTTACCTGTACTTCTCTCAAAAAATGCTATTCCAAATTACAATTCATCTTATTTATGCATGTGACTTAACAATGAGTAGACAAAAATTATTATCATTTATGAAACAAAAGAGTGACAAAACCCTTGTAACCTAAACTTATTGAAAACATGTTATTTTAAAATTTATGTATTATAATAGACTTACCTATTACTTTTCCCTACTTAATAAACTCAAATACGATTTCCTTACAAATTATTGCCTTGACATTTCAACTTTCTTATATATATGTTTTCCTTGCATATACATCTAGTACATTTAAACCAAGACATCACAAGCATCATTCCCAAAAGAAATTCCTTTTTTTCTCCTTCTTCCCCATGCAATAAACTTTTTTAAATAATTGATTCACATATTTGAAGTTCAATCGTATTAATGGTTGCAAATATCAAATTGTACTTCAAAATTACTATCCTCACTTTTCTTTGATACCTAATTACCATACTTTCCACAAATTTCTTGACTTCCCATCGTTACACTGATAGAATTTATTTTGCTGACAAGAGTCAAAGCTTAAACAATCCTATCACTTGATATTTGACCATCTTTGACATCAATTGTCAAATTTATTTAGTTCAACTAAATCATATTCTTTTACTTCATCAAAGTAATCTTGCACCACTCTCTTCACTAAATAAAAATAGTACTATTAACCACATCTTTTGCAGATTTGATTCTCTTTTGGGATAATGACTTAGTTCTACTTTACTTGAAAAAACCAAGGGTTGTTAATGTCCATGATCAGATAGGACATGAGTCTAGGATTTTCCATTAGCATGCTATGATGTTGACTTCATTGTTTGATTGTATTAAACTTCATATTTAAAGAGAATTTATTTAAATATATTTATTTTCATTAAATTTCTAATTACAAAGATATAAAATAAACTTTATAATAGAAAAGTTTCCTACATAAATTGAAGAGGAGATACATATATGGAAGATTTAACAATTTAAGAATATGTAAAAATAAATGCAAAAGCATTGATCATAATAACACCATATTTTAGTGAAAATTCTTTTTAAAAAATACCCAACCTCTAAAAACTTGAATCAATATGCTCACCATACTAAATCTTACAATACATCAATAATCTTGAATAATACAAGAAAAAACAATAACAACTTGAATTTCTTATTGAAGAAAAAGATAAGGATGGAGATCATTTACTAAATGACCTAATAATTAACACATGTACTAAACAAATATATTTAAAAGATGGATCAATATTTTCCCTAATTGAACTTCTACACATATTCGTCATGCCCATTGCACGCCAAAGTGTGATTGCTAGTTTTATTACTCTTGAAAATTGTTGTTGTTAGTTGTCAAATGTAGGGAAGCAAACTTTGTCCCACACTTTATCACTTTACTCAGTGGGCGGCCGATATCAACGGCATTGAAGGAATTAGAAAATTCAGTTGCGTCTCCTTATTAATGTCCCTTGAAATGAAATGAAATATTTTAATAACGTCCATGAGGCCACAGCAGCCTATGGGACCTAGGAATAGCACAAGACCACCACCGAAAAGAGGAGACCCTAAACAGCCTGAGATCTTCGCTCGAGGTCAGCTCTACGACAATGAATTTTGATGATGTAATTTGCATATTTGACCAACCTTTCCTCCTCAAACAAGGTATTTAAGTTATCCACTTGTAAGGTGTCCCCACAAGTGACCCGAATATCTTTGTACGCTGAGCACTCCATAACAAAGTGCCACTCTATCTCCACTAATCCCATGTCGCAAAAACGACATATTCTTTTTTCCCACTCTTCTTTAGGAACTATCCATCTGCCCGTCTTACATCTAAGACGATGTGAGCTAGTTCGGAGTTGAGCTATCAACATCTTTTCTCTCCATTTAATATTTGCTCCTATATATTCCTTTTCATCATGGTCCCCCTTGGGATTGAATTCTTTGATATAATAGTCTTTTTTTTGCCTTGATTGTTTTGTCCATAAAGCTTTTTTGAATTTTTGTTTCACATATTTTTTTATTTCTTCATTTGTACTTGGACAATCTTGCATATTCACACCCCACTTTTCCATCCATTTTTTGTTTTGTTTCATCCATGTATTCCTTCTTCTATCCAACTTTTTTTTTACGATTAGCTTAGGCCACCGATGGTCGTCCATGTTTTGAACCTTTTGAAGGTAACTTAGTAACCGAATCATCGTGAAAGCCTCCAAGGGAAAGGTGCCCAACTCCGCTAGTAAAATCTCATAAGGTATCGTGGTTTTGAGCTTAAGGCTACTAACAATTAGATGCTTTTGAATTCTTTCCACTTGCCTCCATTTCTGATCTGACACGCTGCTACCCCAAATTTTGCACCCATATAGAACCACCGGGGTCACAAGTAAGCCAAACAACGTTCTCTTGGTTTTCCAATCCCATAGCTCAGCATTTCTACATCTGTTTTGTAGAGAGTAAAGTGCTTTCCAGCCTCCTTGGATCCTTTTTGCTCTACAAGTTTCCCAACTGAGCTTATAGTGAAAATCTAGCCCAAGGTATTTGTATTCATCTACAATTTCCAGTGGATTGCCTTCAAAGATAAAGCTAATTTGTTGTTTTTTCCTTCTCAGAGAGAAGATCATAATTTTAGTTTTATTAGTATTCACTTGCATCCCAACTTCTTGACAAAAGGATTCAAGAGCTTTCAAATGTTTTCTTAACTCATGTGCTGTTTTAGCAATCAAAATGAGATCATCGGCATACAAGAACAATTTTATTACATAATTGGCCAATTGAATACCTTCCCCACCAACTTTGTCTATCCACTCTTCCAACTTTTCAATGTAAAGCCTGAATAGCATTGGAGAAAGCGAGCAACCTTGCTTGACACCAATGTCACTGCTAAAGCACTCTGACATACCTTCATTAGTTCTGATTTTAGCTCTGACCTGCTCATACAACCTATGAACAACTGCCCTAAGAGCCCTTGGGACTCCCAGTTCCTCCATTCTATTCCACAACTTGCCCCGTGGCACTATGTCAAAGGCTTTTTTGAAGTCAACAAAGCAGCAAAAGGCCTCCTCCCCTTGAACGTTCCAAAATTTTTCAATCAAAAATCTAAGAGTAATATCATGATCGATAGTGGAATGTTTTGGTCTAAAACTAGTTGTCCCTTTAGCGCTTTTGCCCTCTTTCTCAGCCCAACTACTAATTCTACGCTCAATCATGCTTCCAAAAAGTTTTCCAAGAAGTGGATTAATCATAATAGTGCGGTAATTTGATGGGTTATTAGTGTCCCCACTTTTGTATAAGGGAACCACAACACTAGTTGTCCATCCTTCCGGAAAGCCCTCTTGAATAACCCTATTGAAAAAGCCCTTGATGCAAGGCGCAAGGACCTCAATGCCTCATTTTAAGAATTCAGCTTGTAGCACATCAATATCTTGTGCTTTTCCCCCAGCCAACCTTTTTATCCCTTGATTGATGTCTTCTATGGTGAATAGTTCAGTGGCAACCATGATTGTTGGGGGTCTATGTTTATCTTGTTCCCGCTCATACAATAACTTTGCATATTCCAACCATTGAGAGGTTGTGATATTGTTTTCTGTTTGTTTTCTTTTTTGTTGTAGCTCCTTCCAGAATTTCTTGGGGTTGTTCTTTCCAAGGGCAATCAACTCCAGCCTTCTAGTGCTAACATATTTTTCTTTTTTGTTCTGTATCATCTTTTCGTATTCTTTCTTGTTTTCTGTGGTCCTTCCACCCTCATGAAATTTTCTTTTTGTTAACTTGCACTCTTCATCAAACCATGGGTTTGCTGGCAAAGTAGAAGTAATTGCCTTCTTAGGCCTAGCCCTCTTACACTCATCCAAAGCCTTGTGAACAATAGGGATTAGCATGTCCTTGTTTATAGTGTGATGCCCCGTGGTGGCTAATTTTCTTTCATACTCCTTGAAAATCCTTTTGAGGGCATTCTTGAAGACTTCCTGATTGTCATGGTTCATGATGATTCTACCTTGCGGATGCACTTTCTTTTTGCTGATAGGAATCTGCCCCCTTGATGCATGCTAGTGTGGGCATCAAGATTTACATATATTGGATTATGATCTGATTTCAGCTCTAAAAGACATTTTCCAATCACTAGTTCCTTTATCTTTGACGTGTAAACATGCAAGCAAATGACATAATCAACCACACTTTGTCCATTGTATGTTTTGCAGGTGATATTGCCTGAGTTCGGCCATGCCTTCAAACCATTGCAAATGACCAAGTTGAATAAACTACATAGCCCCAACAACTCAGCCCCGTAGTGCGTGACATTGTGCTTACTGTCTTGCGAATTTCTTTCCATAGGTGTTGTCCCTCTTCCTCCAACCATAGTGGATCAGCTTTATTTATGGTGTGTATAAGTTTTAAATTTGGTTTATATGGCCATCAAAAAGGCAGGGCCATTGGCTATGGCTACGCAGCGTGCAGCCACGTGTTTACAGATTGGATAGAAAACGGCGTACGGAAACGACAATCCTTTTTTAAGGCTGTATAATGTAAGCAATTTGCTATCCCCTTTTGTTATCCTATTTATACCTTACCACTGAATCATCATTACCACTCTTTTCGTCCACTAAAATAAATAGACACCATCATGTCGCCGCGCTCCCCACATTTCTTTTCCTCTTTGCTTTTATTCTGTGTTGTGTCATATTCTTTGTCCGATGCAGCCACGAGTCAGCTAAGAGCTCTTGTTGCGCAGGTCACGCGCGACTCTTCAACTCTGCAGTATGTTACCCAAATTGAGTAGAAAACCCCGCTGCAAACAGAACGTCTTTGTGTTAGACATTAAGGGAGACTTCCTGTGGGTACAATGCGGGCACGACTCGTACAACTCCTCCACTTTCCGCCCCGCCCGCTGCAGCTCGACGGCTTACTCAAAGGTAGGGTCATTCGCTTGCGCCGAATGGTCTGCGCCTCCCGAGCCTGGCTGCACTAACGACACCTGCGTAGTCTTTCCTTATAACTCCGTCATACGATTGGCAACAGGTGATGATTTGAGGCAAGACGTGGTGGCTCTCTCTTCCACTGGCGGCAATAATCTAGGGCCCAAAGTCAACAGTCCCCCTTTTCATCTTCTCTTGCACTCCGACCTTTCTATTGGAAGGACTCGCCTAGGGAGTTGCCGGTATGGCAGGATTGAGCAGGGGCAGCATTACTCTGCCCACTCAGTTGTCTGTCGCTTTCAGTTTCAATCGCAAATTCGCCATTTTTCTGCCATCCGGCAGCGCACCCAGTGTCATTCTTTTTGGCAATGGCCCCTATGTGCTCCTTCCCAGGCAAGACGTCTCTCAGGGACTCACTTATACTCCTCTTGTCAAGAACCCAGAGATCCCAGACTAGTACTTTATTACTATAAAAGCCATCCAAGTGGGTGAAAAAAACGTCGCTATTGACTCTGCCAAATTAAAGATTGACAGCAAGGGCAAAGGCGGCACCAAGCTATGCACCGCGGTTCCCTACACTAGGGTTGAACCATCTATCTACACTGTCATCCGTGATGCTTTTGTAAAAGAAGCAGAGGCCATGAATATTTCTCACGTGGCTGCTGTGAAGCCATTTGATGCATGCTTCGACACCAAGACCGTGTCTTCCACCAGAGTTGGTGCGGTTGTACCCGCCATCGGATTGGTGTTGCAGAACAACAATACAATCTGGAGAATCATGGGAGTAAATTCCATGGTGGAGGTGAGTGACGGAGTATTGTGTCTTGGATTTGTGGATGGAGAGGAGGATCCGACAACAACAATAGTTATTGGCGGTTATCAGATAGAAAATAATCTTTTGCAGTTCGATCTGGCTACATCTCGGTTGGGATTCAACTCCACATTGCTAGGCCAGCAGACCACTTGCTCCAACTTCAATTTCACCTCCACCGCATAAAACCGCTCTTCGTCATTAAAATAGCTCACTTATAAATAATGAAGTTCTGGTAAAGAATCAGTTATCTTTCCCAATAAAAATTTAGTACAAGGAGTTCATTTTTAAGTAAATAAACAGACGATATTGCGATTTGATTGTATTACTAGAGTAATAATCTTTAGTGAAGCTCTTCTCTGGTCGCTGGTATTATTGAATCTGGTCGTCTACTCTTGAATGTAATAAATTCCATTATTTTATTTGTCGCTTACCCCCAAAGTAATGCTTATTCTTTTGTCTTTTTCCCTCGTCATTAATGCCAGATATTAAATACACATGTATTCTTATTCTGCAACTTTATGGTTTAAACCGTTTATGTTTTTTCTTCCACATTTTGCATAATTCTACATAATGAGCTGTGAAAAATTCATATCAACTAAACTTCAAATAATAAAGAAATAATATCATCACGTGTTATTAGTTCCTGCCGCAGGCAGGAATATTTATGCATTTGCCCGGAATACTTTTAACCGACATCATCGGCCAATCACATTTCGCCATTTAACATATTACTTATTTTTTTGTATAGTTTGAATTTGGAGAGCTATTTTATATATTTGAAAATTAGCATTTATCTATTTTTCTATTCGTCTGAGTAGCTTTATAAATCATTTTCATTTTAAAAATTTAGGAAAATGCAAACGCATAAATTGATTAAATAAATTTAAGCAAAGGCATAGTTTAAAAGTTGGTAGCTAGAGGTACGTAATCCATGAATGCAGATTAAATGCATTAAAATATTAGGAAAATGCGAGTGCATAAATTGATTAAATAAATTTAAGCAAAGGCATAGTTTATAAAAACTGGCGGGTAGATGTACGTAATGCATGAATAAAAATTAAATGCATTAAATGGTATCTGGCTCGAGGTGAAGGCGCTGGAATGGCTTGGTGGCCACGCGTGGCTAGGGTACTTTGGTCATTTAATATAGAGTTAAGCCACTTGCTATGCATCTCTATTACTTTGTGTGTGTTGTTTTTGTGTTCTATAAGCGTGTGTTTTGAGGAAGAGTTTGTAGCGACTGAGTAGGAGATGTTATAGTTGCAGAGTCCAGAACCAGAAACGAGTTACTTGAGGTGATAATTTGTTAATTTTTAGAGTTTTGTTACATTAAAGTGCATAACGAAGCTGTATTTCATAGTGCTCTATTGTGTGGCCGAGCAGGGGATTTTGTAGTTGTAGAGTTGCACACTGGACAGTGAGAGACGAATTTCTTGAGGTCAGAAGAGGTAACTTTTCGTTGTTTTCTTCTATTTGATACGAGAAATGCAAGTAGGGTTTCATAGTTCTTTAAGGCATTCTTATACTTTGATTGCAAATTCGTATTTTAAACTACTTTTAGTATTATCTATTCAAATTTCTTGTTGAAATGTGAAGGTTTCATCTGCATTTGATAGGAATTATGTAGAAACCCTCTTGTCTATTTTACTTCATGCATGTGAGCCTTGTAAAGTTTCTATATTTTTTATTATTGCAAAGCGGTCCCATAAAGAGGGATTTGGAACCAAAATTATGTCAACGTGTGTGATAATGAGAGCTTTCGAACAATGAGTTGACAATGTGTTGCTTTGAGATTTTTCGTTGTCATAAAAGCATAAAGGATAGAGGGATTTTGTTAAAAGTTGTGGTTATTGTCCTCGTAGGCATAAATGCAAACAATGGGAGCATATAGAGAACAGGTGAACTGTTTGACAAAATTTGTGAAAGAAAAACTATTATATATGATTAGTTGTTTATATATTCATGCATTTGTAGAAGAAAAAATATTTGCGTTTGATAGGAATTATGTAGAAACCCTCTTGTCCATTTTACTTCATGCATGTGAGCTGTTATGAAATAACTTGCACAATATAGAAGAATATGATAGAAAATATGCTGCAAATACTTGATAATAACTGAGAATAACAAGCCACTTCAAGGGGGCAAACCTCCAAATATCTCTAATGAGAACACACTTCACAACTTGATGATGAAATAAGACTCACAACCTCCTATATATACCTATTTATGCCAAGGATATCACCTAGGCCGACTTAGACACACCTATATAAGACTTAGGCTGACCTAAACAACTAAATAACAATATACTAATGATAATATGACTTAATAGAGAGTTAAGATAGCCACAAGCCGACTATTCATAACCCAATGTACAATAATATTAAGGGTGTAGCATGCCCCCCTTCTTCAAAGAAGCATTGTCCTCAATGCTAATCAAGTTTGGAAACTTTTGAATGAACTCCTCATCTTCCCATGTGGCATCTTCAACTGGTAAATTCTTCCATTAGATGAGATACTCAGTGATAGTTCTATTCCTCAGCTTCTTTGTGCGTTTGAATGCACTCTGGTTCCAAAATGATTCTCCCTTCTTCATCCAGCTCGGGAAGTGTTGTTTGAGTGGGAATATTATGCCCAATTACCTTCTTCAAACAGGAAACATGAAAAACTGGATGTATCTTTGTTGTTGGTGGCAACTCAAGCTTGTAGGCAACACTACCAATCTTCTGCATGATTTGGTATGGACCATAATACTTTGGAGACAACTTATTATTCTTTCTTTTTGCTTTAGTGAGATTTGCTTATAAGGCTACAATCGCAAGAAGACCCAATCCCCAACTTCAAAACTTCTTTCACTACGATGTTGGTCTGCCTGTTGTTTCATTCAATTTTGTGCCATGGCTAAATTCTCCTTAAGTCCTAAAAGTACTTGTTGTTGATGAAGCAAGTGGTCTTCTACTGCCTGAACTCTTGGGACACCTTAATTGATGATGTGATGGAAGGAGGATGATATCCATAAAGTTCCAAAAATGGAGACATTTTTGATGAGCTATGAAAAGAAGTGTTATACCACCATTTTGCAAGTGGTAGCCAATCTACCCATGGACTGTTTCTCTGAAGTGAAACAACGTAGATATCCTTCCAAACACTTATTAACAACCTCTGTTTGCCCATCTGATTGAGGGTGGTATGAAGAGCTAAGAGCCAATTGAGTACCCAAACATGAGAATAAATCTTTCCAAAAGTGACTAGTGAAGATAGGATCATGATCACTAACAATAACTTTAGGTGTACCATGTAGCTTTTGGATATTCTCCAAAAAAGCTTTAGCCACTGCACTTGCTGTAAAAGGATGTGCTAATGCAATGAAATGTGCATATTTAGTGAGTCGATCAACTACCACCATGATGACATTATGACCTTTAGATTTGGGAAGCCCTGTGATGAAGTCCATGGATATCTCTTCCCAATGCTGGATAGGAATAAATAAGGGTTGCAAGAGACCTAGTGTCTTAATTGTCTCCCCTTTATGCCTTTGACACACCAAACATTCAGCCACAAATTTTTGAACATCACCCTTTAGCCCTTCCCAAAAGAAATCTTGCTTGACTCGATGACATGTCTTCAAAAATCCTGAATGACCACCCACTGGAGACTCATGCAACTCTGTGAGAATCTTGATTTTAAGGTTGGAATTCTTGCAGAGATATAAACGCTCTTTATACCAAAGAGTATCTCCCTTCCAACAAAACTTATTTGAACTACTAGGATCACTTTTTAATTGTTCGATGAGATTACTTGTCGCAACATCATTTTGCCACTCTGCTTTGGCTTCCTCCACCCAATTTGCTTGTAATATTGAAAGGGAACACAATAAGGCTTCATCTTTCTCATCCTTCCTTGACAGTGCATCTGCGACAATATTTTGTTTCCCTTTCTTATATACAATCTCAAAGTCATATCCTAACATCTTAGTGACCCATTTTTGTTGCTCTTCAGAAGATAGTCGTTATTCCAAAAAATATTTTAGGCTATTATGATATGTCTTAACCTTGAAATGTCTACCCAATAGATAAGGCCACCATTGTTTCACTGCATGGAGTATTGCTAGCATTTCCTTCTCATAAATAGGTTTTAGTAGATTCTTACCTTTTAATTGATGACTCTCAAAAGTAATTGGTCAACCTTCTTGCATGAGCACTGCTCCTATCCCATTTCTAGAAGCATCACATTCCACAATGAATTCCTTGGTGAAGTCAGGAGTGGCAAGTACTGGAGTTGTACACACATAGCCTCCTTCAATCTCTCAAATGTTGTATTGGCAAACTCGTTCCAATGAAAAGAATCCTTCTTCAATAGAGTGGTGAGAGGTGTTGCTATACTACCATAATTCTTCACAAATCTTCTATAGTACCCTGTCAATCCCAAGAATCCTCTTGGTTTCTTAATGGTTTTTGGAATAGGCCATTCCATGATAGCCTTAATTTTGTTAGGGTCCACCTTTATTCCTTCATGTGAAACTATGTGTCCCAAATACTCCACCTCTGTAAGACCAAAAGCACACTTGGATGGCTTAGCATAGATTTTATGATCTTCAAATATTTGTAATGCTTGGTCCACATGTTGCAAATTTTCTTCCCAAGTCTTGCTGTAAATCAATATATCATCAAATAATACTAACACAAACTTTCTCAAGAACTTCTTAAAAATGGAATTCATCAAACTTTGGAATGTAGAAGGTGCATTGGTAAGACCAAATGGCATCACCAAAAATTCATAATGACCCTCATGAGTCCAAAATGTTGTCTTACAAATATCCTCCTCCTTAATCTGAATTTGGTGATAACCAGATCTAAGATCTAATTTGGTAAAAAACATAGCTCCATTTAATTCATCTAGCAAATCATCAATGACTGGAATTGGAAACTTATCTTTAATGGTGTACATGTTGAGCACTCTATAGTCTGGACACATGCGCCAAGTATCATCCTTCTTACGTACCATCACCACTGGTGAGGAGTAAGCACTTTGGCTATGCCTAATGATTCCTACCTCTAGCATCTCTTCAACAATTTTTTCTATCTCACTCTTTTGTATGTGTGGATACCTATAAGGCCTGATGTTCGGTGGTTGGCTCCCTAGAACTAACTATATGGCATGATCATGATCCCTCTTAGGAGGAAGTCCTTTAGGCATATCTCCAAGAACAACTGAGTGACGATCAATTATAGCTTGCAAATCTGGATGAGTAGGAGTAATAGATTGAGAGACTTCTAATGAACATAGTTGGGCCACAAATCCATCCACTCCTTTCTTAAGCAACTTTTGCATTTGATGAGAGCTTACCATTTGTGGATATTTTTCCTTCAACCCCCTTAACTCTACTAGCCTTCCTTCTGATTGAAATCTCATGAATAGTTCTTGGAAGTTCATCTCAATTGTTCCTAATGTAGTAAGCCATTGTACTCCCAAAACAATATCTGTTGCACCCATGGATATCGCATACATTAGGGTATCAAGTTGATAATCTCCCATGGATAATTTAATGCTATGACACTTCCCTGAACAACTAACTGTACCACCATCTGCAATCAAAACTTGAAACTCTGGAGCTAGATATATGAAACAATTTAGACGAGTAGCTAACTTTTTATTGATGAAATTATGAGTACTACCTGAGTCGATCAACACTGTTACCTTCTACTTCTTTAGGAACCCCACCACCTTGAGAGTTTGTGGAGAACTAAAACCTGAGAGTGCATGACAAGAAATGATTGGTTGAGAATCATGTGATTCCTCATTTGACTCCCTTTCATCTTCTAGTATGGGTTCCTCCTCTTCTTCCTCATTGGGACCTTCAATATAAAACAATTTCTTTTCACTACATTTATGTCCTCGACTGTATTTGCTATCACAATTGAAACACAAGACTTTTTCTCTTTTCTCCTCAATTTGTTGTGGAGTCAACTTAGTAGGTTGTGTTGAATATCCTTTCTCTCTTGTCACATTAGCCCCTTGTTTCTTAGGAATCAAATATTTCTCCTCTACCCTGCGTGCTAAGATAAAAGATTCATTTATGGAACTAGGGCTAAACATGCGTACCTCATGTTGAATGTGATCCTTAAGACCACCCAAGAATAAGTCATTCAAGTTTTCCTCCGTAATTGAATCCACCCTTAAGGATATATTTTGGAATTGTTGAATATAATCCTTAACTGATCTTGTTTGTTGAAGTTTAGCTAGCTGGCTGAAGAAGTTTTCTGTGACACTATTGCTATATTGTGGTTGGAGTTCCTCTGTAAAAATTGACCATGAGATAGTGAGCCCCTTTTTACCTCGATGAGTACAAAGCCAACGATACCAAATGAATTGATCTGGTTCTAAATATAAGGAAACCATCGTGACTTTTTGTCCATTTGGGATTTGGTGTACATCAAAAAAATTCTCCATTTTATTTATCCATGTTAGAGGATCCTTACCATCAAACTTGCGCATATCCACCTTTGGAAATAAATTCCTAGATCCCATAGGAGTACTGAAGCTTGTGTTAGTAGTAGCTGACCTAGAATTCTCACCTTGACCGCTTGAGAACTCCTTTCTTGATTCAGCTATGTAGGTGCTTAACATGTTTCGCATGTCCGACATATCTCCTCTTAGGTCACACATATCCATTTTAATTGAGGAAATTTCTTCCTTGACCTTATTGATTTCTTCATTATGAGTAATATCCTCAATTGTTTCACCATCCTTATTAGGAGTCTTCCCCGGAGTGACAACATTCTTTTTACCCCTTGTTGCAGGCCCTGTCATGATGGAAACCACTAATATTGAAATAAATCACACAAATGAAACTTAAATTCTCTCAAAATTTTATTTTAATCTCCTTTATTATGTCTACAAAAACCCAATAAAAATCAGACTCCAATTCAACAAGATGTGCGAGATATGTAGATTCCAAAAAAATAGTGTAGAAACCCTAATTCTGCAATAATTCAGTTAATTATGCTCCAATTATTCTGAAATATGGACTGTAGCTTCTTCAATATGTTCTTCAAAAACCCTTTAAAAATTAGAAAAAAATTCGCCAAAATCTGAAAGACATGCTCTTCCCAAAATCGCCTCCAAAATTGAGAAAAACCTTGCCTCTATGGTGCCAAGATCATGCTCTGATACCACTTGTTATGAAATAACTTGCACAATAGAAGAATATGAAGGAAATATGCTACAAATACTTGATAATAACTGAGAATAACAAGCCACTTCGAGGGGGAAAACCTCCAATATCTCTAATGAGAAAACACTTCACAACTTGATGATGAAATAAGACTCACAACCTCTTATATATACCTATTTATGCCAAGGATATCACTTAGGCCGACTTAGACACACCTATATAAGACTTAGGCTGATCTAAACAACTAAATAACAATATACTAATGACAATATGACTTAATAGAGAGTTAAGATAGCCACAAGCCGACTATTCATAACTTGATGTACAATAATATTAAGGGCGTAGCATGAGCCATGTAAAGTTTGTATATTTTTTATTACTGCAAAGCGGTCCCATAAAGAGGGCTTTGGAACCAAAATTATGTCAATGTGTGCGATAATGAGAGCTTTCGAACAATGAGTCGACAATGTGTTGCTTTGAGCTTTAACGTTGTCATCAAAGCATAAAGGATAGAGGGATTTTGTTAAAAGTCGTGGTTATTGTCCTCGTAGGCATAAATGCAAACAATGGGAGCATACAGAGAACAGGTGAACTGTTTGACAAAACTCATGAAAGAAAAACTATTATATATGATTAGTTGTTTATATATTCATGCATTTGTAGAAGAAAAAATGGGAAACTAATACAACAGTGGGTAGTTATAACCCCCAAAAAGAATCAAACCTGGAACAAGAGCAACATCCAAAAAATTGCACTTTAAAGTACCTAATGCACTAGAGAATTTACCATAGCAGAATACAAATTTTCAT
The DNA here is from genome assembly GCA_007258455.2 of Sequoia sempervirens. NCBI lineage: Eukaryota > Viridiplantae > Streptophyta > Pinopsida > Cupressales > Cupressaceae > Sequoia > Sequoia sempervirens. The sequence goes on from VDFB02000017.1 coordinate 528,276,514, forward strand.
TTGCATAGAGATAGACAAAAGAATGGAGTAGAAACTTATTTTCTGCCAGCAAGCATTTAAATTCTATCAGATGTTGTGGTTACTGTTCTCATAGGTAGACATGTAAAATACGAAAGCATTTATAAGGCAAGTGAACTGTTTTACAAAACTCCTTAGGAAAATGGGCTTCCAGGGAATGCAATGAGTATTAAATCTGGACACCTTGGTATTCACATGTTAACTTTGGCATTTTTATGGGGTTGGTAGCTCTCATTTACTCTTCTTTCATCTGATATCTAATTAATTAGGTGGCTGTTAATTAGTCTTTAAATACATAATAATAAAAAGAAAGAAATAATTATAAATATCCTTGTGGACATTTTAATTATGGGTTGTGATTTGTACTTGCATGTAGATGGATTAAGCACTCAAAAGTCACAGTATATGTAGCGTGTCAGCTAATAGGTCCAGTGACATTTCAGTCATGTTAAAGTAGTCAATTCCATATTTGTCATTTATCCTTGTATCATTAGTTAAGTAATTAATTAGGTAGTTGTTAATTAGTCTTTAAATACATAGTAATTAAGAGAAAGAAAAAATTACAATTATCCTTGTGTACATTTTACCTGGTGATCAAATTCAAGGAACAAACATACGAAGCAAACAACAATTTGAGATTTTGTAATTGGAAAACTTAGACTGAATGCTTAGGAAGTTAGAAAATTGTATCTTGGGGTTATAAAAAACTATGTCAAATATGTTTTAGAATTCAAATTGCAATGTTTCCATAGAGCAGTCAAGTAATATTGCTTGATAAAATAATTTTAGACTTCGTGCAAAAGAGCAGTTAAATTCATTGCTAGAAGATTTGTGGTACAAGAACCTATGACAACTAGTTTGTGTAGTTAATCTGATTTACATTTATACTTGTGTCTCTTGAATCTAAAAAATGCTTGCTAGTGTTTTAATGATTTTGGCTATTAGTATCCATCGCAGTAGGAGTATTATATATTGCAATTGTAATTTTGGGAGTTGTTTGCATTTTGGTCATTTCCTTGAGCTTTATTGCTATTCTTTTAGAAAAACAAACAAATGGTCTTCGTTTTCTAATCAAAGGTTATTACATGGTGCAATGCTTTTGATTGGAAGAAGAGAGGTGGTGTAGCGGTCCAACTGTAGCAAATTCTTCAAGAAAAGAGTACAGGGTGAGTTTCTAGAATGAACCTTCTCCTTTGTTTACAATTGCATAGAGTAGACAAAGAAAAAGGCTAATTCAAGATTCTCACTATATTGATTGTACTTGTAGTCATATCGTTGCTTTTTGTTACAAGGACAATCTTTACAAATGGGTATTGTGAGTGGCATATGCTATATGGTTCATAAAAATTAAGCAATTGGGGTTCAAAAGTAGATCTTTGTTGCAATAACATGACATCAGAAATGCAATTATTATCCAATCAATTTCTTTGGTGGCTGACTGCACTTTATAATTTAAACATAGTCTTTTTTATTTTGAGAGTTTGATTCTGAATCCATATGCATACTTTGATTAAAACTAGTGGCTAAAGGTACATAATTCATTGATGCAAAATCAATGCATTGAATGGCATCTGACTAAAGGGGAGGTTGTTTGGATTGCTAATTAGTCTTTGAATATATAACAATTAAAAGAGAGAAATAAGTAATAATTATCCTTGGCCACATTTCACATTTTGACCTTTCAATCAAAGTCAATTAACAAAGTAGCAGTTAGACCTAAAGAAGGTTCAAGGACTATGGTGATAGAAAACCATATTTTGGACAATGGCTAGACAATCTGTTGAAATTGCTTTACAAACTTTGAAGCAAATGCGTTTTTCCTTCTGTTTACTTTCATTGTACATCTTAAATGGAAGTTGGGTTTCGCATTGCTACAATGCATTTGGATACTTTGATTATAAAATCATAGTTTAGATCATTTTAAGTGTTATCCATTCAAATCTTTCCTTGAAATACCAAGGATTCATCTGAGTCTTGGAGGCAATGCACAACTATCCTATAAAGAAAGCCTTGGAACCAATGAGTTGTTATAAAGGATAGAGGAATATTGTCAAATATTGTGGTTATTGTCCTCATAGGCACACATGCAAAATATGGAAGCATATAGAAAGCAAGTGAACTCTTTAATAATCCCATGAAACATAGTCTTTGTATGCATCCGTGCATACAGGTATGCATGTATATATGTGTGCATGTAATTATGTATATATGTATGCATGTATCTATGTTACCATGTATGTATGTGTGTATATAGAAAATTACTATTGCATTTGCTTTAAATGCTTTTTTGTGGATGGCGCCAGCTAGTCATATTGTGGTTATTGTACATATTGCTTTTTATATATATGATCTCAATTTCGTAAGTTATTTTTTATATTGGTAAATTGGCATTTATCTTTTTTTGCAACCCATGGGAGTGGTTTTTTGAATCATGTTTGTTTTAAAATGCTCATGAAAATGCAAATGCATATATTCATTGATGGCTATGTGTCTTCATGCATATATGCATATTTATAGGATTTATTGCTATCATGTAAAGGCCACATAAATATTCATTCCCCAAGTCTATGGGGTCATTTGAATATGTGCATATTTTAAGGGATCTATTAATACAAGGATATATGCATCCATGGATGCATGAATACATATATATATGTATGCGTGTAATCATGTGTGTATGTATACGTGTATATATGTGTACATCCATGCATGTATGTATGCATCTATGCATTGAAGCATGTGTGCAGCTATGTGTCTATGTATACATTTTATCCAACAATCAATGTCAATTAATAACCTAGTGCTTGTACCTAAAGAATGTTCAAGGATTGTGCCAATAGAAAACCATATGCATATCAATATGTTAGAGATAATGTATCTATGCATAGGTGTGTATGGATGCTAATTGTTCTGAATTTTGGTTGCATGTGATTGCATTAAACAATTAAGAATAAGTGCTAGATAATTGAAGTAAATTGACCCCATTCAGTTGGCAGATCAATATTTTTCAGCCCTTTACATGTTAACTAAGAGTTTTGAAGCTTTTACTATTCATTGGCAGCTAGTTTGGCATTGAACAATAGGTAGAACTTGTTATGAAATATGGTTTCATAGGCATTATGTAGAGACCCTTTTGTCCATTATGCAGAGCTCTCCCATAGTGAGAGCTTTGGAGCATATGTACTTTGAACTCGTCCCATAGTAAGAGCTTCGGAGGAATGTAAGGACAATGTGTTCAAAATGCTTTGGAAACTATTAAGCAAAACCAATTTTGAGAAGCGAACCCAAACTCTAAAATTGCTTTGAGCTTTTTGGCTATCAGCAAAGCATGAAAGATACAAGAATTTTACTATTATCAGATGTCGTGGTTATTTTCCTCCTAGGTACACATGCAAAATATGGAGGCATAGACAGGGTAAGTGAACTATTTGACAAAATTTCTTTGTGAAATGTGTCCCCTGGAATGCACTGAGTATTTAGTTTGCGCACCTTGATATTCACATGTTAACTTTGTCATTTTTATCTAGTGTCTAGTTCTCATTTACTCTTCTATCATCTTATATCTAATTAATTAGGTAACAGTTAATTAGTGTTTAAATCCATAAAATTTAAAAGGAAGAAATAATTATAATTATCGTTGTGCACATTACACCTATAATTCAAAGCCAATTAACAAAGCAGCAATAGAAAACTATGTCCATCTTAATATGGTAGACAGTATGTATTTGTGCATAATTTTATAAGGATACCATGCATTGTGATTTCTGCTTGAATGAAGTTTGATTAAACAATTGATAGTTAGTGCTAGACAGCCAAATGAAATTAACTTAGGTAAATGGAAATAGAATGACACCATCCAATTGTAAAATGAATATTTATGTGGCTTTTACATGATAACAAGCTTGCAGCCATGAGACTTCTTTGAAGCTTAAATGTCATAGTATATGTAGCATATTACCCAATAGCTCTATCTCACATTTGATTCATGTCGATTTAGGCAAGTTCATATTTCTCATTTACCCTTGTATCGTCTCATATATAAATAATTAGGCAACTGCTAATTAGCCTTTAAGTACATAGCAATTAAAAGAAAGAAATAATTACAATTATCCTTCTGTACATTTGAACTATTAATCAAAGGAAATTAACAAACTAGCACTAGAAAACCATGTGCGTGTTAATGTGTTGGATAACATGTATTTGTGCATAGCTGTATATGGATGCTATGAGTTGTGTTTTCTACCATTATGTAGCACTTACTATTACTTGTACAACCAAGCCACATGCAAGTAGAATTCATAATTCATGGCATCCAAATACACTCAAGGACAAATACAAATCAAGGTTGTTGGCATCCTAATAAGAAAGATGATGAGATACATCCAATTAATGTATGTCACAACATCTTATTGAATGAAGATGATTTGGATAGGGAGGTTACAAATGAGAATCCTTAGTGGTGTGTGACTAATTCTCTTTTTGAAGACTTGTCAAGAAAACTACATGCCAATACTATTAGAAAACAAGTGGAATCAGATTTATTGATTGACTATGATTGATGGGTCAAATGTGCACAAGGATAGTTAAATAATTAGGCAGTTGCTAATTAGTCTTTAAGTACATAGTAATTAAAACAAAGAAATAATTACAATTATCCTTGTGTACATTTGAACTGTTGATCAAAGGCAATTAACAAAGTAGCACTAGAAAACCATGTGTGTGTTAATATGTTGGATAACATGTACTTGTGCATAGGTGTATATGGATGCTATAAATTGTGATTTCTGTTTGCATGTAGCTGGTTTAAACATTTAATAATTAGTGCTGGATAATGGAATGAAATGAACTTGGGAAAATGGAAATAGAATGACCCCATGGAATTGGAACATCAATGTTTACGTGGCTTTAACATGATAGCAGATTTGCATCCATGAGACTTATTTGAATCTCAAATGTCATACTGTATGTGGCATATTAGCTAATTGGCTTAACATGATAGCTTTCAAACAAGTTAATTCAGTGATCAATCAAGCTAATTGGCCAATTAATTAATTGTGTTGAGTGGTTAGTCATAGTTAATTATTAGTCATCTTTATCCTCCAAATCATTTAAATCAATCTTGCCTATTCACATTCACAGATACACAATCTTTCTGACCATTTTTCCTGCTTTTAATAAAATAGGAGCTTTAGAACAAGATATGTACATTCATCTAAGCATGATAAGACATGGATTTCTTACAGATATTATGGTTTGAAATGATGTCATGACTATGCATACAAAATATGGAAGCATAAGAAAAACATGTAAACTATTTGACAAAATTCCTCGAAGAAATGTTGGCTCTTGGTGTGTAATGATTGCAAGTTATGTAGAGAATTATTTGTCGAAAAATCTTTTTGCAAACTTTCAAGCAAATTAACTAAATAGCTAATCAAGTTAACTATGAATCAAGTTACTTGACCAATCAATGAAACTAGTTCATTGATAGATCAGTTTTCTTGAATAGTTAATTATAGTTAATTATAAATCATCTTTATTCACCAAATCATTTAAACCAATCATGGCGATTCATATGCAAAGGAAGAATTTCTTGAAAAGGCTTTATAGACAAGGAAGCAAATGCAATTGCTAGGTGCAAACCGAAATTGCAAAACCTTCGCCAACATCTTCCTTTGTGTTTCTTGTGCTACAAATATTCAACAAGCTATAGCTGTCCATATTAAATTTATTCCTTTGTCTATGTTCAAGCCATCTGTTTATTCTATTGCTTTCACTATTATTTCATGAAAGCTCAAATGTCATAGTATATGTGGCGTATCAGCTAATAAGTCGATCTCACATTTCGCTCATGACAATTTTGTTTGTCTCATCTCTCTCTGATACATTAATCAAAGTCAATTAAAAAATAAGTCAATCTTACACTTGACTCATGCAAATTAAGTCAATTCTATCTTTTACTCATTAATGAAATTAACTAATCAGCTTAACAAGATAGCTTTCAAACAAGTTAGGTCAGTGATCAATCAAGTTGTTTGACTGATGAGCCAATTGAGTTCAATAGTTAATCATAGTAATAGCAAAAAAATCCTTGTTAGATGATGTCATAGTTGAATTTGCTTTTCTGTGCCTGTCTGCACTTTTTCTATAGCTTGAAGCAATGATGCTTTATGGTTCAAGTATTAAGTGTAATTGGAAACCTTTATTGATTTAAATTGATTTATTTAAATCTATTTGGAAACCATACTTATAGTGGTTCTTTAGGCTCGATGCAAAACAACAATATAGTTAAAATACATAGTGAAATCCTGTAGAGAACCATGCTCACACTTGTACATTTGGAATTCAAGAACCTATGATAAATAGTCTGCCAGGTTAATCTATTCTCAATTATTACTTGTTTCTATTGAATCTAAAAAAATACTTGCTGGTGTTTTTCGGTGTTTTGACTATTAGTATCCATTACACTATCACTGTCATCCATTGTAATTATAATTTTGGGAGTTGTTTGCACAAATGTGTTTTGATGCATTGTGAAACCCAACTTGCATTTCTGGGATAAAATGAAGCAAAATAAATAAAAGTAGCAATTTGTTACCTTCAGTAACTCGTCTCTTGGTGTTCATTCAATGAGCACAGGAGCTTTTGCTCTGTCACTGTAAATGTCCCCTTTGTATTGATAAAAGCTATCAGTTTTCAAATATATGCCTTTGCTTAATTTTTTTTTTTATGGAGTAACATTGTTTTCAAATGCATGACTGATAATAACACGTATATTAGAAAACTTTGAATCAAAATACACAAATCATTAAAAAAAAAATATTTCTCTCTTTGTCTTATATTGCTATAGATATAGCTTCTTTTCAATCATCATATGTATACCCCACATATTCCTAGCCTAACTGTATTAACTTAGAGAGTCTTGACAAATTGCCGGAAGAGCTGACTATTTTCATCTTTGCATAAGCCTCCACTGTATTCCACACTATATTATTGTTGTCTACCTTTTTACCATCAAAACTTGTCTACATATGGAAAATGACTAAAATTACACATCCTTTTGTTGGATTACTTACCATGTTCTACCACTTTAATAAGATCAGGTACAACCGTAATGTATTAAAAATGAATTTATAACTGTGCAATGCAGTCAAGCCCCTGTTTTTCAAGTTATAGACAAACAAACTATATGATTATACCACAAATGGAGATTCTTACTCCAAATAAGAGGGAATAAAAACATAAGATGCAATTGTTAGCTAGGTCCTTCATTGCTCCCTTGCTACTGGTAGATATCACAAAAAAGTAAAACCCTATTTCTAAGATGACAATGAATTTAAGGCACTTGAAATAAGTTTGTCTCTATAATATTGCCCACACTTATTTATCCCCAGAAGTTATGTATTGGCTTATAGGTAGATATAACAGTTGAAAATGCTATCGTAGAAATATATTCACAATGTGGAAATATAGACAAGGTCCAGGAATTGGAAACAAGGAATGCATAGGAAACATAAGCTATGAAATACAATGACATGTAGCATAAACAAGTAACAGTTTAAACTCGAATAATCTGTGAAAATGCTTTTATGAAAATTGATTTTTTATCAGATTACTTTTGCAAAATACACGTATAGTAATGCAAAAAGGGTATCTGGTAATTTTGCTATCAATTCATATCACCCAAGAACTGCTTCCGGCAGAGACACACTTCCTCCTCCATCTGTTTTAGTTTAGTAGAATCTGGTCAAGAACTTTATTTTGTTAAATGAAACAATCAGGAATTTGGAAAACATAAAAAACAATGGATTGTTGAGCTTTCTAATTCATCATGATTTTTCAATTTTTTTACCCCACTTTTACAGCATACTGAATAACAAGCAACTAAAAACAATATTCAGAACTCTACAATGCTCTTGTAGAATGAGAACACAAACAAGTATTCAATGGTACCTATGCTGTTTACTTCTGCTCCAAACTCTAAAAGAAGGCTCGCACAGTCTTTGTATCTATTTGCTATTGCAATGTGCTAAACACAGGATATCAAAAAGATTTGTCATATTGTTTTGAACTCTCAATAAAAAAAGAATCTCCATAGCCTACCATCAAAGAAAATGCATTAAAGTCAAAGGAGTTTGAAATTGAAGATAAAAAACCTAATAGCACTCACTTGGATAAACTATTTTGTATAGTCTGAATTTTATTGGTTCCTAGCGTCAAGGCAGGAATACTCATGCATTCGGTTGGAATGCTTTTAACTGGCAGCATTGGGCAATCACATTTCGGCATTTAACATATTACTTATTTTTTTGTATAGTTTGAATTTGGAGAGCTATTTTTTATATTGGAAAATTAGCATTTATCTATTTTCCTATTTGTCTGAGTAGCTTTATAAATCATTTTTGTTTTAAAAATTTGGGAAAATGCGAATGCATAGATTGATTAAATAAATTTAAGCAAAGGCATAGTTTAAAAACTGGTGGCTAGAGGTATGTAATCCATGAATGCAGATTAAATGCATTAAAATATCAGGAAAATGCGAGCGCATAAATTGATTAAATAAATTTAAGCAAATGCATAGTTTATAAAACTGGAGAGTAGACGTACATAGTGCATGAATACAAATTAAATGCATTAAATGGCATATGGCTCGAGGTGAAGGCGCTGGAATGGCTTGGTGGCCACGCGTGGCCAGGGTACTTTGGTCATTTAATATAGAGTTAAGCCACTTGCTATGCATCTCTATTACTTTGCGTGTGTTGTTTTTGTGTTCTGTAAGTGCGTGTTCTGAGGAAGAGTTTGTAGCGACTGAGTAGGAGATGTTATAGTTGTAGAGTCCAGACCCAGAAATGAGTTACTTGAGGTGATAATTTGTTATTTTCCACAGTTTCTTTCCATTAAAGTGCATAATGAAGTTGTGTTTCATAGTGCTTTAGTTGGACTATCACTATCACTTTGTGCCTGATGTGTCGGTGCATGTATGTATGTATGCATGTCTCTATGTACATATGCATTTATCTATGTGCATATCTATGTAAACATTTGTAGATGCATATATGCATGTATGCATATGTCTATGAATATATATGTGCATATATGTATTTATGCATATATGTATGTGTGTATAGATGCATCTATGTGTATATGCATGCATGCATATATGTTTATGTCCATACATGCATTTATGTGTGTCTACATGGATGTATCTGTACATATATATATGTATATGTATGTGTGTGTGTCTATATGTCTTTTCTAGGAAAGAGTTTACAATGATAGGGAAAAGGTTGTCATGGTTCCAAAAAGGACACTCGTAGACAAGTTACTTCAAGCAATAAATAGTTATTTTCATCAATTTTCTTTTATTTTAGAGTCCATAGGCAGATTGGGTTTCACAGTGCTCAGCCTACGCTAATCTTCATAGACTAGTTCCTCGGATGAACAATTGTCTTTTGTCCAATGTACAATATGGGAGCTTTACAATAACTTGGTGCTTATGAGTCCTCTAAAGATTACATATCTTCAATTACTGCAAAACTGTTCCATAGTGCAAGCTTTAGAGCCACTGTGTTGTTAGCATCTGCCATAATGGGACCTTTCGAACAATATGTGGACAATGTGTTGAGAAGGCTTTACAAACTATCAGGAAAATGCAATTTACAGATATAAGCCTAAACTCCACAATTGCTTTCAGCATTCTCGTTGTCATTAAAGCATAAAGGAAAGAGGATTTTTTCCAAACTTCTAATTTATGTACTTTTACATGATAATTCACCTTATTAATTAATGAATCAAATTATCTTAATTAATTAATGTTCTTTTCCCTTCTATCATTTCATATCTAATTAATTAGGTAACTGCTAAATAGTATTTACATACATAATAATTAAAATAAAGAAATAATTATAACTATCCTTGTGCACATTTGACCCATCAATCAAAGTCAATTAATAAATCTGATTCCACCTATTCACTGATAGTATTGACATGCAATTTCCTTGAGAAGTCTTGAAAAAGAGGATTACTCACACACCAATAAGGATTCTCATTTGTAACGTCCCTATCCAAATCATCTTCATTGAATAAGATGTTGTGGCATACATTAATTGGATGTATCTCATCATCTTTCTTATCAGGATGCCAACAAAATTGGTTTGTATTTCTCCTTGAGTGTATCTAAATGCCATGAGTTATGAATTCTAGTTGCATGTGGCTTGATTGCACAAGTAATAGTAAGTGCTACATAATGGTACAAAATAAACTTATGCAAATGGAAATGAAATGACCCCATTTAGTTAGAAAATCAATATTTATCTGGCTTTCACTATTAAGTGATAGTTGGTCTAGCATTAAACAATAGCTAGAAATTGTTTTTATCAGAACTTAACAGTGCTAGCACAGGTCTGTGTTGTTTTTTGGCTTAGTGTTGACAGGTTTCCATGGCCTATTTACACTTCTTCAGACGCTTAAGCAAATATGGCATCTATTCCATTGATTGCTCTTAAAGAGCTTATGCCACCATTGCAATAACAGAATTACACTAATGCATGCATAAGAAAAATATGTTCTATATTATAGGGTACACAAATAACAATAAGTATTTTAAAATTATAAAATGCAATTTGCATTATAAGAAACAAAAGTTCTTACTTAGGTTCTTTCTCGTCGAAATGAATCTACATAAGAATTTTATTTTGTTTTTATGAATAACATAGTATATGTCACTCACTATACTCATTTGTCTAAATTGTCCTTGTAACAGGGATCGGTGCTTTTAACTGTATTTAAACAATCACGCACAAATTGCAACGTGAGGTTAGCATATTAACCTTCTCCTTTTTAAAAAAAAACAATCCAAATTTTTCCAAATATGGGCTTCTAGGAAGATTTCCCATGGTTGTAGATGAAATAGTATATGTTTTTACAGTTTACTCACTTCTCAATTTTGTCATTGTACTAGGAAAAATTACTTGTGCCTATAATAACAGCCAGAATTTGTACATTGTTGCAAGTATACTTGATCATTCAATAGCAGATTGCAAGGTCAGCAAGTTCCAAATTGTCTTTCTGCTTTTCTTGAAATGCAATTGAAATTCTTCAATATAATGACTGCATAAAGTTCTTTTTCATGTTTTCATTTTGTCATCTTGTATTCCTCATTTCTTTGAACACAAATGATTTAAAAGGCTGCTTGCACATATAGAAATAGGAAAATGCATTTTCCACAATTGCAATAGTAATTTGTCTTCGAAAAATAGAACAAGTTTTGCTTATGTGTTAACTAGTTATACTTCCTCTATACAATATCCATAGAATAGAATGAACTACTAGAATGCAATTTTTAAACCCTGTTTGCAGTTTCAAATAGCCTATAAAGTCATAAGTCTTTGTTTTATGTCAACTAGTTTTTACCTATATGCATTTAAGGCAATTTTATTCATAACACTACTTATATCTGTGGCAAGTTGCTATGCATTGTGCAAGTGAACATGTGTTTAATCTTCCTGTATTGCAAAAAAAGACCACAAAGTTAATTTCAAAAGCTGACATGGCACATGAGTACAATGAATGATGTACTACGTTACTCATAGACATGACGCAATATTTTTCCATGGTCTTGTTTACATGCAAAATGACATTAACCACAATTTTTTTTTGCTCACATTGCCAATTTCAATATGTGTTTTAAACCTCTAAAGTAAGAGAAAATTGAGGAAAGAAACTATTTATTGCCTCAAGTAACTCTTTTTTGGTTCTAGACACTGTAACTATAACAAAGTTTGCTCAATCACTGTAGACTCTCCTAGAACAAAGACTTGTAGAATAGAAAAACAATCTGCGCAAAGTAATAGTCATGCTTAACAAGTGACTTAAGTCTATAACAAATGAACAAAGTAGCCTGGCTATACATGTCCACCAAGCCATTCCAGCAGTTTCTCATCCACCCACATGCTATTTAATGCATTTACTTTGCATTTATGCACTGTGTGCCTGCACCTCTGAGTTTTAATCTCTTTTTTTAATTATTTAATCGATCTATGCCTTCACTTTTGCTCAATGGACCTATGCCTTTGCATTTTCCTGAATTTTTTAAAACTCAAATGATTTTTAAAGCTATTCCCACAAATAAGAAAAGCCATAGATCTTCTTTGATCAATCAATGCCTTTGCATTTCCTTGATTTTTTAAAACATAAATGATTTATGAAACTATTCTCTACATGCCACTTAATTCATGTTTATGTGAATAGCTTTTAAAATCATTTTCTCTTTGAGAAAATCAGTCACTTAGAAGTACATAGAAACAAAGGAATCCAATTACACAAAACATTTAAAGACCATAGACTGAGATTGACAATGTGAGCCAAAAAGATTCTTATCCACCATTTCTTGCATGTAAACAAAGCTACCTAAAAATATTGTTTTGTGTTTGTGGCATTGAAAGTATACATCATGCATTGTACTCATTTATCCAATTTGTCAATGTAACAGGACTAAGTACATACAATCCTGGTAGGGGACAGTGGATGACAAGGTCAGGTTGAAGAATTAATACTAATTTTCCCTTGTGCTTCTAAAAAATTGTTTGTTGTATAATATGTCATGTAGGCTTCTACTACTACTCAAGATCCATTTTCCAACATATATAGAGATTATTATCTTCCAAGATGCTCAACAACATGAATAATACTATAGAGTGCTTTTAAGGCAACATAGGAAAAAACTATAGATTTTGTAATCTAGATGATAGCGTTTGATAGTACTATTCATACATAACATCTGCTATTCTCAAACACATTAGGATACAAAAGAAACAAAGAAAATGATTGACGTTGATACCTATGAATTGACAAAGCGCCCCCAAATATCAAACGTTGACTACGCGCTTAAGAGCGAGGGGCTTTGCAGATTAAGTACTTTTGCATACAATGTTGGTGATTGTTTGTTTGACTCATTACAACTACTGCTTAACAATCGCTACACATCAATTCAACTACGAAATAGAGCTATAGATTACTTCTTGAGTTGCCTTCAAAACAAGGACAAAGAAGCAATAAAATCATACAACTATGAACTAGACCCTGATACTCTATATACATTGCACAAAGTACATGATCCGCAAACATATTTCCACAGAATGCGATTATCTACAAAGCCACAGGAAGATTGCACTGAAAGTGGATTGTGGGGTGACTTATTCTGCATTCATTGAATATCCAAATGGTTGAATATACAAATATTCCTTTGGTCAAGAACAACAGTAAAAAGGTACTTACAGTTCAATAGTTCTGATTACATAGAATCAGTCTCTATACTATTTCATGACATGAATTCTTTAAGTGGACACTTTGAACCATTGTTAAAAATTGAAACACAAAACGTAACTTCAAAACAGCCCGTAGGTTCACATGAAATTAAAAAACTGTGCACAAAGTATCCTCGAATATCAAACATTGACAATGTCCTTAGAGCTGAAGGCCTTTGTAGATTAAGCACATTTGCATACAATGCTAGCGATTGTTTTTTTGACTCGCTTCAAGTATTACTTAACAGTCAGTACACCTCAACTCAATTACGAAATGGAGCTATAGATCATTTCCTTACTTTCCTTCAAAATAAGGACAAAGAAGCAATTAAATCATATAACAATGAACTAAATCCTAATACTTTATATACATTGCACAAAGTACATGACCAAGAAACATACTTCCACAAAATGTGATTGTCTACAAGACCATGCACAGACCATAGTGAATGTGGATTGTGGGGTGACTTGTTCTGCATTCACTGGATATCCAAATGGTTGAAAATACAAATAAGCCTTTGGTCATTGACAACATCAAGAAAGTACTTAGATTTTAATGATTCTGGATATAAAGAATCAGTCTCTATACTGTTCCATGATACAAACCCTCTGGCTGGACATTTTGAGCCGCTTCTAAGAATCAAAGCCCAAAATCTAACTCGCCAATGCTCAACAAGCTTACTCCAACTTAAAAAGTTGATCAGAAGTGGTCCACAATACAAAATTACTTACTTGAACAAGACACATGATTTGCCAAAAAACAAGAAGAATTTGATACCATTTGTCACAGAAAACAATTTTAAACATAAATCAACAATAAGACTTAATCACCTGAAAAACTTGATTAGAAAAGAAAAACAAAAAGAAAGTATACCTACCAGTCCAAAGAAAAAAAAAACATTGTCACCAATAGAAATTTATAAAATAGCAATACAAGATACACCAAAATACCCATGTGCAATTTACCAAGTGCTCTGTTTGAACAAGGACATCAGGACATTCAAAGAAAAACAAAAAGAACTATACTGTAATCTACTACAATCAGATTCCTTACCATTCCTAGATTTCATATGCCATGTATGCTACTTTGCATTGAAACAATCCACTATTCCAAAGTATGCTACCCTACAGAAAATAAGAACTAATGACCATTGTGCTATGTGCAAAATTTAACTCAGCTAGAAGAATGACTTGTCTCACTTAGAATTGCATTTGCACAAATTTGGGAACTAGGGTTCAAAAGGTCTCAAATAGGCCTAACGGGTTCTATTATAAATGTTCCTGTTCACATGAACATTGTACAAAGAGAATTACCACAATCAATTAACAACACACAAACAATTGTTGTTTCGTTGAAAAGGCGCTTACAATACAAAAATGCATTTCAAAAAGGCATGGTGCGCCCAAATGTCATCATGCAAGCTTTGACTCAATTAACAAGGAGACCATTATACAAAATGCACAAAGTCCACATAAACCAAGATTGGAAAGAAGTTCTCCAATGCACTCAAGAAAACGAAGATAATAGTCCACAAAATACAAGTGAAACAGAATCAGATAGTGAAATGGAAAATGAAAACCCATCAAAAACATTGATACATGGATTTACTGAGTCTAGAAGTATCCATAACATGGAAGACAAGATTATTGAAATTGCACCTACAGAGGACAAGTATCCAATTGGAATATTTAAGGACATGTATGCTGAAGAAATGAATTTCCCAACTTTATTCTTTGGCAAACCATGTGATAATGACATTGTAAAAAACTTTACATATCAGAAAATAGTAGACTGGGAGCTCTTACAATCACAAAGACAATTTGCATATCATATAACAAACATTTTTTTCAAAGCTATTAAGGTACTAATACAACAAGTACTGTCTACAATGACAATAAGAAGCTGAAAAGGCCAGTTAAAAGAGCGAAAGCTATTTGAAAAAGACGTTAAACACAAACCAAATCTAGAAAAAATTCTTAAATCAGATATTGGATATGTTGATTTCAAAAGAATAAGAATCTCTCCAGACTATTCACAACAACTTAAGAAAATGTATTTGGTATGATTTGACAACTAGGACCACCGACATTTTTCATCACTTTCACTAGTGCTGAGCAAAATTGGGATCCACTAATTCAAACATTACAAGAGCTGCACAATCTACACCAATCAGCACAAAACCGTCAAGAATCTAATGACCCAACACACATTGAAAATTTTGAACTAATCAAGAAAGATCCTATCACTTGTGCACGTTACTATAAACATAGAATACATTCAATAAAAAAATTGATACTTACAGATGACTCTTTCTTTGGAAATTTCATTGATTACTTCTCAGTCACTGAGTTCCAAAATCGAGGAAATGAACATGATCATTTCCTCATATGGGTTAAAAATGCACCAATCTACACAGAAAATAACAACATGGACATCATAGCTTTTGTTGATAAGTATATTACTTGCGACACCGAAAATTTGGATCCTGCTTTGGCAATGCTACACAAACATCATCATACAAAGAAATGCAAGAGATCAAGAAAACAAATTTGTAGATACAATTTTCCTTTCCCACCAATACAAAAGTCAACTATACTCTTACCAATACTCCAAAAGACTGAAGCAATAACTGCAAATGCCACTGACATCTTTTCAAAACTCCAAAAAGAAAACTATGGCAAAACATTCACTTTTCAAATGTTCTTAAAAGAAATAAAATTAACTAAAAATGAATACATTGAAGCTTTGAGCTCAACATTAAACAGGCCTACGCTTTTTTTACAAAGAAAACCATCACAAATATGGAACAATAGTTTTTCAAGGAAAATTCCAGATCTTTGGAAGGCTAATACAGATGCACAGTTTGTCCTCAATGCATATGCTGTTGCAATGTATTGTAGCTCATATATTGCAAAAGTAGACAATTCAATGACATATGCATTCAAAAGAATACGTACAGACCACAAGCAAGACAATATTGATGCAATACGAATGGTAAGTAAACTTGGAAATGCCATGCTTAACTTGCAACAAATGTCATCACAACAAGCTGCACATATTGATTTGTCATTGCCATTAAATTATAGTTCAAGAAAATGTATATTCATTGATATACGATCTGACAATGATTGTATATTTATACTAAAATCTGTTAAACAATTGAGCAATGAATTAGACGAATCAGAACACGTTCTTGCGAAATCTATTATAGACTACTATTTAAAATGTCCTAAAACAATGGTGGACATATGTCTTGCAGAATTTGTTTCAAGATACAACAAATACAGTGCTACAATTGAACCAAAGGCCAAACCAAATGTGGTACGGTTTATCAATTTCAACAAACACTTTGATATAGAGAATCATTGTAGAGAGAAATTGGTTCTCTATGTTCCATTTACCATTAATGAGCATACACTCAAACAAAACTTTGACTCTTGGGAACATGCATACATGTACCATGGACAAACCATTCAAACAAATAGTGCAAAGTTCATCCACAGCACAAACTCCACATGGGGTGACATTGACAAAGCTATAAATGATCTTCAGCCTCTTGAATATGAAAAGCTCATTGACCTACCAATGCAAGCAAAGCTTCACTAGAAAGAACTATATGACATACAAACAGACCTTCCAAACATAGGTCGTTCTAACCCAAATACCATGCATTCCAATGGATTTGAAATTACAAAGCACCCACAGATTATAGATAACAATGAATACTACAAGTTAAGACGAATGTTAAATAAAGAACAACAAGCAATTGTTAAAGATGTTCTCATAAAAAAGATGAAAAATCCACAAAAGCCATTGCACTTGTTTTTGACTGGGGGAGCTGGAACAGGAAAGACTTTTACAGCAAAGGCCATCTACCAAGCTCTCATTCACATCTATAGCAATTTTGTTGACAATAATCCAGACAAACCCAAGGGCTTATTAACTGCATACAGGTAAAGCAACATATAACATAGGGGGATTCACATTACATTCAACATTTCACATACCTTTTAATACATCATAATTCCTGCCACTGAACACTAAAGTGCTTGACACTATGTCAAAGCACTATGATCAATTGCACATACTTCTTATAGACGAGATATCATTAGTTGGCTCAACATTCCTACGGTATATTGATAGAAGACTATGAGACATAATGCAAATGCCTACAACATACTCTGGAAACCTTGATACAATATTTTGTGGTGACCTTTACCAGGCACAACCTGTCCTTGACTCTGTGGTTTTTGAAAATAGGCCTACTCCAATTGATTTAATGCCTTATAGTTTCTGGAAAGACCACATACAATGCTATTCATGGGTGACTACCATGAGACAAAAAGATGAAGTATTTATTTCAATCCTTAATAGACTACGAGTAGGCATTCAGACAACTCATGACATAGACTATCTCAACAAAAATTTCTTTCGTCCTATACCATTTGATCCATTGCTTCTGCACCTTTTCTATAGGAGAATTGATGTTCAAGCACATAGCAACAAAATGTTATCAATCATTCCAACCCAAATGATAATGCTAGATGCAATAGATGAACTTGAGGAGGACCTAAATGCAATATGAGTATACAGTCACACAATGACACTTCCATCACAAATATGCTTGAAACCAAACATTCTTGTTGAACTTTATGCAGGCAATTACAATGTTCAAGATGGCCTCATCAATGGTTCAGATGGAATTTTTAAAGCATATACAGCACAAAACAAAATTGATATTGTCTAGATTAAATTTAATGACCCATCAATCAGACATCATCAACACACAAAACTAGCACAATGCTATTCTACTATCATTTCAACAAAGACTAGGTGCCTATACAACGCATTGCTAGGCCAATCCAGAAAATAACAACAAACAAGAAAATTAGAATTAGAAAACAATTCCCAATACAAGTAGCATGTGCACGAACCATACATCGATCCCAAGGATTAACAATGGAGGCCTTAGCTTTTGATCCCATGGGCATTAGACAACATGGGCTAACCTATATAACTTTATCACGAACAAAATCAGTAGAATCATTATTTCTGTTACAACCTTTAACTACAAAAAACTTCAAAGTTAAAGAAAAAATACAACTAGAAATGTCTTGTCTTTAGACATGTGCACAATGGCAATTTGATAACCAAAGCACATGTTCAGAAAACAAATCACATATGCTCATATGTACATTGAACACTCGTAGCTTGAAAGCACATGCAGAAGACATTGTCAATGACTATGGCATAATGCAATCTAATATCTTGTGTCTCCAAGAAACACATATGCATCCCTTTAAGCTAAATATCTTGCTGCAGTATTTTAATAGCTTCTCTGTACATAACATACATGGCATAGCAACTTTAACTAGGAAACATTTATTCCTATCAAAAACAAAATAGCATGAAACATCAAATATTGAAGCCATCACATCAACAGTAATGCTATCTAACAATGAACTCAATGTTTGTAATATTTATGCAAGACCTGCAATTGCCATAGATGAAGTTATCGCAATCTTGCAAATAATTATTGCATCCATAAATTCAGAAAACATGTACATTTTAGGCGATTTTAATGTGGACATGTTTTTAGAAAGCAGAAGCAAAAAAATACTTCATAGTTATATGTAGCAGAACAATATACAATTTATGTTGAACCAACAGCACAACATGGGCAAGTCAGTCATTGACCACATTTGGTCCAACATGACTATAAATATATGCTCTATCTATAAATCAGAAGCATATTGGACTGATCACAATCCAATTTTCCTAAAATTGCATGTTGCCCAATAGACAAATTCAACTTTATAGAACTTATAGCCTTATATCACTTTAATGCTTTACAATGCCTTTTTCAATGCTATATCCATTATTTGCAGGAGATCTATGGATGAAACTAAAAGACAGTCAAAGCAAATACAAACCACACAAGAAGAATCAACACAATAGTAAAGCACACATAGTATTATTCCTTCATACTCATTCACCCAAATCACAAGTATTCAAATAAAATTGTTCCAATTCTTTGTAGGACACCAAAAGATGTATCAAAAAGATAGGCAAAACAAGTGCAAATTGCACAGGAAGAGTCAGCACAACGGTAAAGTGCTTGGTTCTTCATTGTACCACCATTTGCCCAGCTTGCTAATATTAAATTAGCATTCAATTGACATTATCCTTGTTCCTTGTAGGAAAAGAGTCAAGAAACCTAAGATTGTTTCAATCGAACAGCTAAATGCAAAAAGAGCTGGAGACACCTTCCAAGGTGATGTGCTTGTTGTCTACAAAGCAACATTGGATAAGGCCAACAAAACACGGGAAATGCTGCGTGTTGATTTAACAGATCACAAAGCAGAAATGAAAATCACATTAAATGTTAGTGGAAACCTTGTGTGTAAACATGAGCCTAAAATAGTCCTAGGGTCAACTATCTCAATCTCAGATTTTCAAGTTACACCTAGGACAGATTATGACAGAGGTGACTGTCATAATCACCATAAAACATAAGCACCACTGAAAATGTCCCACGCCTCTGTCAAGAGTACAAATTCATTCCAAGTATGACTATCACCCAACTGCTAACAACTATAAATGAGTACCCAACTGGCACAATAGCTGCGCTAGTAGGTGGTGCCAAGAAAATGGGTACCCAATTTGCAGTTGACATCAAAGATGGCCACACTGACATAGACAGAGCATAGGTATTTCGGTTTACAAAACTTTTTCCTGTTCTTTCAGTTTCAACCTTTTCTCGTTCTACAATCATCTCTATAACAATTTCCGTAACAAAATCTAATTCTCTCATTGAATCGCAGGTGCTATTACGATCAACATATGAGCAACAATACTTTGCAATCGAAGACCAGTTGCATACAAATAAAACACCTGCAATGCTTTTCAAGAATGTTGTAAGAAAAACATATCAAAAAACACGTTTCACACATATCGATCAACATTCATCTGTAACTTGAATGACAAAAGAAGCTTGGAAAAACTCAACAGCCTACTACATTCAACTTTTAAGGTAACGACATTCATTTTTTTTTAAACTATTGCATCCAAACCTATATTTTTTGTCTCCTCTAACAATTTTGAACCATATTCTATAGGTTTCTGGTACTCTAAAAGTAACAAATGTATTTTCCAATCCATTTCATGCATGTTGTCCAAAATGCAAATGCAAATTCACTGCTTATGGCACACTCCAAGAAAAAACCACTCACTGCAAAGAGTGCAACCAACAAGTCAATTATACATTTTGTTTGCAACTTAAAACTATCATTACAAGTTATGACAATCAAACAATTCATTCTTCAATTGACCAGGTCACCATGCACCGTCTATTGCCCACACTACAAAACCTCAGCTATGAAGACTATATCAAGGACAAGTCAGCAGTGATATTCATCGTATGGGACTTCAGCGCTGAAGGACATTTTAGCCTTGACTTGTTGAAGCCATTTGCTTTGAAAAATAAATAGGAAACATCACCAGAAGGTAAAAAAGTCATTCATATGTAAACTTTTTCTCTTGTGAACCAGCACCTCAAATCACCATCCATACAAACTATGTTTCTAATACGTAGCATTTTCTTGGCTTTACAGGAAACTAGGAATACAGGAGTACATATTTACATTGTTTAGACTTTAAATTTTTCACCTTTCCATGTTCCAAGACATTTCATTGGTTTTGACATGTTAAAGACATCATTGGTTTTAAAATACTCTATTGCTATTATACATTTAGACACTTTTATAGGTTACTATGTTAAAGTCTTCTCGAATATGGACATCTGAAAATCTAATTTTGTTTTTGTACCTACAAAGACAGTGGTTCTCTATGTACATCCGACATATATGTTCAATAATTATTACCCCTCTATGCATAATGCCATTCAAACTATATAGTTTAAATTTTTCCTTTTGCATTCTGTCGTTTCTAGCTTTTCCAATATTTGCTCTTTGTTTGTTATGTTTTCAAGAGTTTATGGTGACTGAGTAGAAGTTGTTATGGTTGCACACTCCAGGCCCATAAACAAGTTACTTGAGGCAATAAATAGTTATTTTCCTCTGGCTTTTTTCATTTTATGTTGTTAATGCAACCAAGTCTTGACACTGCTTTTATGCATTGTACTTTATAGTCACTTTTCCATCACGCATTCTAATGTATAAAGTACATTCCTGTATAGAGAAATCCATTTGTTGCTTTCGCTGCATATATGCATATTTACATGTATATATGCCTCTATGTCCATATGCACATATGCACATATTCATGTATGCATGTATTCATCTAAGCTTCTACGTATCCGTGTATGCAATTGTGTATACATGCGTCCATGCATTTATGGATGTGCCACTCTAGCCTTGTAGCAATTTATTCTGTTCTATGGATATCACATATAGGAACACTAATTAGCTCTTTCACTGTAGATAACAGTTGTTTTCATAAATGCCAAATCGAGCTTATATGTATCAAGATACATATATACTCAGACTTAAAACTACTGATTTATGATCTCTATTGTTCCATTTTCGTAGACATGTTACTATTGCAATCAAATGTGTAAAGCATTCATGTCCAAAGAAATTAGAAATAGGAGTGGCAATATGTTACACAACCTTGTGTTATGCCTTTATAGCAGTTTTTTCATTGCATTTCAAGAAAAGCAGAAACTAAAATTTTATTCATATTATTTCATCTATGGCATTTACAGCTTTTGCAATAATTATTACAATCATAGAGTTCAGTGTTGAATAGTTCTATTGTTCATGTCATGGCTTCAACATTGTTCATGTCAAATTGCATTATCTGAATAAGTTAACATGCGAAAACCAAAGTGTCCATTATGAACACTTATTGCATTCCATGGGACCACATTTCTTTGAGGAGTTTTTTTGAACAATTCGCTTCCCTTGTGTATGCTTCCATATTTTGCATATTTTCCTATGAGCACATTAACTATAACAGTTCACAAAATTCCTTTATCCTTTATGCTTTCATCATAGCAAAAAATCTCAAAGCAATTGCAGAGTTTAGGTTTAGAGAACACAGGCTTACATAACACAAAAACAACACACACAAAGTAATAGAGATGCATAGCAAGTGGCTTAACTCTATATTAAATGACCAAAGTAACCTATCCACGCGTGGCCACCAAGCCATTCCAGCGCGTTCACCTCTAGCTAGATGCCATTTAATGCATTTAATTTGCATTCATGCATTGCGCTCGCATTTTCCTGATATTTTAATGCATTTAACCTACATTCATGGATTACGTACCTCTAGCCGCCAACTTTTACACTATGCCTTTGCTTAAATTTATTTAATCAATTTATGCGTTTGCATTTTCCCAAATTTTTAAAACAAAAATGATTTATAAAGCTACTCAGACGAATAGAAAAATAGATAAATGCTAATTTTCCAATATTAAAAATAGCTCTCCAAATTCAAACTATACAAAAAAATAAGTAATATGTTATATGCTGAAATGTGATTGGCCAATCCTGCCGGTTAAAAGCATTCCGGGAAAATGCATAGGAAAATTAAAAATGGGTTCACAGGAAAGAGCTTTTGATTCTGAATCCATATGCATACTTTGATTAAAACTAGTGGTTGAAGGTACATAATTCATTGATGCAAACTCAATGCATTGAATGGCATTTGACTAAAGGGGACGATGTTTGGATTGCTAATTAGTCTTTGAATATATAACAAGGTTCAAGGAGAAAACTCTCATTATTGCACACATTGACATAATTTTGGTTCCAAAGCTCTCTTTATGGGACCGCTTTGCAATAATAAAAAATATACAAACTTTACAAGGCTCACATGCATGAAGTAAAATGGACAAGAGGGTTTCTACATAATTCCTATCAAATGCAGATGAAACCTTCTCATTTCAACAAGAAATTCGAATAGATAATACTAAAATTAGTTTAAAATATGAATTTATAATCAAACTATAAGAATTCCTTAAAGCACTGTGAAACCCTACTTACATTTCGCAATTGTAAACAAAGAAAAATGTTCATTCTAGAAACTCACCCTGTACTCTTTTCTTGAAAAATTTGCTACAATTGCAGAATTTAGGTTTACATTGTTCCAAACTTCTCAAATTACAGCACAGGTTAACAACACATTGGTTCTAAAGCTCTCTCTATGGCACAACTCTACATCAATTGAAGATATATAGTCTTTACAGGACTCACATGCAGTCAACATAATAGACAAAAGGGTTTTTACATAATCCCTTTTGAACCACATTTCATGGGTCCACATTTATTCCATGACTTTTGTCAAATAGTTCACTTGCCTTTTGTATGCTTCCATTTTTTGCATATGTGCCTATGACGACAATAGCTATGACATTTGACAAATTCTTCTATTTACATGCATCCATGCATCCTGCCCAGAGATACACATATACATGCATCCATGTGTACTGCAATACATGCATCTATGTATACATGCACCTATGGATATATGTATCTATGCAACTTCATATGCAATCCATGGATATTTCCATACATGCATATTTAAGCATTTATGTATCCAACTATGCATCTATCTATCTATCCATCCAACTATGCTTCTATGTATTCTTCTACCTATAGATGCATCCACACATATATGTATCTGTGCTTCTATGTACATATGTATATAGGCATCTATCCATATATGTGTTGATGTATCTATGGATACATCTATTCATAGATACATGTATCTATGCATCTATGGATAACATGATAAATGTCCACATCCATGTATCTATGGATACATGTATCAAGTAGCTCATTTTTGGGTCTTGACTTTGCAGCAACAACATCTCCTGTGACTACGCAGATATGCAAAATAACAAAAATGAAACACTCAAAGTAATCACAATGCATCTCTAGTCACTTAAATCTATATTACATGATAAATCCACATGCCATTTAATGCATTTACTTTGAAACACAAACAAGAAAACAGCTAAATACCACTTTCCAAATAAAAAAATAACTTTTGAAACATCAACTTCCAGAATTAAATACCAATATGCACAAAGTGATCATATTACCCTAACTAGATGACTATGAAGCACATGTTACCTATGCAATCTAAAATCTAAAGATACATACCATCCTTATGCACCTATGCACAAATACATACTGTCTAACATATTAACATGTACATGGTTTTCCACTGCTTCTTTGTTAATTGGCTTTGATTAATAAGTGAAATCTGCAGAAGGATAGTTATAATTATTTCTTTCCTTTATTTCTTTCAACTCCCAACCTGATGGGGTCATTCTATACTTACTATTAATTGTTTAATACAACTACATGCAAGTAGAAATCACAACTCATGGCATCCTTATACACTTATGCACAAATACATGCTCTCTAACATATTAACATGCACATGCTTTTCCATTGCTAATTTGTTAATTGGCTTTGATTAATAGCTGAAATGTGCACAACGATAATTATCATTATTTCTTTCTTTTAATTGTTATGTATTTAAAGACTAATTAGCAGCTACCTAATTAATTACATATGCATTATTACAAGGGTAAATGAGCACTACAAACTCGATAACAATGACACAGTTAACATGCCACTATCAAGGCATTCAGTCTAAATACTCATTGATTACAATATGCTAAACATATTTCAATTTTATATGCTTCCGTATATGCATATATAAATGTGTCTTTTTCTTCATTTCATTATGTATCTATGTATCCATAGATGCAATCATGCATATATCGATTTATGCATATATCTCGCCATCTCTCCATGCATCTGTCTATATATGTATGGATGTATCTATGGCTATATGTATACATCGATTTATGCATATATGCACCTATGAATTACATGCACACATCCATGTATATATGCATCTATCGATATCTTGCATGGATACATGTATATATGCATGTATGGACTCATGCACCCATGTATTTTTCTTTGTCTTTGCCCATCTGCAGATGCATATATGCATATTTCTACACATCCATGTATCTGCGCACCTCTCTCTGTAACATATCTATCTCTGTTTGCATACATGTGTCTATGCATCCATCTATGCATGTGTGCATGTACCACATGCACATATGCATTTGTGCATGCATATACAATACTCTTCCTTAGAACACAAGCATGTACAACAGAATACAGTGTCCACAAAGCAGCTGCGATGCATTACAACTGGCTTAAATCTATATTAAATGGCCAAAGTATGCTGGCCACCCATGGCCACCAAGCCATTCCAGTGACTTCCCCACCAACCAGATGCTATTTAATGTATTTGCTTCAATTATTTTGACCTCTCTATGTGTTCGCATTTTCTTGATATTTCAATGCATTTAATTTGCACTCATGGATTACGTACCTCTACTCGCCAATTTTATAAACTATGCCTTTTCTTAAACTTATTTAATCAATCTATGCAATCGTATTTCACTGATTTTCTATAACAATAATGATTTATAAAGCTATTCTGATAAATAGAAACAGATAAATGCTAATTTTCCAATATAACAAAATTAAAAGTTATATGTTGACATACATTCATGCATATTGTCCATACATGCATTTATGCATATATGCCTTCATCCATATTTGCATGTGTATATGAATACATCCTTCCATGTAACATATGCATTTGTATCTATATGCAAATATGCATGCATCCATGTATACATGTATTCATTTCTCCATCTGTCCATGTAGTTTTGTTTTCTATGTATACATGTGTCTGTTGATGCATCCATGCATATATTTGTGAATAGCTCTACGTATTTCTCTCTCCATGCATTTATTGTTCTCTAACGCATCAGCATTTGCATTTTTTCAGTTTCATGATCTTCCATATTTATTGTTTTCATAGTATATTCATAACAACTTCCAATTTGTCTTCTGTTTTGACTCTTCTATCCTTAAATATCATTATATTTTTATATCTATTCTTCTCTTGTCGCATTTCGAGGAAGCTCAAGTATCTCAACACCTTGTTCAGTACGAAGGAGATTGAGAAATGGGACATGAGTCTTTTTTCTGTGTTTATATTGACACACTCAGCCCTATGATGATTTTAAAAAGCATAACCAATAACAAACTAGACATTCTTCCACCCTTTGTTGGAAGAAATAATCACTTCATACCCTATCAATTCCATTCATTTCCATTTCCACCCTTGCATGTCCTTTCTTCTCAAATCAAATACATTTCAAAATCCATTTATATGCTTGCCTTGCATCATACCAATGTGTTGCACTCCTTTTTCATTCAATCCAGCTCACTCATTCAAATTTTTATTTCTTGCATTTAATTTTAAGCATATAACTAAAAAATGATAAATTCATACCATTTACATTCCATTCATTCTCATATCCACTCTCACATATCCTTGCCTCCCATATCAAATACTTTTCATAACTTATTCATACACCTTACTTGCATCTCATCATTCTCTCAATTGCCTCTCTTTGTTGCACTCGCATAACTCATTCTTCTTTTTTACCCTCACATATCTTTATCTATCTATACCTCAAATATACCTTCATCCATCACAACAAAATTCACACCATACCAAACAAAGAAAAAGATGAAGAATATATCAAGGTTATGCAATTAAACACTGAGGGCTTCGAAAATAACAATCATAACATAGAGTTGTATTCAAGAGTTCTTTTCAAAACATCTTTTCTAAATCTTGTTTATTACAGATCCCTAAAAGCGCATATAATAGTTTCTTAAAGCTTAAAATTTGTAATCAGATTTAACAAATATTCACATGTATCCATGCATTCAAATGCATCATTAGATATCCTTTATACACTTCTTCAAAAAACAATAATGTATATGTTTCAAATGCAAATTGTTTCTGACATGTCTAACTTTATGCACACAGGCATTTATAGATTCTTGTTTATGTACCAAATTACATGGACACATGTATACATCCATGCATGCATAAATGTTTACATGGATCCATATATTTATGCATTCCTTCGATATATGCATTGGTGATAAATAGTTCATTTTTCCTATTTTTTTTCCTTTACTACTGCAAATGCAAGTTGAGTCTCATTGTGCTTTGACAAATTTGTATTTCTAATCAATTTTAGTGTTTTCCATTCAAATTTCTCATTCAAATTTCAAGGATTCTTTTTACTCTTCTATGCATTGTGTGCACATGGATACATGTATACATAGATGGCTCAAGCATTGTTACAAATGTTTAAGATTATTTGCATTTAATAATTCAAACAAAATAATAATACATGTTTTCTTCCTGAATAAGATCTTAAAGGACGTTTGTTACTGCAAATGTATACATACACCCATGTAAAAATACAAGTACTCATTGGTATATCTATCAAAAATTCCACGTATTTATTCTTTTCATAGTATATGCATAACAACTTTTGCTTTGTTTTCTCTTTTGACTCTTGTATCCTTAAATATCATTATATTTTTATATCTATTCTTCTCTTGTTGCATTTCGAGGAAGCTCAAGGATCTTGGCACTTTGTTAGTACGAAGGAGAGTGAGAAATGGGACATCAGTCTTTCTTCTGTGTTTGTATTGAGACACTCAGCCCTATGATGATTTTACAAAGCATAACCAATAACAAAATAGACATTCTTCGACCCTTTCTTGGAAGAAATGATCACTCCATACCCTATCGAATCCACTCATTTCCATTTCCACCCTTGCACATCGTTTCTTCTCAAATCAAATACATTTCAAAATCCATTTATATGCTTGTGTTGCATCACACCAATGTGTTGCATTCCTTTTTTCTTTCAATCCAACTCACTCATTCAAATTTTTATAGCTTGCATTTAATTTTAAGCATACAATTCAAAAATGATAAATTCATACCATTTACATTCCATTCATTCTCATATCCAGTCTCACATATCCTTTCCTCCCATATCAAATACTTTTCATAAGGCATTCATATACCTTACTTGCATCTCATCATTCTCTCAATTCCTTCTCTTTGTTGCACTTACATAGCTCATTCTTCTTTACTACCCTTACATATCTTTATCTATCTATAGCTCAAATATACCTTCATCCATCACAACAAAATTCACACCCTACCAAAGAAAAAAATGAAGAAAATATCAGGGTTATGCAATTAAACACTAAGGGCTTTGAAAATAACTATCATAACATAGAGTTGTATTCAAGACTTCTTTTCAAAACATTTTTTCTAAATCCTGTTTATTACAGATAACTAAGAGCACATATCACAGTTTCTTGGAGGCTAAAATGTATGGTCAGATTTAACAAATATTTACATGTATCCATGCATTCAAATGCATCATTAGATATCCTTTATACACTTGTTCAAAAAACAATAATGTATTATTCTTTTGTTTCGATCATAAATGTTTTTTGTATATCTTTCAAATGCAAATTGTTTCTGAAATTTCTAACTTTATGCACACAGGCATATATAGATTCTTGTTTACATACCAAATTGCATGGGCACATGTACACATTGATGCATGCATAAATGTTTCCATTGATCCATATATTTATGCATTCCTTCGATATATGCATTGCTGATAAATAGTTAATTTTTCCTGTTTTCTTTCATTTAATACTGCAAATGCAAGTTGAGCCTCATTGTTAACATGTATCCATGCATTCAAATGCATCATTAGATATCCTTTATACACTTGTTCAAAAAACAATAATGTATTATTCTTTTGTTTCAATCATAAATGTTTTTTGTATATCTTTCAAATGCAAATTGTTTCTGGCATTTCTAACTTTATGCACACAGGCATATATAGATCCTTGTTTACATACCAAATTACATGGGCACATGTACACATCGATGCATGCATAAATGTTTACATTGATCCATATATTTATGCATTCCTTCGATATATGCATTGCTAATAAATAGTTAATTTTCCCTGTTTTCTTTCATTTAATACTGCAAATGCAAATTGAGTCTCATTGTTAACATAGAGTTGTATTCAAGAGTTCTTCTCAAAATGTCTTTTCTAAATCCTGTTTATTACAGATCCCTAAAAGCACATATGACAATTCCCGGAAGGCTAAAATGTATAATCAGATTTCACAAATATTTACATGTATCCATGCATTCAAATGCATCATTAGATATACTTTATACACTTCTTCAAAAAACACTAATGTATTATTGTTTTGTTTCAATCATAAATGTTTTTTTTTATATGTTTAAAATGCAAATTGTTTCTGACATTTCTAACTTTATGCATGCAGGCATATATATATTCTTGTTTACATACCAAATTACATGGACACATGCACACATCCATGCATGCATAAATGTTTACATGGATCCATATTTTTATGCTTTCCTTCGATATATGCATTCGTAATAACTATTTTATTTCTCTTGTTCTCTTTCATTTAATACTGCAAATGCAAGTTGAGTCTCATCATGCTTTCAGACTCGTTCAGATGCCAAGGATGCTTTTCACTCTTCTATGCATTATGTGCACGTCAATACATGTATACATGCATACATGTATACATAGATGCCTCAAGCATTGTTACAAATGTTTCTCTCTCAATAATTTGCATGCAAAGTGCTATAAACATGTGAATTATTTTAGTGTAGCTACATTTTATCTTACGTAATAAGGTTCTTTATATCTTTCCAAATTATTTTTTGTTTAAAATATATACACAAAAATATTTATTCGTATTACATAAACAAGTTTAAAATCTTATTTATAATAAAATCAATACCTTTGTACTGTTTCATCTAAGAATTTATTGTAATATTTATTTCACTTATTACATTTTAATAAGTCAAATTATTACATTTTATTTTGAATGCAAAGTGCTATAAACATGTGAATTATTTTAGTCTAGCTACATTCTATCTTAGGTAATAAGGTTCTTTATTATATCTTTGCAAATTACTTTTTGTTTAATATATATACACAAATATTTATTTGTATTACATAAACAAGATTAAAATCTTATTTATAATAAAATCAATAGCTTTCTAGTGATTCATCTAATAATTTATTGTAATATAATTACATTGTTCTATACACAAAAATATGTTTTCGTATTACATAAACAAGATTAAAATCTTATTTATAATAAAATAAATAGATTTATATAGAATTAACCTTCATACTACATTAAAAAAAAGATTGATTAATCTTAGAAAAGTTTACACTCAATTGAGCGACCCCTATCAATGTTCCACCTAACACTAGTGTTTCTACTAGCACTTGCATATTGTGATATGATAAACTAAAATAACTCAGTTGTATTAATTAACGTAACATGTGTTTTAGAACATTACACTAAACATAATTTTATTTACAAATAGACATAGAAGCAAAAAAAAAGATATGGTAAACTTTGTTTTGCCATGCATATAAATATGGGTCATGTAAAGAATGCATTTTTTTTTTAGTGCCTGTGCACATGTTTTTGTAAATTGTTGCAAATGATATTTGATGCTTTAGAAATATTCCTACATCAAAACTTTGTTCGAATTGGAATGACTAATGAATTTATGGAGCAAAAGGTTTATTAAAAAAAAAATTTAAAAACTGTGCATTGGTCATAAGTAGTTTATTTCTCCTGTTTTCTTTCATTTAATACTGCAAATGCAAATTGAGTCTCATCATTCTTTGAGACTCGTTCAGATGTCGAGGATGCTTTTCACTCTTCTATGCATTATGTGCACGTGGATACATGTATACATGCATACATGTATACATAGATGGCTCAAGCATTGTTACAAACGTTTCAGATTATTTGCATTTAATAATTTAAACAAAATAATAATACATTTTTGCTTTCTGATTAAGATCATAAAGAATGTTTCTTGTCGCAAATGTATACATACACACATAAAAATACAATTATTAATTGGTATATCTATAAAAAAGTCCACGTATACATGGTACCCATAAATGCAATTTTGCATGCATCCATCAACACATGTTAATTGTTCACATGTTTCTATGGACCACGTTGCCCATGGACCCTAAACATTCCATGCATTAATGCACCATTGAAAATTACTTCAAACTTTCCTAGCTATATTTAATACATTTATATTCCTATCTCCTATCTAATTACTTTTTCTAACTCATAGCTAGATGCTTTTTACCTCTCGGTAGGAACTCAACGCTTGCGTCACTTGTTTTTGGTGCAACAATTATATTTAGACGTCAATATTTAATTATATATATTGTTTGAAGTTGTATAACATTATGTTTAAATTTATGTTTTTTTTTTTTTTTAAATTACATTTATATATTAATAGATTATACATTTTATTTATAATTACTAAAAATAAAATTGTTTTTATTTTATTTTTTCCTCTTCTTTTCTATATTTTTCAATTTTTTTGATTTTCTTTTTACTTCTCCTTTTTTTTTTTATAAATAGTCTACAATACATATTATTACTCTTCTCCTCTTAATGATGAATTATTGAATGTGATCTAAAATTTTGATGCAAATATACACATAATTGAATAGAAAAACACTACATATTAAAATCATAAATAAACTTTATTTATTTGGTATTTAGTTTTAATTATTTTTTTGGATTTTTTTGTTTTACTAAACTATAATATTATATTATGATTGTTAATTAATTTGTAATGTCCTATGATCTAAAGAAAAATTTAGAGCATCAACTAGTATCTATTTGATATATTATATAATCTTTCTCAAATAAGAGCACAAAGTATATGCTTTTGGGTTAGTATAGCAAGTAAATATTATTAAAAATTAATAAAAATGTTTGTAGTTTTATTGTTTAACACAATTAATGAGGATGGTGGTATGTTCTATGAGCATGTTATCCACTACAATTCAAATATGTTAAAGGTACAATTTAACTAGATTTAACACATGAAAGACTTTAACAAACTAGACCCCCCCTACTTTTGAAAAAATGAGGACAATGATATGTATATCAGAATTCAATTTCATAATTTTTGAGTCAAACTTATTGACTTCTATTTAATGAGTAGTTGTTCACATGAACTCATCTCGAGCATGAGAATGAATGTTCTGGTTTAAATGCATGCTCCCTCGTAAAATTATAATGATATCCAATTGTTCTAATTAAAAAATACTCATCCATGTGACCTGTCAGACTCAAACTATCCTATGTTTGTTCATTCTTGGTATCATCTACTTCAATTATTCTTTGAAGATCCTCATTTATCAAATTATTATAAAAGTATCTTTCTTCACCAATATAGCCCAACGAAGCTCCCAAGTTGGCTAAATAATCTACACTAGAATTAGCCTCTATGTATAGGGGAGAGGGGCCCATAGTGGAGCAACCTAACTTTGCATTTCTCAAATTTCTACGTGGAAATTTCAAATCACTCCCAATTTTGTACAACAGTTTATTTGGCAACTCATATGCTTCTATATTTCATTTTAGAGCCACATCATCAAATATGATGCCACATCAACATGCTTTTTGTTGATGTATCCAAAAAGGCCCAAAAAAAAAGTGAGACCGATAGTGGTGCACTAAGTCATGTTTTATTGGTGCATTGATGTGGCATCACATGATTTGTCACTTTGTGTACTTTATGGATAAAAAGTGTTTTGCAATTGGATATTAAAGTGCTCCACTATGGGGCCCACTGAGGACTACTTCTATCCCCACTATTAGACCTTGCTCCATTATGGGCCCCTCTCCCCTATATGTTCGATGGAAAAGTTTTCAAGGTTTGCAAGCCCGTTGCTAATCCACTCTAATCGACCCTTTAATTTCCAATTTTCAATTGTTTTAGTCCCAACAACATTGACAACAATCAAGAAATCCCCTTCAATATCAATTGATTTGATGCCCAACCTATTGCAAAGATCCAGACCCCGGACCAGAGCTTCCATTCCAACTTCATTATTAGAGGCCATGCCTATGTTCTTAGCCAATGCCCCAACACATTGCCCAAATTCATTCCTTATTATACACCGAATTCCCGCCATCCCTGAATTTCCTTTTGAAGCACCGTCGAAGTTGAGCTTGTAGCTCCCAGCATTAGGAGGAACCCATCGTGCATCGGCCCTTAGATGTTTCGCTATTGGAGGATCAATGTGTGGAGGTTTTAACATCGACCAAGATTTCTGTAGTTGGATATCCCGGAAGGTGTAACATGTTCCCCTACTCCTACCCCTTTTAGAGTTTAATTGTTCACACATGCTCAGTTCGATCTTCTTAATTGTGTCATCCACTGAAATCTCTCTGTCCTTGAAGATTCTACCATTTCTTTCCTTCCAGAGATGCCACACCACGGTAGCAAGGGAAATTACCCAAGCATCTGACCATACAATTTTCTTGCCGCCCACCAGCTAGCTATGGATGAAATCCAACAAATCATTCTGTCACACAGATTGCCAATTAAGAGATTATGACATCCAATCCTAGAATTTAGATGTGAAATTACAATTTAGTAATAGATGGTTAACAGTCTCCTACTGACGTTGACACAACGGGCAACGACTTGGGCCCATAATGCCAAGTGTATGCAGTCTATCTCCAGTTAGGATGCATTTATGCAATGCTATCCACATAAACGTACCCGCCTTCAGCAAAATACTCTTGCTCTAGCATACTCATGCAGGCCAGCTCGCACTCTCATGTTGGATACATTGCAATTTGTAACCAAGCTTAACTGAATACTCTCCACTCTTTGCACCATTCCAAATAATTCCATCCTCACCTTTGGATAACAGAACTCGGCGTGAGCTTAGCGTGCTGCAGTGAGCAAGTCTTTACCATCCTTCGGGATTCCAAATTCTTCTACTTCAATCCAATTAGAGACAGAACCCCACACGTCTTCATCCATCTTGACATAGTTCACAACTTTGTTTCCTTTTATCCTTATTACCTCTTCCAACCAGCATTAGTCGCCAAAGATACTCAACAGCGCCTCATGCCTGTTCCAGAAATCAGACCAGAAATTTGCTCTGCATCCATTCCCAACATGCCAGGTAAGGTGGTCAGTAATCAAATCCCTACAACCCCAAAGAAATTTCCAAATTGCAGATCCACGCACAGAATTGGCAATGGTCAAAATCCACTCCGGCGAGTGTTCGTCTAAATATTTCTTTCTGACAATCTTGCACCAAAGACTATTTGATTTTTTGTACAAATTCCGGCAAAACTTGGCTCAAAGAGCCCGGTTCTGAAGTTCCATACATCTAACACCAGGCCCCCCTTCATCTTTGATTTGACATGTAGTGTTCCAATTAATTAAATGTATATGTTTTACGTCTTTGGCACCTTCCCAGAAATTTTTTTTCATGAAACCTTCAATATCTCCCACAACCTTTTTAGTCATGCCAAGGCAAGACATCGTGTAAATTGGTACAACAGCCAGCACCGATTTAATCATGAGAATGCAGCCGACTAATGTTAGCTATTTACTTTTCCATGTATCTGCTTTTCTCCTGCACTTATTGATGGTTTCAGCCCAGTGTTCTGATCTACATGCTCCTTGAAAAATAGGTATGTTTGGATGGAAGCGAATCCACTGAGAACCCAAAAATGTCAACAATCCTCTTCCTAATTGTGCCCTTAGTATTGAAAAAGTATATAACTAATTTTTCTTTGCTTAAAATCTGCCCAAAAGCCTCTATGTATTTGTCCTTGAAGCACCTTTAATTACCATTGCTTCTCTTATGGATGCCTCTTCAAAGAGCATCGTATTGTCAACATATTGAGAGTGGGTGATGAGATCTAAATCTTCCGAGATACAAATTCCTTTCCATATTTTTGCCTTCCTCAGCATCATGAAATATCTTCCCATGGTGATAGGGGATCACCCTGCCTAAGTCCATTCGAGGCCTTAAAGAAACCACATATAGAGCCATTAACAAGAACAAAATACCTCAGAGTGGAAATGCAAAACTTAATCATGTTTACCCAATTAGAGGCGAACCCGAATCTTGATAAAAACTTCTAATAAAAAATTCCAACACACCGGATCATATGCCTTATTGACATCCAATTTTATGACCATACTTCTCATTCGTTCATAGGTCATGGTTGAAGATAATTGATGCTGACTTCGCCGATCCTTATTTAGAAGAGAATTGATTTGAAGAAGATCCTTGTTTTTTCATGCGTGGCTATTCTTAGCTGCTTGTTTTGTTTTTAAAGTAGTTTTTTTCTTTTAAAGTTGTGTTTTCTGTTTTATTCAAATAAAGCATGCAACGCATGCCTAGCTTAGAAAATCTTTTGCAGTGTTTTTTAAAAAGCTTTCCTTTATAGTTTGCGTACAGTCCTTGAGGCTGATCCTTTTCTATTTATTTATCCTCTCTGTATTTAGTTTTTTTGCTGAAGCTGCAATAACAGAGAACTCTGTTTCAAAACAGAGCAGATTATTATGAGTCTGAAAAATATTGAATAGTGTGAAATTTTATATAATTGTTCTTTTATTATTTCTACTGTTCAATTCTATCAGCTGGTTTTAGAGGAGAGAAGTTTTTGGTTTTTTCAAATCTACATTTGGTATCAGAGCAAGTATTTTTGTTTTGGGTTTAAGATCTAGCTGTTCGAATTTCGCCAAAGATTATCATGTCGAATTCTAACAGCTTGCCCATTCCAAAATTTGATGGTAATGAGTATGATTATTGGTGTATAAAAATGATGACTTTTTTAATAGGAAAATATTTGTGGGAGATTGTTGAATCAGGTTACCAGGAGCCAGCTGACTAGAATGCCCTCCCAGTCAATGAAAGAACAACAAGGAAAGAAGCTAAGAAGAAGAATTTTCAAGCATTGTTTCATATTCAAATAGCCCTAGACAAGAGTTTATTTCCAAGAATTGCAGGTGCAAAGACCGCTGAGGATGCCTGGAAGACTCTAAAAGAAGCTTACCAAGGCAGTGATCAGGTCCAAGTTGTTAAGTTACAGACATTGAAAAGAGAATTTGAGAATTTAAAAATGCAAGAAGGAGAAAGTGTGAGTGAGTATTGTGTCAGAGTAAAAGATGTGGTCAATAAGATGGCTACACTTGGAGAAACTGTGAACACAGAGGTTCTGATAAAAAAGGTGTTGAGATCTCTCACACCAAGATGGAATCACGTTGCCATAATAATGGAAGAAAGTAAGGATTTGACAACCCTTCAATTCGATCACCTTGTTGGATCTTTGATCTCACATGAAGAAAGATTAAAAGATTATTTTGGAGAAAGTGTTGAGAAAGCCTTTTCCTCCAAAGTACAAATCACAAAGAATGATGATGGCAGCAGTAGTAGCAAAAGCAATCAAAGCCAAGGTAAAATTCAAAATCAGAATAATTCAAGAGGTAGAGGCAGAGGTTTTTCAAGAGGAAGAGGTGGTTCAAGAGGCAGAGGTAGAGGAAGATTTGATAAAAGGAATGTTCAATGTTACCATTGTAATAGGTATGGACATTTTGAAAGAGAATGTAGATTAAAAGAAGGTAAAAATGTTAATTATGCTCAAGAAAGTTATGAAAATCCTCTAGATAATCTATTCTTATCTTATTCTAAAAGTGAAAATACTAGTAAAGATGTTTGGTACCTAGATTTTGGATGCTTTAACCATATGTCAGGAAATGGGAAGTTGTTTTCAACAAAGGATGAAAGTTTTAAGTCAAAGATTCAGCTCGGTGATGATAAATCATTGGTGGTCGCTGCAAAAGGTGTTATGGAGGTCCACACAAAAGAAGGTATGAAGAGTGTTAAAGATATTTATTACACTCCTGAGTTAAAACATAATTTGTTAAGTGTTGGACAATTATGTGAGAAGAACTATAGAGTTGTCTTTGAAAATAAGAAATGTACAATTTTTGATAAGAGTCAGGGAAACAGAGTAGTCACAGTTGTTCCTATGACGAAAAATAGGATGTTTCCATTGAGATTTGGTGAAAATAACAGCAGCCTTGCCAATATGGCATTTGAGGATACAAGTTGGCTATGGCATCTAAGGTATGGCCATTTAAACTTTCACAGTTTGAAGCTTTTGACCTCACAAGCATTAGTTGTTGGTCTGCCCAAGGTTGAAGAGCACAAGGAGGTTTGTGAAGGATGTGCTAAAGGAAAGCATGCAAGGGAAAGGTTTCCAAAAGGCACTGCATGGAGGGCCCATTACCCCCTTCAACTTGTTCATTCAGATATTTGTGGACCGATGCAAATAAAGAGTTTGGGTAAGTCATCATATTTTATCACTTTTATTGATGATTACTCACGAAAATTTTGGGTGTATTTTTTGAAGGCTAAGGATGAAGCCCTTGATACATTCAAGAGGTTTAAAGAATTTGTGGAAAATGAGAAAGGGTGCAAAATACAATGTTTAAGGACTGATCGTGGAGGAGAATTTTGTTCAAGAGTCTTTCAAGAATATTGTGATATGAATGGCATCAGGAGGCAACTCACCACTCCATACACACCTCAACAAAATGGGGTAGCTGAAAGGAAAAACCGCATTGTGGTAGAAATGGCAAGGAGCATGTTACAAACCAAGGGATTGAGTAACTCTTATTGGGGAGATCCAGTTGCTACAGCAGTATACATTCTCAAGCGAAGTCCCACCAGTGCACTTGAGAAGATGACTCCTTATGAAGCATGGTATGAGAAAAGGCCTAATGTTAATCATTTTAGAGTTTTTGGTTGTTTAGCTTATGTTCATGTCCTTGATCAGAATAGACAAAAGTTAGATGCAAAAAGTGAGTCATGCATTTTTGTTGGCTATAGTGAGGAAAGCAAAGCTTACAGGTTATATAATCCTCTCACTAATAAGCTTATTGTTTCAAGAGATGTGATTTTTGATGAAGGGGGAGTTTATGGTTATCAAAAAGGCCATATGGAGAAGTCAAAATCTGTTTTGAATGATGATGTTGATCATGAGCAGCCCACTAATGTTGCTATTCCAATTGCTTTAAATCCACCAAGCAGCCCCTCATCTAATTCTTCAAGTCCAACTTCAACTCCAAGTTCTAGAAGGAAGGTAAAAAGTTTGAGTGATATTTATCAAAGGAGTGCAAATCAAGCACATGAAGAAAATCCAATAGGTGAGAGTTAATTTTGATTTATTTACCAAGGCTGATTTTGAACCATCATGTTTTGAAGAAGCATGTACTAATGAGGTTTGGATGCAAGCAATGCAAGAAGAGATGGATTCCATTCATAGGAATGATACTTGGGAGCTTACAGAGCTTTCACATGACAAGAAGAAGATTGGCACCAAATGGATCTACAAGACTAAGCATAACAGTGATGGAAGTGTTGAAAGGCATAAAGCAAGATTAGTTGCTAAAGGCTTTACACAGAAGTATGGGATTGATTATGAAGAGACATTTGCACCAGTTGCAAGTCAAGAGACCATCAGAATGCTGATTTCATTAGCAGCTCAAAAGAATTGGAGCATACAACATATGGACGTGAAAAGTGCCTTCTTAAATGGGTACTTAGAAGAGGAAGTATATGTGGAACAACCACAAGGTTTTCAAGTGGAAGGAAAAGATAATCATGTCTACAAATTGAAGAAGGATTTGTATGGCCTCAAGCAAGCACCAAGGGCATGGTATGCAAGAATTGATGGATACTTTCAAGAGAATGGCTTCAAGAGAAGTAAGAGTGAACCTACCCTTTACTACAAACAAGAAGGTAATGATATTCTTATTATAAGTTTGTATGTTGATGATTTGTTGTATATAGGTAGCAGTTCTAAGATGAAAGATGATTTCAAAATTGCTATGATGAAAGAATTTGAGATGAAAGATCTTGGTCTCATGAAATATTTTTTAGGAATGGAGGTTTATCAATTTAAGAATGAAATTTTCATTTGTCAAACCAAATATGCAAAAGATATGTTGAAGAAGTTTGACATGGTTGATTGTAAACCATACTCCACTCCAAGTGCTCATGGAGTTGTGTTGAGTAGGAATGATGGTGCTGAATTAGTTGATGAGACTGATTATAGAAGTATAGTTGGGAGTTTGATGTTTCTAACCCACACAAGGCCTGACATTGCATACTCAGTTTCACTTGTTTCAAGGTATATGACAAATCCATCAAAAATACACATGAAGGCAGCTAAAAGAATTTTGAGGTATGTGAAAGGCACTCTAAATTATGGTATTCGTTACTATTCTTCTAAAAGATTCAATCTTGTTGGCTTTAGTGATTCAGATTGGGGAGGTAGTATGGATGATCGTAAGTCTACATTTGGAAATTGTTTCTCTTTTGGTTCTGGTTTGATTACTTGGAGTTCCAAAAAACAAAGTATGGTTGCTCTCTTATCCACAGAAGCAGAGTATGTTGCAGTTACTTCAGCAGGTACACAAGTTCTTTGGCTTAGACAAGTTTTAGAAGAAATTGGAGAGAAGCAGATTCAACCTACAGTGGTTTATTGTGACAATGTAAGTGCCATCAAGTTAGCAAAGAATCCAGTTCATCATAGTAGAACAAAACATTTTGATTTGAAGTATCACTTCATCCGTGATTTAGTACAGAAGAAGGAAGTTGAATTGAAGCACATCAGCACTAAGGATCAATTAGCAGATATCTTCACTAAAGCAGTTGCAACAAATCAGTTTTTGTCACTTCGAGATCAAATCGTGAGCCCTCTTAGCATCAAGGGGGAGTATGAAGATAATTGATGCTGACTTGGCCGATCCTTATTTAGAAGAGAATTGATTTGAAGAAGATCCTTGTTTTTTCCTGCATGGCTATTCTTAGCTGCTTGTTTTGTTTTTAAAGTAGTTTTTTCTTTTAAAGTTGTGTTTTCTGCTTTATTCAAATAAAGCATGCAACGCATGCCTAGCTTAGGAAATCTTCTGCAGTTTTTTTAAAAAGCTTTCCTTTGTAGTTTGCGTATAGTCTTTGAGGCTGATCCTTTTCTATTTATTTATCCTCTCTGTATTTAGTTTTTCTGCTGAAGCTGCAATAACAGAGAACTCTATTTCAAAACAGAGCAGATTATTATGAGTCTGAAAAATATTGAATAGTGTGAAATTTTATATAATTGTTCTTTTATTATTTCTACTATTCAATTCTATCAGCTGGTTTTAGAGGAGAGAAGTGTTTGGTTTTTTCAAATCTACAATGGTGTGAATGGTCTCTGAAGCAGTGATGATGCTATCAATACTTTCTCGACCCAAAGTGAACCCATTCTATTCTTTATCAAGTTTAAAACTTTCTTCAACCTATTTTCCAAGACTTTTGCCAATATTTTGTAAACACCATTACATAGTGCAATCGGCTTGAAATTAGAAAATGACTTGCAATCAGGCTTCTTAGGTATTAGGGCTAGGGAAGTGTTGTTCAAGTCCTCGAAAGTTTTTTTCTTTTTCCTAAACTCCTCCAAGAGAGACAACAAATCATTTCCCATGAACTTCCAACAATTCTGGTATAATTTAGTTGTCAAACCATTGGGCCCAGGAGCCTTCTCAGGATGCAGATCAAAGACGTCAGCTTTCTCTTCTTGAAGCGTGATGGGTGCACATAACATTTGATTGTCTGCTCATTCAGACAATTCATAATACATGATAGAAAGGGAGGATCTCCTATGGGGATGGCATCATCATTCTTAGACAGCAAAGCCTGATAAAAACATACTGCCTCAGCCTCGATTCTAGCCATATCGGCCACAGTTTGTCCATCGACAGTTGTAATTCAGTCAATACGGTTCTTAAAACAACAGGATCTCACTGAGTTATGAAAAAACTTAGTGTTAGAGTCCCCTTCCTGAAGCCAAGACTCATGTGTTGTGCCATGCCAATATATCTCCTCACTTGCCAATAACTCTGAATGCCTTTCCCTGAGGTCTTTTTCATTTTGGTATTCCACTTGAAACATATCATGTCTGATGACATATTCGTTCAAAACCTCCAAATCCCGCTCAACTGCCTCTTTTTCTTTGAAGATATTTCCAAAGGTCGACTTATTTCATTCTTTTAGTTTTTTCTTTATATTTGCTAATTTTCTGACAAAACAAAAGCTTACCATTCCAGAGATCCTCAAATCTTCCTTCCACCATTGTTCCAAATTATTGATCAGATTCGAGTCATGCCACCACATTGTTTCAAATTTGAAGTAATTCTTTAGCGGCCGCTCGTTTAAACATAGATCCAATTG
This sequence comes from Sequoia sempervirens, assembly GCA_007258455.2. Taxonomy (NCBI): domain Eukaryota; kingdom Viridiplantae; phylum Streptophyta; class Pinopsida; order Cupressales; family Cupressaceae; genus Sequoia; species Sequoia sempervirens. The sequence goes on from VDFB02000017.1 coordinate 528,317,957, forward strand.
GAGAGGGAAATGATCCAACACAACAATTGGCAAGATACTTGATTCAAAACTATAATCCTCTATAAACCAACCATCACCAATCGAAAAATGGTCCAATCTCTCTGAGATGTTTGTAAAGCCAATGGATCTATTGGTCCATGTGAATGCCCCATTTTTGGGGATAGAGTCCATGACAGGGATAGACTCAAAAAATTCTCTAAAATCTTTCATACTTCTTGTCTCCTTGTTCACACCACCGCTTTTATCCTTCAAATACAAGATGGCATTGAAATCACCGCCAATAATAATTTTGTTATCATTCAGCAAATCAATTCTTTCTTTCAAACTTTTCCAGACTGCAATATCTACATCTTGTGCATTGATTTTTGTCTCCTATAATAACACAATGTCCACCCCACATTTCCCTAAATAGCGCTTGATCAAGAGCCGCTTGTCAGGGGCATTTAAGCCCCTAACGTTCCATGTGAGGATCTTCATTTTCCTCCAAGGAAGATCTTCGCTCCCTTGGATAATAAAACGTCTCTGATGCTAGGGAGGCCCTTCTCTTCTGCTTCTTCTCGCTTCTGCTTTAAAGATTTCCTTCCTTTGCCTTTTTTTCCTCTATCTAATAATTTGGCCGTTGACTAGCATATATGTCTTGGTTCAATAATATCCAATTCATCTTCACCATCTGAATCCGAGGGCATCTCTTCCTCAAAAAATTCGACGCCGGCGAGAACGCCCACAGCTACCATTTTGAGTCCACGACCGAATCCAATAATGCATGATTGATTTCAGCCTTCGGCAACTCCATTGTAGTCGGCAGTTTTCCCATCTCAGAAACGATTTGGTCGGGGGATTTGACCAACCCACAAACTTTATGGTCGCTAAGCAAGGTGCCAGACTTCAGGGACGAAGCTTTTTCAGCCGCCTTGCAAACATCTTCCCACGAACAGACCATAGGTTGAGCGTCTTTACTGATTTTATCGCTTACCGAACTTTCCTTGGATGGCCATGTAATCATCTATGGGTTATTTGAGGCTTTAGGTTGCCATATCCTTTCTTCCTTCGGGCGCTTCTTACATTCTGTTTCTTTATGTTTCCTACTGCCGCACCTCATACAGAAGACTTTTTCTTCTTCAATATCCACTAACACCATTCGGTGCCGCCCGCCCATAAAAATGTGAATTTCACGAGGTATATTATTTATCACTGCTATATGTAATTTGGCGTAAAGGTAGGAGTCACCCTCCAAAATTTCAGAGTCAACATCCATCAAAGTGCCAAGGGACCGACCGATCTTTTCAAGGCATTCCTCCACCCAATATTTGAGAGGCAAGTTGTATAGGCAGATCCAGAGAGGATTCGAATATGGTTTTGTTTTAAGGGGATCGAAATTAGGGTTCTAGATTTCTATGTATATCGGCCACCCATCGATTTTCCAGAGACCACCTTGCAGAACTTCCAGCCTATCTTGCGTTGATATGAATATTTCCACAAAGAAAACTGTAGGAAGAAATATAACTATTGCCGCTTGTCTCCAGTTGTTGGAAATTCATTCTTTGATCTTGCAGCGCTTATACTTTGGACCGATTGCTCTGCAAATGATTGCAAGTTCCCCAAGCATCTTGATGTCTAATGCCGCCTCCTTAGTTAAATCAATTGTCAAGAGATCATCATGTTCTTCGCTATCGCATAAACGGGAGCCCTTCGCCGCATCATCAGATATTTCCTTGGAGCAGTGCTGGCCTGCGGAATTTCGCACATCCTTTGTAGCGTGCGCCGTCATTTGTTCAAATCTTTTTTAAAATTAATTAAAAAATATTATTCAAGAGTTAATTATGCATTTATCACACTAAGATTTTGTCACTAACATTATCAGAGTTGATGTCATTCATTATTATTGCTTCATAATATAGACAAAATATATAGAAATAAACATGATTTGGTAGGAGCGATATTATTTTTCTACTAAATCGATTGAATATTTTTTAAAATTTCAACATTGTAGAGAGGTTATGAATTGAAGGTTTTCAAGTTCTCAATTAATAGAATTGTGATAAAGGGAAACATTGTGCACACCTAAAAGGAGATCTACAAAATAAGTTTGGCACTATCTATAAATTTGTTGAGTAAATTTTTAAATCTAGCATTTTCATCTTTCCAAGGTGGCAATTAGTCCATAAGATTAATTCTTAAAGGTGTGGTGGTTATTCTAACACCCCTCCTCCAGTGTAATTAAGGGGAATTGACCTTAGGTCAATACTTTGATATCAAGTGGTATGTATTCCACCCATTTGGTCAAATCATGAAGATAAAATGTGGTGAGTTGTAATCAAGATTCAAGTCTAATTTATGGATCTATATGATGGAGTGTAGTCACTACTAACTCTTATATGTGGGTGAATGGATGGATTTTTAGCATGATGGTTGTTGATTGAATTTGCACCCATTCATTGATCATGATTTTGTATATTAGTCATTATGACAAAACCTACAAGTATTAATGAACTTCCAACTTACCATCTTCACCTATACTAAGAGTGGTGGTTAGTTCATGAAGTCAACTACTAGAAATGCGTCCCCCCAACCTAATTTAGAAAAATTGAATCTAGATTGATATTTTTACGCCGAAGGCGTTTCCTTATTTGAGTTTTCCGAACTCATTTTGTCCTTCAATGGTTGAAATGCATAGAGACAACATGATTGACGGTTCCGTCATTCCCAACCATTGATTGTTTAAAGCAACCTACAAATGAATTAAGCTTTGCATTTAATACGATTCTCTGTCAAAATGCCTACAAGAGGGGTTTGCAAGTTTTTCATTGGTTTTTACTGCTTTCCAATAAATGTTTAATATATAAAAAATATATATACTGCCTAGTAAGGCCTGCGGACCATGCACTGACTGGAAGATGTGATCGCAGAAAGCTTTTAACCGCTGATGGAAGACTATGACATAGGCAGATGACTTGCAAATCGTACGTCGACAATGTAGATGATGTGACCCGGCTAGTAATGAATGAAGAATCGAACAACAAGATATGGTGATTATTATTTCTATTTAAATAAGTATTATATTTACTAAAATATTATAATCTTTAATAATATATTATTATTAATAAAATAATTATGAGTAATATTTATATTAGTATTAATTTATTATAGTATTTTATTATTATATTGTAGTATTAATATATTATTGTTTTATTATTATTATTATATTAATATTATAATGTTGTATTATGTAAATATAAATATGTTTTAAATTATTATATTAATGTAATTTTATTTTCATTTTATTCATCATCCTTTAGATTTGCAATACAATCAATAGCAAATTTTGAGTTTTAAAATATTTGTAAAGCTTAATAAGTCGAGTATAACAATATAATATAATATATGGAAATTTTGGTTTTTAATATATAATGCTATATTATATAACAATATAATAGTTATTACAGTAGTTAATACATAAATAATCAGTAAAATATAACAATATAATAATGACATAAATATAATAATTGTAATAATATAATAATAAATACATAATGACATATATAATAAATATTTACATATTAATATAATAGTTAATACATAAAAAAAAATTTAAAAATATAATAATATTATTGTATTATAAAAAAAAAAAAGTAACATTAATAATAATATTAAAATCATTTTCCAAATGATCTACCAATTGATCTCATATATTACACAAATGTATGCAAAAAAAATCATTTTTTTCCTAATTGACCTTCCACACCCCTTCAGCGTACCCATTGCACGAGGTACCATAGCTAGTGATACCACTTATAGATTTAACATTACACTTAAACTTATATGTGTATGAAATTCCAAAACACCATCTTCACCTAAACTTATCTACAAATTAACTCTTAAACATTCAAGAGTGAGTCTAACAGATTTTCCCCTATAAATGCCTATCCATTTTTCTTCGAAAGGAATTTTAAGTTTCCTAGAAGCAATGCATACATATAGGATAAGGCAAGCGTACTTTCATCGAGTACATTTGAACAAATTCGCATGGCTTTCCCTTTAATACCTAGCTTCCCTCCTTGTAGTAAGATAAAAGAGTACAAAGGCTAAATTAAGTTTTGTAAGACTTAAGATTAGATGGTTATATCAAAACAACAAAAAAATTGCTCTCTCTTGTTGGACACTACGGAAAAAACATCGCATTCTAGCAAATATTATGCCATCTAAGATGTGCTGTGGGAGGGTTCCAGCAAAATTACAGCTGGAATCAGCAAGAGCAGGTGAGAAGAGGTGGGTGATCAGTTGTTCATGCTACAACGTATTTGAGGGCTTTTGCAAATGAGGTTGTTCTGACTTTCGGCAGACCTGGTATCAAACCCAACCTTATATCAAACAGCTTACTTCAGGCATCCAATTTTGTCAATACTGCAGTTTCAAAAATTAATCTTTCATATTGTTTAATTTAACTTAGAAAGCATGGGAGTAGCAAAGTTTAAAAAAATGTTTCTTAAAACATTTTAAAACTTCCTTGTCATTTTGTATAACAAATTATACTTTTTTCAGTTTTTAAATTAAGGGTTTTGTGTTAAGTCTAGATTATTTTTGCTATTTGATATAGAAGAGGATCTTTAGTTTTGTTTTTGCTATTTGATATAGAAGCATGATCTTTAGTTTTGTTTTTTATTTTTTCTATCATACTTATATAAGAGCACAAATCTAAATTGATCCCACTTGGATTGTGAGCTAAAGGTTTGGAGATACCTATTCTCCCAAAGCCGTTGTTGGGGCATGATCTTGGCACCTCTAAGGGATTTGAACCTCCATGTATGGTGTAATCAAGGAGCATGTCATAACCCTCACCAATTGAGCCCACACTTTGATCAAATTTAATTGATCGACTTTTCTATCACATTTAATTTAATGATCAAGCAATGGATATATAATCATAATTAGAAATTAAAATGAGTTGTAATTAATAGGTTGGAGATAATAGCATTTTTTTTTTTTGAATGGTGTGATGATTTTAATATTTAGATATCAATTTACTAATATAATGTGAATTAGGTTATGGCATTTGATCTAATTTTAGATTAAATTGTGTTGTGTAGTTCTTGTATGCATAAAAAATTGGTACATGTGACCTTTTGAGGTTGTGTTGAATCAAACTACTATATGTGTTGCCATGTATTGTTGTGATTAGAAAGGTTAATAAGGTTGAGGCAGCCAAAATCTAAAGACATGATGAAATGGATGGTTGTTGACTAGTGGATGGTATTTATAGATACAATGGAAAAGGGGAAGGTGGGTTTCATTGAATAAGGGGATTAGATATGTTTCTAGTGAACACAAATGTGTTTGACTAATAACAAAGAGGAAACAAGTGGAGAGAATTGCCTAGGCTGAGTGGGTGTCCTCAACGCTTGTTAGCCTCTAGCAATCCTTTCTTATTTGTTTATGATATTAATTAGTTGATGATAAGGGATAGTGTAATGTCTCAAGCCAAATATTACTAGAAATATTAATTAAAACCTTCAACAAATATACCTTGTCTTAGAAAATGCATTCTAGCTAAATATTTAGCCAAAACCTTACATTCATGCAAATAAGATTAAACCCTGATACCATAGGTCAAATTCACCAGTAAAGATAAATTATAGGTTTAGATATATTTACTAGACTTAGCATACTAGATTTAATCATAAAATTTCAATAAAATCAATATGTAGTTTTATTTAAAGCGGGTTCACAAACAAGAAAAAATTGGAGAACCCCTCATTTACATTAATTGAGATTGAACCTTTTACAAAAACAATGGCTATGGAAACAACCACAATATAAAACACAACAATAGAGACTAATAATTGAAATATTGGTTGCACAACCATAATACAATGGCTTACTCTTAAGGCAACGTATAGAAAAACTAGCTATATGCCACTAAAGAGCCACCACCATTAAAGCTTGATTGTGAACTTTGGGTAAGATCACTTCTTCAATTGAATAGGGTTTTCATCTTGTAATGTGAGATTTACAAAGGTTTCATCTGTCAATCTCCACAAACTTGTGGGTTTTCAATTTTGGATTTAGACACTTGAACAACAAGTTCTCATTGTAATTCAATTTTGAACTTGTTTAGGTTTTACTATGGACTCTTCATGGTAGCCCTGAGTGCTGCCACAATAGTGGTTTACACTTTCTGGGAGATCCTGATTTTTGTTGAAATCGTCGATTTTTAGAAAATATAATGATTTAAGCCTTGAAAAGTTCCATTTGAAGGATTCCAATCGAACAGGGTTTGATCAAACCACCTTAGACCAAGGCCCCTTGGATAGAATCCCACTAGTTTTAAACCATACCTATAATGGAGTCTCCTTTACACCTATCAAAATACTGATAAAAAACCACTTTTGATTTACCTTTTGGAGGATAAAATGAATTCATTTTTTTGTAAGTATGTAGTCCTTATTATAAGCTTCCAAAAAAGTATAATTTTATTTAAATTTAATTTGATTATTACATTTATTTTTTAGTTTTATTAAACATAGGTTTACATGAAAAATCAAGCTCTCTATTCCACACATGTGGAAAAATAGAAGATTATCAAAAAAAAAATTACAAAATATGAGTGCACCAAATATTGAAGTCCTTGATCTAACCAAAAAAAAAGAATTTTGATACATACAAAAAAATTTATATGTTATATGGTCCACCTATGTTTGAATTGTAATTGGTTTGATTTCAAAACTTGATTAAGGAAAAAATATTCAATAAAACACTATGAAGCTAATTGGAAGCACTAGATATCATCGTTATAAATCTAAATTCGAAAAAATAGAATTTTATCCTTAATGGAAAAAAAGTTGTATTATACGGTGAGCATCATTCCTTAAAAATGGTGTTTACTAAAAAAAACTAGTTTTCAAAGGAGATGGAAAAAGAAGTGCAATTTGATTGAAAAAAATATATTTAGAATCTATAGACAAAATGTCACAAATCACTAGTTTGCTTCATCTTCAAATTCCTCACAGTTTAGCCACTATAGGAGTCCAAAAGTGAAGATATAGTTAGAAAAAATCAGTTCAGTGTTCAGTTTGGCCAAAAATTGTAAAGTAGTATTGTGGGATCACCCCCTTGTTTGGATTTAATTGTGGGGTTTCATGATAGCCTCTTGATCCCATCTCTACAATCTTAAGATACCTGAGAACAGTATCAAAATTTACACAATAGTCTCCATTACGATCCTTATACATAGAAGTTGCTTCCTATAGTTGTTGACCATCATCTCACTTTGCATCAAGCCAGAAATGGTGTCCTCCTATGTGGAAATGAGCTTGAAAGGTGTGGAGGATCCTCCATAAGACTTGTAAATACCCTCAACAAGTATGTCAAGGAGCCCCTTTGGGGTTTAAAACCCTAACTACCACCTTAATAGTGATCATTAACATCATCAAGGAAAATATTGCTAGAAGTTCATGTGATCCAGCTTCAAAAGGATGTGGTCAACTATCAATGATAGGTGGAATCCCATGGAGATTTGAGTCTTGATTATGCATATTAATGACACTTCTGATGTGTAGGGTGGTACGTGAACATGGATAATGGATGATGTCAAGAGTGTTGAGGTTTGAATGCCAAGGTTGACTCATGGTTCATTCCTTCAAAAATTTAGGAATTAGGGTTTGAATGTGGGGTATGTTGAAGGGAAGGATCCTAACTTCTTGACCATGATGTACAGAGAATTAGGGATTGGTGATCTATGGTATGACTACATACAAAACTCTAAAGTTTTGATTGGAGAGAAGTGAAAGTGGTAGTGAATCAAAGGCATGGTTGTAGGGGGAGTTCAATACTCCTATAAGAGTAGAGGAGTGGGCATGCCAATAAGTGGAAAATCATAACATGGTGACTTACTTAGGCTTAATGAATCTAATATATACTTAGAAACTTCAAGGGGCATAAGTTGACTCATGGGAGATAGAGGTAAATGATACAATGCACAAAATAAAATTGGGGAAAATAATGGAGTCAAGAAATGTGTATTATTGTCTACCCCATGAAGATCCAAATGAAGCGACAAGATAAGTCTACCCAAATTGAATTTTCTTATCCTCGAGAAACCACAAGCTTGGATGATGTAGAATTTGTGGGTCTTCTCATGTCAAGTTTTAACTAGTGAAGTTCTTCCATCTAATCAAGTACTTTGTGTAGTGTAGGAAAATGTATCCCTTTACATTTTCACACTTGTTTGGATCCTCCTTGCTAAAATTGGGCTTCTTTATGCCTTATTTGGCTCTATTTTGCATTCACAAGCCCTGTTTAATGCATCTTTCTAAGGATAATCCAAACACATATCTTAAGACTAATCATAATTCAGTAATTTTGGATTGTATGACCCATATTTAGTGATCTTGGACTCATACACCACCTTGGGTGTATGGGTCCCACCTAAGTCTTGGGGCCTAAAACTTGAATTTGGCATTAAACATAACATTTATTGAAAATTTTGTCTCAAGCTTAGCCTACTGGGACTCATACACCCCAACTAGCATATGAGTCCCACTTCTAGCTTGGACCTATTTTAAATTCAATTCTTGGTGGGATTTTATTCTCTTAGATATGATGTTGGCTTGTAGTGTTGTAATTTCAAGAAATTTGGCATAAACAAGTATAGATACAAGGTTATTTCACATATTTTCTCCTAGCAATTTTCATTAGCAAGTGTGATCTAAGCATTCAAGCATTTTAGCAATTCAAGAGCATTCAAGAGCATTCAAGAGTTGATTATTAAGTATTGTGGAGCTACATTCATGATTCAAGCATCATATCAAAGTCATCATGCATCATGTTTGTTTTTGAGCTAACTTTTGTGGGTATGTGCAGGATCATGGTGGGCCAAAAAGTGGCAATGAGGAAAAAAACACGTCTTTCACCAACCGAAAAACACGAAAAAGAACGTGTTGACTTTTTTAGGCTTAAGTGTCACCATACCAAACACCGAACCTAGTTTTACAAATCAGATATCCGATTTAGATCAGATATCCAATTTGCAAAAATCATACATAAAGAAAGTCAGTCGTTGTTTTGAAGTCATTTGACAGTGAAGAACCCGCGAGTGCACAGTGCATTGCTTCTTTGCGTAACGGATATCTGATTTGGAAAGGTAAGTTTTTTTATTTTTATTTGATTTGATTCAATTTTGATTTTTATTTGAATAATTTCATATGGTTTTTTGTGAATTTTTTTTAAAAATATGGTTTTTGATTGAATTTTTCTGAAAAATTTGAGTTTAGAATGGATTTTGATAAAAAAATGAATGCTTTTTGTGGATTTTTTTTCACAATAGGGTTTTTGATTGAATTTTTATGAAAAAATTGAATTTAGAATGGATTTTGATAAAAAAATGAATGTTTTTTGTGGATTTTTTTTCAAAATAGGGTTTTTGATTGAATTTTTATGAAACAATTGAGTTTAGAATGGATTTTGATAAAAAAATGAATGTGTTTAATGGATTTTGATTTAAAAATAGTGTTTCATTTATATTTTCTAATTTTAGATTAATTATTTTTTAACTTTAATCAAGCATTATGGCTGCCAAGAATGAGAATGCACAAATTCCACCAATTGAGAATGAAAATCCACTAGTTGAGAATCAAAATGCAGAAATGCCAAATGCTCCACCACCTCCGCAACCATCAATTGAAGACTTAATTCATGAAAAATTGGAGCAATTGAGGGGAATTTGTGATGTTTATAAGAAAATCTCTCGATTATCCCATATTTCAACCACATTGACAGGAATAATTACAAATGTAGAAACCCTCTCCACCCAACATAATGCATTTCATTCGTGGTGAGAAACCATAAGGAAATATTATGCATGTGGATTGTCTTATGATGATGTGAAAGATCTCCAAATAACAAAAGCCCAAATAGCCTCTTTATTTATTAACCCCAGCACTGGTTTGCCAGTTAATGTTAACAAACTAAAATTTTCTATAAAATGGTGCACACATTGTAGTGACCCTCTCGCTGTGACATCCTGTCTTAGTTGTTTTCAGTTTGATTTTGCTTGTTAGATGCTTTAGTTCACTACGTTACTATGTTGTGTATTCTCAGTATAACTCTGATATTATGTTGTTTTTAATACTCTATGGATGATACATTGACGTCTTATTTATCTGGTTGTGTTTTCGTGATGTTATTGAGATAGACATATATCTGATATGGTTTATTAGCTTACGATTTTTCATGTGGTTGTTATGTTGAGGTGATTAGTTTGATGATACTGTGATAGATTCATTCATGATGTGGCTTATTGTCTATGACTATTGCTTATGATTTATCTTGCTCGTGTGTGTCAGTGAAGAAGACAGTGTGGCATTACTCATTCGTGAGTACCCTGCTACGCTACAACTCTTATTCACGATGTGTTTTCTAACATGAGTATATATATGTTCTAACGTTGATGTTTCCCTGCAGACACAGGTACCGGGTAACGGCTCCACCTGCTTGTCAGGTTTGAGCGTACCCTAATTCATTATAAATATGTTGTCGGAGGTATTGACAGGTCTTTTTAAATCATCGTTCATTTTTGAACGAGTAACTCTGTGTTACCCTGTATAGCCCAGTTGTCTTGTCATGTTCAAATATATATTGTTTTGTGTTTGCGAATAATATTTAATTTTATTAAATGTTTATTAATGTTTAACCAACGTTAATGATTTAATTTATTAAGTTAAATTAAATAAATTATTTCTTTGCAATGTTTTAATTAAAATAATATTATTGTTGTCGTAATTGTGCAAATTGAATTGTCTGAAATAGATATTTTTAAAACAAGATATTTTCAACGAGTTACGAATCTCTGATTGTCTGTTAAAGGCTTGTTCTGATATTTTAAGAATGAGTTGAACTGAATGAATTATTTACAATGCAAAATGAACTTTCAGTTAAGTTTTGTGATTGAAAGTGATTTGCATGAATTTATATCTTTTGGGAAAATTGGGGAGTGTGCATATATTCACGGGAAGAATTTTACGGCAGCAACTTTTTAGCAAAATTTCAATACAGCAACTGTTTCAGAAGAAATTTTCTTTTTAGATTTTTTTTTCAAGCGTGATTTGAAGCTGATTGATTTGAATCTCACCGTTGAAGTCTAGAAAATTAATCGAGGAATCAGCAAAGGTTTCAGAATTCGTTTCAGCTTGATTTTCAGATTAACCAGGTTTTTCTTCTTTTGAAGTTTAGTAAATTTCTTCTTTGAACATTTGGAAAGATTAATGGATTATCAAACCTGCAAATTAAACAGAAAATGGTTAGAATAAGCAATCAAATATTATAAGCATGGCTATAGTTGCTCATATATTTTGATTAGGCATCTTGGCTTTCTCCTTAATGAATTTTCTCTCTATTATGGATCTACACAATGAATAAATGTATATCTTTTAAAGAAAGTCTTGACACGTTAGTAACTTGTATATCTGACCCCAATTAAATTTATTCATCCTTGCCTGGTATCCTGTCTGCTTTATGTCTTGTTCTGCTATAAAAGGTTGTAATATCCATATCTGCCTTGATGAACACTGTTCATTACAGCGCCGCTATTCTTTTGTTTTATTCTCACCTTAACTCTTAGATTATGGTTGAGGATGTCCCTAGCACGCGCAGTAAATATGGACAAAATAATAAACCTTATGTCAAACAGATTATACCTGTACTCTTTTATAAAATTTAATAAAGATTTAATAAAGATTTAGATTGTTAACTCATTATGTATGTTTAAGAATTGCTATGATAATATTGTGCACATTGTGACGCGACTTAGAATATGCATTCGAGGAGCTTGTCAATGAGGTTAATATAACGCATACTCTTAGATTTTTTTGTTTTCTCTTAGTTTGTTATTCTGAAATAACATACAGTTCATGCCTTTTTCAAAACATATCATGAATTTAAAATTGGGGGGTTTTCCAGCGCGCTCGGTTCTTTATAGGTGAAGTCCTAAACGCAAATGGCACCTCTTAAATATTACAAACGTTTGCAGTGAAAGGATAATGAGTGTATGCAATAACACTAACTAGTGACTCTGAACATGAGTGATGTTTATGTTTAGTTAAAAGTTTCATATTCAAGTAAATAAGATTTGGAATTATATTATATAGTAGTTGTGACAGAATAGGAAATTCTGCATTGATTTAGAGAATCCCAGACTTGCTAATTCTTTAGCTGTCATTTGAGAAAATGATCACAATACTAGCAGATTTTGCCAGCCGTCAAAATTTCTGTGTATTTTTGTTTTTCCAGCTCCCTGCGCAGCCAATCACTATAGCTTAACCCTCTTTCATATCAATGAAAATGATATATAATAGTTCCTCTAAACTGTGGCATCAATTTATCCTTATTCTGGCACGAACAAAACTTATCACCGTCTAGAAGTTTTGTAAACAAATTAGAGTTGTTTCTGCATGGCGTGATTTCTCTGGTTTCGATTATGCAAGATTAGTATCTATTAAGTCTTTGTTAGGATAATCCTATATATATTAAAGCTCGGTTCATCTTCTTTAAAAGGCAAAGATCCTTCATTAGTTACATAGAAAGCTATGGGATCAAATTTCTTTTATAAATTGTAAGCCCCTTTAATTTCTTTTGTTCACCATAGCAAGTCTCCTCCTTAAATGCGTCAGCTGTAGATTTGGTATGGAAAACACCTTGATCATTGGAAATAAACTTTGTTCATGATAAGGTTTAGACCTGCCATTCTTCACTTGGAGCATGTTTCACTTTTTGACAGAGGTTACATCTTTTCTAAATGTTTACAATAATGGAATCTCTATTCCATTAGTTTGATGACAGTTATCTGCATGCGTCCATTGGAGATACCTGCGCCTAGCTTTAACATAAATTCCTATGTTAAACTCCGCGCCAATCTAATCTCCTCTGTCCAAAATATAAACAATGGACTTAAACATTCTTGCGAGAAATCTATTCTATTGCATGTCTATCCGTAAAAGTTTTGCATGGCCGTGTAAGAGTAGTTGACCATCAGTCGTGAACTTATCTGAATCTTTTACCACTAAAATGTCGAATGAAATATCTTTTGCATGAAAAGAAGTTACTGTGTCAGAGTATTCGCCTTTATTACCAATGAAAGTATGAACTGGTTGTTAGACTTTGCCTTAGTTGCAAATTATCATTGTATAAATCATTCGCTGGCAGATTCCTTAAAACAGAAAATAAAATAAAATCATGATAATAGATCAATCTAAAATTAGACGTTGAATAAGCACAAGTGTTAGATAAGTTTAAGTTTTTGCACATGAAAAGAGGAAAAGATGGTAACTTTAGTTTTGAGTTATATTGTTTCTTTTATTTTGAAAGCATGGGAATTTTAAAGTATAAAGAATTTATATTGTTCTCGCATAATTATAGTTTCTAGCTACCAATAATATTTTCCATGTGATATTATATAGTTAGCTTCTTTGAGTTATCGGCTTATAGTTCGATTAAAATTGCATGGTATGGTTCGTAGTAACTGTTTATTACTGTGGTTGCATGGTGTTATCATTTTCTCTTATAGTTACGTTATCTGTTGAAAACTAGTATGAATTCACTTTTGCATGTTAAGATCGATGGAAGTTACCCTATTAGATAATTATCAATTAATAGACATTTACTTAGTGCAAGTGTTATTTAGAAGTGAGTCAATGTATAAGTATAGAGAAAATAAACAAGCTATGAAGTTTATAATTTAAATATAATTTCTTTTTAGTAAAAATTATTTATAACAAAAGATTTTTCTTATGCCTACAATTATATAAATATATATATATATAATGAGTTATATTTTGTTTATTTGAAATTGGTTAAATGGGATTGTTGGTGTGTATACACATAGAGTTGTAAATTATGTAACACTTTCTTTCTCTTCATAGGATAGGAAAGATTGATTATGACATAAGAAGACATTGTCTATGCTTTGGTGTTCTATTATTATGTTTTGTTTACGAATACTATTTTGGAAAGTGGATTCTGAATTATAATAATTGATGTTATACATTTAGATATGTCAAAGGATTATAATTTCTTTTGTTTTTAGTTCATGAAGATTGAACACATGTATGGTGAAGTTGTGTACTTGCTATAATGTAAATGTGTATACATGGTGTTAATAAGGTATATTATATTTCTACCAAGATAAAAAAAAAAAAAAAAAAAAAAATCATATTGACAAGATTATTACATTTCTATTATGATGCTTATAATACAATTACTTTCATGTGAGGGTAAAGCTTTGTATCATTTTGTGGTCTTTTAAAGTGACATCCTAGAGATTGTGATTTGCCTCTAGTGAAGGACATAAACATTGAGGTTTTGATTTTTGTGCTTGATAGCTACCCCTAGATTGAATTTTATGATGAGTCATGTTATAGAAGAGTGGCTTGCGGTAGGGGCCGAAATCTGGAAGTGATTGTCTGGGTAACCTATCGTAGGTGCGTTAATTCAGTGAAAACCTAACTAAAGAACCATATGGGTTGGGAAGTTATAAACATTAATTCAGATAAAAGTGTGCCTCGCCTATTGTCTTAACGCTCGTTCAGGTTGAGAAAAGGATGAGAAGGCCTGGAATGGCAAGTCGTCATCTTGTCCTCTTGAAAGATGAAGTGACTCCACATTGGTATGCATAGGGGCCGGGAATCGGTAGAGGCTACCAGGGTAACTCTTGGAGAGAGGGCCGGTAGTCTAGGAAGATTCACCAGGGTAACCTATCCCGACGATGTGATGACACTCTTAGTCTATATCATGATGGTGTTCTTTGTGTTCAAATTTATTTTGATGTGTTGTGTTACTGAGATTTTATCTGTTTTGATTTGTAAACGTTGTCGTGATGTGAAATGTATACCCCGTAAACGTTATGTTCTGTCTTCTTTGCTTGTGGACCTGTCAGTATCTCCTAGCATAGAGGGAGTGGACCTTTTGGTTCCACGTGGTCAGGAGGAAACCGTGCTCTATCTTCCTTATATTTTCATGCAGATGATCCTAAGCTTGCAACTAGTTCCAGTTACTTCTTTGTTCGTGACTGATGATGCAGAGCTTGTTCGTGGATAATTGTGCCAGATGTTAAATGAACACTTTATGCTTTGTAAAAGATACCTCTTGTATAAGAGTGTTTATATTGTACCATCTTTGGATGTAATGAGATTTATTAAAATCTCTCTTGTTGTAAACTGAACCTTTGGATTCTCGAATATAATAAGTCTTGCAAACTAAATCATTCTTGGCATTAAATTTGTATTATGTTTATGTTAATGTGTTGAGTTAATGTGTAAGGTTTAAGTAACGTCGTCTTGGAAACCTTATGGCAATTGTGTAAGTTAAATATCTTTAAAAAAAAAAAAAAATGTTCGGTCAACTTTACTCTTTACACTTTGTTATAACGGTAACCAAGGCGGGGCGTTACACACATAGGGGCATAGTAGATAACTTTTGGGATTGTTGGTGTATGGTTTTTGATAAAACACCCAACAATAATCTTGATGTACCTTTTTACTTTATTAAAAAATTATATGTTGAGTTTTTGTGGATGGGGCATCCACATGTTCAATTACTTTGACACATTAGACCCTTCCAGTGGAGATTATGGTGGAGGTATGCCCTCCTCTAGGCCTAGAGAGGTGGAGATTGGAGTAGTTACACAGATAACATTTAAGGTGTAAATTCATAATTTGCAGTTTTTTTAAAATGAATATTAATAAGAGATAGTATCAAGTACTAATATTTATTTACATGGTCTATTTAACAGTTATTGTCTGAGGAGGAGCTCACATGGGTGACTGATAGCACCCTTAGGGCCATTTCATTTGGCCTCGAGACACACACAGTATGTATTTTTGCACTCACTCATTTACATATTTTTACTGTATACTTTCTTGTCATTTGAATTATCATTAATGAAATTATATATTAACTTATATGTTTATCTTATTCTCTATTTGTAGGAAACACCTAGTGCGAGTGAGGTGCAATGCTCTCCAGACTATGGATGCACAATGTTAGATAAGGGAAAGGTAATTGAACTCAAATTTGATTGAATTAAGATTTATAAGATATTTTATTGATTATGCATACATTGACATAGATTCATAATTTCATATGTACTTGTAATTTTTATGTACAAGTGGTTGTGAGCTATATATCATTGTTGATAAGTGCCACAACACCTGGAGGAGTAGGTATTCAAACACTTGAAGGAGGAGGTGTTGAAACACCTAAAGGAGATACATAAAAAGATCAACCTAAAGAGGTATGTGTTTATTTTATTTTGTCCTTGGTAAATACGTTCTTATTATTGACAATTCTATGCTAACTTGGATCAATTTTATGTTTTTGTTCACATATATAGATTGACGTTACAAAACTTGGTTTGGTTAGTTCTTTTAGAGGGGTATATTCTAGGACTCCTGACCCTTCAAAGAGACATATATTTCAGGTAATCAAGATTTCAATTTTAGAGTTCAATTATAATTCAATGTGTATTGATTTTTATGTTAATTATTTGATTTTAAATTATATAGTATAACTAATCGCAATTGTGGTTTGACTTTTTCTTGTGCAACTACCTTCAGAGCCAACGAGTGCTTCAAAGAGTCTCAATTTAGATGATCCACCAGTAGTTTAGGATGAGATAGACATTTTGGCATGTAAATATTGAATAGATACTGAGATGACATATGCCACATATTGTAAAACTTTTTTTGAGTTGGTGTTGATTCCATTTTTGTATATGGAATTACACTTGATTATTGGATAATATGATATATATAGAAGTTGACAATCAAAATTTAATTTCCTCCTCATGTGCATGATTAAACTCTTTGAGAATTTAATCAAGTGAGCAATGGTTAAATGTCAATGTACAATAGCATAAAAAGAATGGTTAAATATTATGTAGTTTATATTCATATTGTTGATTACATTGCATTGCACATCTTTCAAACTCAAAGCATTACTTCACATTGCATAAGTAACAACTAGATGCCGATAGATGAAAAAATTTCAATAACAATATAGTTTTAACAAAGTCAACCTAAGCAGTTATGCAATTTCTTCACATTACATAACTAATAACTAGGAGCAACTATCAATTGCATTAGCTTGTCATGGAATTCTATGAGACCACATTTCTTTGAGGAAACTTGGAACAAAACTCACAAAAAATGAAAAGAAAGCACTCAAACAAACTTTAAAGGGGTCTCAGGCCTGCTTCTCCCTCATTCCACACGCTATGCAACCATTTACTTGTATTAGTTCTATGATCAAATTTAATGCACAAAAAATTAATTCTAAATCAAACATAATAAAACAGTAGATACCCTGGGAAAACCCTCCTCTTGAGGGAGAAAAAATCAGCCAATAATATCACTTATATTATTGAATCACAATAGGAACAAACTTATGCCAACACAACAATACAATGATGTAATTCTCAAATGATAATCCTCAGCCTTCTCACAATAACTCAATCTGCACTTGAAGAGTTTCTCACTAACTCACACTTGATATGAAATGGAATGTATGAAAAATGTATGTCTCAAAACAATGAAATGTATCTAATATATATACAAGCTGAGAGAGATGTGAATCTTCACAATATAGGTCGGCCTCCATAAAGAATGTGCCACCTCAAAGATTGCTCCTCCAAGATAGAAGTCAGCCCTCTTAAAATAATAAATATTATTTGACATAAATCGTGCCTCAAGCATGTTAGCCTCTTCATAAATGCACCTCTTCATTAATGTGTATCTCTTGATGAATTAGCATTAATCACAAATCGATATATATATATATTAAATAGCTTTGGCTATATTTAATTTATTCTTATGTAGAGGAGATCTCTAGAAGGATATGAATGATGTTGCAACAATCATCAACACTCCCTCTCAGCTAGGGAGCATACTTCCATCTGCACAAGGAAAATCACCTCATCATGTTGCCTAGTACTATGGCTACAACCATAAGTAAAAAGAAGAATATCATCTCATTGTGATATTAGATATCACCTCAACACGATATCAACCATAATGGCTAGAACCATACTATGGTGTTTACAAGTGTTCATCATAGACCTCAACTGAAACAACATCGAGAGGTGCTCTTCCAATCATCAACACAACCATCTTCTTTAGGTTCAGTAGGCTCCCTCTGAATCTTTAAGTACTCTTCTAGTCAGCAATACAACCATCCAGAGGTTCTCTTCTGATCAACAACACAACCATCTTCTTTAGGTTCAATAGGTTTAGTCCCATGGCTGCAAGTTGTGACTTCATGCTTGATCATTTCTTTGGTTGGCATGACTTCCTCATAAGATGCCTCAAGCTTTTCATCACTAAGCAATCTCTCATCACCTTCCTGCAGTAGAGTTATCAACATCCTTCAAAAATCATAAGAATTCTTTTAGTACACTCAAGAGTTATCAAATGTCTTCTTGCAGTCTCAAAATTTATTTTGTATCATTATTACATTGGTACTTGAGAGTGGTAGCTTAATATAGGTCCACAATACAAAACCTGGTTTACCTGTGTAGTGTAACAGTGGCATAGGAAGATTTTTCTTTGAAAGCAAAAATGAAAGCTTAGCCTCTTGGAATGAAAATGCTTGTTTGCAAAAAAAATGAATAAGAATGAGATAGTTAAGGTGTTTGAAGTGATTTAGAGGTCGCTTTTAGAGAAGAGAGATGTTGAAGAGTACATCAAGTCAGTGAGAACCAAAGTGTAATGTGTTTTAGTTTGTGGTACTCCTTTGTTTGTTAGTAGATGTGTGATAAATTCTTAGTTCAATGATGTTGAACAATTTTTGAAAAAAGAAATTTTTGTCACAGTTCGCATTCAATCCAACAAGCAAAAATGAAAGCTCAGCCTCTTAGAATGAAAATGCTTGTTTGCAAAACAAATGAATAAGAATGAGGTAGTTAAGGTGTTTGAAGTTATTTAGAGGTCACTTTTAGGGTTGAAGGCTTAAAAATCCATTTTAAATGCACAAAAAAGAATGAAATTACTTCAAACCAAGTTTGTGAAGAAGTTAACTATGTTTCCCACTAGTTTCCCTTAAGAGTCCAAAGTGCTAAAAGGAAACAATCTTTGAAGGTATATTTATAGGAGACCATGATGCTTACAGACTCTTCATCCAAGGATATGGGATAATGTTGGGACCATCTACAAAAACCTCTCTCATTTTTTGCTATCTCAGAGGCATTTTCTTGTGGTGATGACTTTTCAGTGGAGGGAAAAGTTGTCAGCTGCAAGCAGTGTAAAGTTGCAAAGTGGTGCAACTTTCATTCTGCAACTCGTACGACCAAAAAGATTGTTCCAACACATCTGGATGGGTACGTTTATGCTAGGGATGGTCCTCTTTTGCACCCAAATACGTCAAATCACTTTGAGCTACATTGGACTGACGATTTCCCTTAAGAGTCCAAAGTGCTAAAAGGAAACAATCTTTGAAGGTCTATTTATCGGAGCTCGTGATGCTTATAGACTCTTCGTCCAAGGCTATGGGATCATGTTGTGACCATCTACAAAAACCTCTCTCGGTTTTTTCTATCTCGAAGGCGTTTTCCTGTGGTGATGACTTTTCAGTGGAGGGAAAAGTTGCCAAATGCAAGCAGTGTAAAGTTGCAAAGTGGTGCAACTTTCATTCCACAACTCGTACGACCAAACAGACTATTCCAACATATCTGGATGGGTACTTTTATGCTAGGGATGGTCCTCTCTTGTACCCAAATACACCGAATCACTTTGAGCTACATTGGATCGATGATTTCCCTTAAGAGTCTAAAGTGCTAAAAGGAAGCAAATTTTCAAAGTCTATTTCTTGGAGACCATGATGCTTTCAGACTCTTTGTCTGAGAATATGGGATCAATTTGTGACCATAAACAAAAACCTCTCTCATTTTTGCTATCTCGAAGGCATTTTCCTGTGGTGATGACTTTTCAGTGGAGGAAAAAGTTGTCAGATGCAAGCAGTGTAAAGTTGCAAAGTGGTGCAACTTTCATTTTGCAACTTGTACAACCAAAAAACTATTCCAACACATCCGGATGGGTACATTTACACTAGGTATGGTCCTCTCTTCCACCCAAATACGCCGAATCACTCTGAGCTACATTGGACCGACGATTTCCCTTAAGAGTCCAAAGTGCTAAAAGGCAACAATCTTTGAAGGTCTATTTCTTAGAGACTGTGATGCTTACAGACTCTCTTTCCAAGGCCATGGGATCATGTTGTGACCATCTACAAAAACCTTTCTCGGTTTTTTCTATCTCGAAGGCATTTTCCTATGGTGATGACTTTTCAGTGGAGGGAAAAGTTACTAGATGCAAGCAGTGTAAAGTTGCAAGTGGTGCAACTTTCATTCCACAACTCGTACGACCAAATGGATTGTTCCAACACATTCGGATGGGTACGTTTATGCTAGGGATGGTCCTCTCTTGCACCCAAATATGTCAAATCACTCCGAGCTATATTGGACCGAGTGAAATTAGGTGAAAATTTGATGCAGACACAAGGGCACAATCACAAATTCTTTGCAACCTGCCTATTTGAGGCATCTAACAAGATTATTCTAACCTCTTTGGATAGTCCAAAACTCCCTTAAAACTTGACAAGCATCTAAATACACATTTCCCTCTTTAACCCCCTTAAACCCTTGTAATAGTGAGAAACTAGTTTTTGTCCAATTACTCCACAATCTTCCAAAACACCAGATGAAAACATGACTGATTCAAAAACCCATATCCAAGTTACACAACATATATGAGAAACAACATAGACTCCTTTGGACCAGTGTTGACTTCCTATACATTCACCCTTCAATAGGCTACTCAATTAGCCCAAAAATGCAAAGCAACATACCTTCAAACACCACACAGACGCCTAAAACCTTGGGGCAGCAAATAAATTGCCAAGAAAAAAAAGATTTTGTAATTGGATTCCATTTCTACAGACCTATAACTGTCAAATAAAAAAACCCTTGTTTTTAGTGTAATTCTTGACAGTTTATTGGATGTAGCATGTCCACAACCTTTTAGAATCTACTACCACCTTGGACACCTTTATTTAGGCCCTAATATGCTTAGAAAAAAAAAACTTCTAGTATCTCAGATATTTTTGCAAACCCTAGGGTAAAAACTCTATTTTCAAGTAAAAAAAACCACCATTTTTAGACCTTTAACTCTTCATTTTATTTCAAAACCTAGTTCTCCACACCTTCCACTCTTGAAATAACGTCAAGACATGTAATAAAATTTCTACATAAATTTTTTATACAAAAATGCTTGAATGTCTTGTGCACAGGCAGAAAACACAAGAAAAATAGTAAAATATGAACTGAGAAATTGAAACTTTATTGATTCAAAGAAAAAAACTCCTTCAACCAAACCTGTCTTAAGCTCTTGAAGGCCTTAAGTACACCTGCATAACCCATGAAACCTCCATATAATTCCTCCAATTTACAAAGCAATGGGGAGATAAAACCATGTAAGTGGTTTCCCCAAACTAATTTCCACCAAAACCATTCTTAATAGTTTAAAACCATGAGCCACCCCAACATGTAATTATGATAGCACTCAAGATAGAACCCATGAATAGATAATGTATTTGACCAATAAATCATTGGGAGCACAAATTCCCAAAACTATCCCTCCACTATGAACATATCAACTAAGTAGGAACCCATAACATTATGGAAAGATGATCCACTTCTCCCAATGTAACTCCCAAGCATTACATGTGAGAGATGGTCAATTTCATTGATGGAAATGATGGCCAACACCTCATGATCATTCAGGTACTCATGCTAACAATACAAGAGATTTACACATCAAATTGCAAGTGAATATAATTTACTATATCTTAACATAAAAAATGAAAAACCTAATAGAAAAATGTATCAATGACGTACAAGGATGTATAAGAAAGTTCAAATTTGAAAATAGAATGTAAACTTAGAAAAATGTAGATTTGAAAACCTTAATGTAAAACCCTAAAAAGAAGGTTGGATCAAGTGTAGGATTGGTTGGGCTCAACAAAATATAAAGAAAAAACAAGTTTATTTATGAAGTTAACCTAGGATAATTAAGTAAATGCAATCAATCAAACACAATCAACCTAACATAATTAAGGGTTGATAGGGGTATTTGATAATTAAGGGTTGATAAGGGTATGAATGTTTATCTTTGATCTACTCTTGAATATCTAGGGACTTGGTGGTATTTATAAATAACATAAGGGTTGTTGATTTCTCATGGGGAGGCAAGTTCTCCTAAATCAATCCCCAAAAAGTGAAACAAGATTAAAAATAGTTGGCAAGAACTCTAGATGTTCAAATTTGTTACTCATTTTTATTGCATTGAATCAAAATTTCTCACTATTAATTTCTCCAATGCTATAAGATAAATTAATGTTTTCATGATTATAATGAATATATTGTATGTTATTAATGCTAGCGTATATCATCAAATTACGCCAAACATGTGTTTAGTCAACTCAAAGTGGGTGAATGACGCCACTTAGCCAAAAGTTTGAGTTCTGAATTTTAAAATGAAAGGGAATAGGTTTGTGACCATGAGGTCACCATTGCAATTGAAGAAGTGTCCTAGAATGGGTTAATAGTTAAATCTAAGTGGCTAACAATAAATTCCAAGTGGCTAATGGATACATGAGGGAATACCCATTGATGAATGTGATAAATGGGAAAATAAGGTAAATGTATAGATGTGTGTGAATAAGAATAGGATAGGGCTAATTGTATAGTGATTTAAGTATGCAAATTGATAAAAGGCTAGAGAGATGAGCTTGAATTTAGATGTTGAGTCACTACGTACATGTATCAAGACATTTCTTCAAAATAGACACAAAATTGTGTGGTAAATGACATGGTATGGACAAATTTTATTGTTGCAATTACACACATATTTATTTACAAATGCTTTGCATATAGATTAGATTTACTTCAAAATTAATACCTATTAATAATTCTTCTTTAAGAAAACATGATTATGTATGCTAGTATATGTATGTCTCTTCAAAAAACATAGATGGGTTAAGCTCTCTCCTTACTCTTTGAGTAAGAGATAGAGTAAGTGATAGTAGGAGAGAGGACTAGATAGTATTACAAAACCTTGTTCAAATGAGCATACCGACAGGAAAGAACCAAGAAGAAAACCTTCGGTTGTAGCTCGATTAAGTACAAAAATAGACCCCTTTACAAAACCTATGAGTTTCCAAAATACAAACCCCTTTACATTTTAAACATACCCTTTATACAATTCCAGATATTTGACCCATATTTCAAAAAACTTCATTGGGTATAGATTATGCCCATACACAATTATGATAGTTTTTCATTGTTTCCAATTTGAGAATTGAAATTTTACAAAATTTTCCTATTAGAGGCATTTAGGGCACAATCTTCAACAATAGTAGTATGTTCATGTTCTGGACTGACAAGCACCTATACAAACCATCAAGGTAGCTTAGAATAATGAATCTATATTATTACTAATGACACAAAAAATGATGAGATGGTAATGAAAACTATAAAATACGCTTAGAATAACCAATCTATATGTTGTAATATGTTGCATACCTCTTTGAAAGGATCAGAGCTGGATCAATCGTGTGAGGAATATCGCAAAAGTGGGAAAATGAGAAATCTATATTGTCACAATAGAAAAGATGCTTAGACTAACATATCTATATTAATCTAAACAACTTGAATGATGATTATTTGGTGATGCAAACTATAAAAGACACATACCTCTTTGAAAGGATCAGAGTTGGCTATTGTTGCAGTAGGTCCATGATCAATCTTGCCAAAAATATCACAAAAGTGCATACAAAATATCACTATTAAAGACACCTACATTGCAATAGTATATAAACTATCAGTATTAAATAAAGAACACTAATGAACTTAATCATAATGAACATAAGCATTCTACCTTCCATTCTTGAAAATGTTATTCAAGTGTGCCTGAAGGGTCATCTCTTTCTTAAGAGTATCCAATATTGCTTCATGATCAACATTACTAAGTGTCCATAGTTTTTTTATCTTTGGTCTGGCATGATGCTTCAACAACTTAAAATTTGTTGCTATAACAAGGTGTGAATACATGTGAATGGTTTTGTGTTTCTCGTAGTCTTCAAATGTAGGTATGCCATTCTTTCTAATCATGTATGTTCGCAACCAAGTTCCTGCAACCACAAATGAACCTGTAGGATACATGAAACCATCATCATCTTCCATCGATTTTGTTAGCTTATGCTTTACCCACACACATCGAGCCAACCAATAGTCTGATCTCTCTTCATTCCCCTGCGGTGTAACAACTACAAAAATATGTCCTAGCTGTAATAGATCTGAAAGCAGGTCGTAATCAACTGAACTTTCCATTGTGTCATTTGTCATGGATATTGTTTGAGATAAAGGAGTTAGATACTGTGGTACCCATGTATCCACCCACTCACTTGATTCGCATTGATCCCACTCGCACTGAATACAACTCTAAAAAAAACAAGCCAACTCTCTTGTCCAAATGGTCCATGTGCCTGCATCTAAGCTTCAAAATGAATGCATCTTTGAAGAATCTTTGATTATATGACAATCCAATTTTCCTCCCATTGTACCCTCCTCAATGAACCAAAAAAATCTACGCACTGTTGAATCAAGTGTCCCTCCCTATGACAATGTTGAACTACACCAATCAACTATAGAATGTGCATCACTGAATTTTTCTCCTAAAATCTTCAGTTTCTCCTTAACTAGAGCTCTCTTTACGCATGCACCTGCTCCATTATGCTCCCCTTTCCCATGTATAGCTTCAAAAAATCTCCAAATATGAGGTAGACCCCTATCTACATGCATTCTACTCAACCAATAAAACATACAAACATTCTTGAATTGACTTGTGCAATTATTTGACCAAATTAGATGTCGACCCAATGCTATATCATGCTCCTACAAGAACTCAAAAAAATTCTCGAAACAATGTTGGACATACTCAGATGAGTGAGATCTATCATCACTCATATAAAAATGATACTCTCTAATTATATTTTGATCCCCCTCTATACTATCAGGTGCATGTCTAAACGTTATGTGGACAAAAATAACAATTTGAATGGAATTGTAATAAGATTGTACCTCATTTTGTGGTTGCAATGTGTATTTTTTTGCAAAATCAACCACTGATATAATAGTGCCAATTGGAAAAGAGTCCTTACACATCCTAAATTGTTGATCCAACCACTGAGACCTATGACTATGCCTTGCATACTTGTAGAAAAGATTGTCCTTAAAATCTGAAATAAAATCAGCAACACTGCATTCTTTGTAACCAACTCACACCTAGAACCTTCACCTCCACTTTGGAAAGTATATTTGACTATCTCATATCTCTTTTTCTCAACAAGATTCTTTCCAAATTCATGTTTAGAACTCTCATGAAAACATTGAACAAACTTTGACAAGCCACCACATTGTGAGGACTTTGCATTTAAACAATCATTTCTATAGAAAAAGCAACCATCATCTCTAGAACATAAAAATAGATCTAGCAAGTCCCTTGATGATTTCAAAAGATGGATTGCACCACACTCCTACAAAATTTCATTAGTATGCAAAGTAGAACGGATATAGCATAATAGCTCATGGTACATTGAAAACTCCACATGGTATTTTCAAAAACAAGTATTACGAATCTTAAGAGGCACACAATAAAATTCCTTTAAACCATCAAAAATTCTTTGTGAGATTTCCATATTTTTATGTGTTTCAATAAATTTTTTAAACAACATTGTTTAGCTTGATTCCAAGAAATATTTAGGATGTGGTGTACGGTCTCGATTGCCAATTCTTAACTTTAAAACATCCTTTGCATTGGGTGATACTCTAGAGTTATCATGCCAAAATTGTTGAATTACCTAATTTACATTATCAGTTAGCTTCTTATCAACACGTGGAAGCCTCCCAGAAAAATCCCATGTATCATTTTGAAGAGGATCATATATTCTTTAACTTCTTGCAAGTGCTCTATCCAAAGTTTTACGATTTATGTCAAAATCAATATAAGTTTGTCTCATAAAGCGAGCCTTTTTCAATTTATGGCTTACTAGGGAAGTTGTAATGACTCTTCGATCAACTCTCTTATCCTTTTCCTTGTTACTTTTTCCAATAGACTTGAGAGCATTAAAAATATTTTTGACAATAATAGAATTTTTTTCGGTCTTCTTGTTCACACGAATCTTCAATTTGGCTAGTAGAGGTCTCATCTTTTGCATCTTTAGCAATTGTACAAAAAGTTGGCATTGCTCGATCAATGTCTTATCACTAAAATATTGGTTAAAAAGTCTTCTAGCCCAAAACTGAACAGTTCGTGTTGACCTCTTGCCTTCAAATTTTTTTATAAGGTTCTCATCAAATTTAAGTAACCATTTAGGGGTTCTTGAAGGTCTTCAAATTGGAATATGTCTTTCTTCCATACAAGGTTCTTCATTTCTCATGTAATTTGGTGAAACATAATTTACACTTGCTTCAATATTATGTTCAAAATCTTCATTTCCAACATTTTCACCTTGAACATTTTCAATATCAATTTGAATAATTTCATTCCCAATTTCAATATTATGTTCAACATCTTCAAATCCAACATTTTCACCTTGAACATTTTCATATAAATCAATTTCAATATTGTCATTCGCAATTCAATATCATGTTCAACATCTTCAAATCCAACATTTTCACCTTGAACATTTTCATTATCAATTTTAATAATTCCATTCCTAATTTGAATATTGTGTTCAACATATTCAATTCCAACATTTTCACCTTGAATATTTTCACCTTGAACATCTTCAATTTCCTCTTCACTTGAAATACCATAGTGGTTAGCTTCACCAATATTTAACATACCTTGTCTTCTCTTCCTATGACTTTCTCTATCTCTTTGTCTATATGCTTCAATTTCTTCTTTTGTAAGCTTTCTCTGACATTTTTTCTTCCCACGACTACTGCTCCCCATTATACCTCATAAAAGATGCTAACAATCATTTCTTATGAAAAATTTCAATAGAAGATGCTCCAAAAAGTTGATCTTTATCTCTTCCTGTCTGAAACCGCATGTGTGTCTCCTACAAATAGAATGTAGGGTCTGTTGGAATGCACAAAATGACCCACATGGGGCTTTTCTATGGCCCAAAATCCAATATCCGTTATGATCTGATATCTGATTCATTTGAAAAAAAATTACGATACTTTTAATGGTATAAATTTTAGTTCTACAAATCGGATATCCGATTTGAATTGGATATTCTATTTGTGTACACATTGACCTAAGGGTTAATGGTATATGGTAGAGGGTTTAAGGGTTAAAGGTTTAGGGTTTCATGGTTAAGGGTATAGGAGAGAGAGATAGATGGAGTGAGTGTGTGAGAGAGATAAAGGAAGGGAGGGTTAAGGGGAGAGGCTAGAGGGTTTAAGGGTTAAGGGGAGAGAGATAGAGGGATTGAGTGAGAGAGAGACCTAAGAGAGGGAGAGGGGGTAGGATGGAGAGAGTTGAGAGAGGGAGAGAGGGAGGGAGTGGGAGAGAGA
>VDFB02000017.1:528346179-528376735 GCA_007258455.2 Sequoia sempervirens
AGGGTTAAGGGTAGAGGGGAGAGAGATACACAGAGGAGTGGAGATAGAGAAAACTGAGAGAGGGAGAGGAGGTAGAAGGGTGAGTCTTGAGAGAGAGAGAGAGAGGTTAGAGGGTAGAGGTTTTAAGGGTTTTGGGCTTAAGTGGGTAGAGGGGAGAGAGAGGGATTCAGTGAGAGAGGGAGGGAGTGGGAGAGAGATAGAGGGTAGAGGGATAAAAGGGTAGAGGGTAGAGAGACACGAGTGAGAGAGACTTGAGAGAGGGAGAGGGGGAAGGAGGGTGAGAATTGAGAGAGAGAGGGAGGGAGGGAGGGAGTGGGAGAGAGATATAGGATAAAGAGTTAAGGGTAGAGGGTAGAGGGTTCAAGGGTTAAGGGTTAAGGGTAGAGGAGAGGGAGATAGAGGGAGGAGTGAGAGAGAGACCTGAGAGAGGGAGAGGGGTAAGGAGGGGAGAGTCTTGAGAGAGAGAGAGAGAGAAGGAGGGAGGGAGTGGGAGAGAGATAGAGGGTGGAGGGTTTAAGGGTAGAGGGCTAAGGGTAGAGTGGAGAGACATAGGAGTGAGTGAGAGAAAGAGGTCCTTGAGAGAGGGAGAGGGGGTAGGAGGGAGAGATGAGAGAGAGAGAGAGAGAGAGAATTAGGAGGGGGAAGGGAGAGGGGAAGAGGGGAAGAAGGGTAGAGAGATGGAGAGAGAGAGGGAAAGAGATAATATTTAAATATTTTATATGTTAGTAATATTAATTAGTTATATAATATTTTATATATTAGTAATATATATATAAATTAACTAAAATATAGAAATAATATGTAAATATTATACATAATAATACAATATATTATATATTAAATTATAAACTATATTGTATATTCTAAACTAGATATATTAAAATAAACTATAAAATATTTATTGCATTTTCTAAATCATATATTATAAAGTATAAAACATTTTTTAAAATCATATATAAACCAAATCAGATATCTGATTTGAAACAGATATCCAATATTTCTGACAAAGAATTTATTGCCTAGGGATTAGCCTTGGGCTTGCTTTGGTATTTGGATTAGACATGCCAATCCTAAGAAGTCAACGCAAAAAACATGTTTGACAACTCACCTTGTTTTTCTAGATTTCGTCCATGTGGCTGACAACTTTATTTTTAGCCAAAATTGATAAAATGAAAAGGGTTTGTAGAGGGGACTCTTAGCTTTCCACCAATATAAATTATTTTTTACTTTTAATTTAATAAATAATTATTATTCATTTTTTATTAGAATTATGACTAAAGTCCCGATTGATAGGCTGATTGAAAAATATCTATAACTTGCAAATAGTATCATATTTTTTGAATAAAAATATGTATCACATTCTATGCTTCGTATACTATAGGATTAAAAAAAAATGAATTTCATGAAGTTTTGACCAAGTTAAGGTGGTCAGACATACGAGTTTTTATATTTTTAAAATTTGTAATAAAAAATTCATAATTAATTATTTACTTGGAAAAAATTACAAAAAAATATGTATCACATCCAGACATGAGTCCTCTATTATATCTAAAATCTTATAAAAAAATATTATCATTTTATTGTGGTTAGGGTGGTCAGCAGACACCTACTTTTTATTTTTTCCCTAAAATTTAAGTACTACTATATTGAAATTTCAAATTTTCACCAAATAGACTTTAAAAAAAATAAAATAAACTTAGTAGTTTAGAAACTACATTCAATTTTCCACAGATTCTATTCTTACATATTTTTGAAATAATATAGATAACTTATTCAAATTTTTATGTCAAGTTGCCTAACTCTGATTTTTTTTTTAATTTTCATTGCCACTTAAGGGCCTATTTTTTCCATGATGATCATGCACATACCCTTGTGATGTATGTTCTTATGGTTCAAGCAAGTATTCAAGTCAATATCCATAACATTCAATCAAGATTCAAGATCTACATTCATTCTAGCCATTTCATACAAGATTGTAGCCTTTATTCCAAGGGTTTGGTGAGTTGCCACATAGCTTATAATTTTCTCATTTATCATTCCTTCATTCTATTTGATTTCAATTCAAGGTTTGATTACCAAAATGAGGTTTGACCAAGGCAAACCCCTATCCACTAATTTTTTTTTCTCCCTCTTTTTGATGTGTGATTTGTAGATCTAGGTTGAAGATCCATTAGAGAGTAAGATTGGAGAGAAGTTTTCAAAGTTGCAAAGTTGTCAAAGTTGTCATCTACATTGCAAGATCATAGAAAGTCACCTACAGGTTGCAATTCAATGTTTTAGACTTGGAGACTTGACAGGAGAGAAGCTACAATAGAAAACTAGAGGATATCAGAGTTTTAAATCAACCTTGATAATGGGACTAAATCACCCTTACTGGTGTATGAGTCCCAGTGTGAATTAAAAGTTAGATTTTTAGGAGTGCAAACATTGTTATGAGATTCTTCAGTCTTCCAGGTGCCCTTCTATCATTTCCTTGTCCATTGTTCTGATTTTTAGCTCTTATCTTGGGTTGCATAGTTAGGTTTACATATCATTGAATTTATTTCTTTCCAAGCCTTTTCTTGATGGTGAACCCCCTTTTTTCTTTAATCACACCCTAGGACACCTTATTGCAGATATATTTCCCTCATTCCATCCATAGATTGATATCTCTAAGGTTTCCTTGAATGAAAGTTGAAGGAAATAGGAGGAAGGTTCTAAACCCCTTTCATGTGTTCCATCTCCCAAAAGGTGGAACCCCCCCTATTTTCACCATTTCACTTTGTTATGATCTAACCTCTCAAATCCCTTGTTTTGGTCTCCATGACTACTTCAAGGAGCAAACTAAGTTTTCCTTCATCATCTAGTAGAGGTGGCTTTGAGGAAGGTTTGATATGTCTTAATGAGGCCCTCCTCAAGTGAGAAACAAGAAACTTATTATGAATCTCAATTTTCTATAGCTATTGTAGCTCATAGACTACCTTTCCAATCCACTTCAAAATCTTGTAAGGTCCATAAAATTAGGCTTGAGTATTTTAGACCCACTTTCCTTTAAGGAGGACTACTTGTAAGATTGTAATTGAAAAAGAACTAGTTCTCTGACTTCAAATTCTTGTTCCACCTAATGGTAATCAACATACATCATTTTTTGGTTCTATACCTATTAGATGGTAATTTTGAGAAACTTCAAAATTTCTTTGTCTTGTTGGATTTGATCACTCACTCCTAGACCCCTCTATTAAACAAAACAATGCCAATTTTTTTAGGTTCATACCCATATAATGCCATGAAGGGTATCATTCCAATGGAAATGTGATTAGTAGTATTATAACAATGGTTCCTTAGGTGAAGCCATTTTATCCATGAATTTTGATGGTGTAACTCCTCAAATATTCTTCCACCCATTTATTTCTTAGTTTAGTTTATTTGTCCATTTGGAGATGGTAGCTAGTGCTGGGTGTGATTTTGATTCCTACTAGACATAAGAGATCTTAAAAAAATAGACTCACAAACTATGTCTATCACTAAAAATTCTCTTAGAAAATCCATGAATCCTAAATGCTTCCTTGAATAATAATTCAACAACCCATAGTGCCTTATAATCTCAATAAATTACAAAGACCTGCACACATATTTTGTGAGTTTATCCACCACCACATATATGTAATCCTTGCCTTGGATCTTAAGAAGTACCATGAAGTTCATTGAGACACTATCTTATTTCTATTATAGAATTGGTAGTTTTGTAAGAGTATAGGGGTGTGTGCATAAATATGGGGATTAAAAAGGCAGCCTTAACCACTTTTTGGTCCATTATGTAGGGACTCTCTAATTTCTAATAAACTTGGTGTTAACTAGGTCCACACAACTCACAAGATGAATTCCTAACTAAACAAATCTTCTTTCAAAAAAGGTTGCATTTAATTATCAAACAAGGACTCATAAACTTTAGACAGTGTTGGCACAATATATGTGTTTATAGACTCTGGAAACATCCTACATCAATGGAGTATAGGAAATTACACATGTACCAAAATATGCAAAATTTGGAAAGTGAAATGAATTGATAATTCATAAAATGAGGGAAAATAAATATAAACTACTACCTTATGCTACAGGTGCCTAACACTTAAGACTGTAACTATCTATAGTAATGAAGAAATTAAGTTTTTTCCCTTACTTGGTTTGATAATTGACATTAAAACTGAATTAATGATGTCTCATAGTGGTGTTGTAATGTGTTGTACACATTCACACTATTCTAAGACCTTTATTTGACTAAAATGTGCCTTAATTGATCCTTTGCAAGGGCATTGTAAAGTGTTGTAACACACTTTCACACTTTTCTAGGATATATTTACTTAATTAAGCCTAATGGGCTCCTTTCTAAATAAGATGTACATAATGTGTACCTTGCTTAAGTGTTGTAAAGTGTTATAAATCACTTTCACATTTATCTAGGTGGTCATTAATTAATTGAGGGTAATTGGAGTAATTAGCCCCTTTTAATTCAAATGTAGGCCTTAATTTTGATACCTCCTAAAGATCTATCCTGACACTTATAATTTAATTAATAAAATATTCCATTGGGAAAAATTTGGTCATGGTAATCTGAGCCATGACCCATTCGCCCTAGATGGCGAATGGGTCCTCCCTTAACATGACCCTCCTTTTTCAATTGATCCAAAATTTTAACCCTCTTTCAATCCCCTGGGGTTAGATCCCGGTAAACTAAGCTAGGACCCATTCACCCAAGATGGAAAATGGGTCCTCCCTTAATGAGATACCCCTTTTTCAATTTCATTCTAGTAGGAGTTTAATAATGTTTCTTTACAAATCTAGTGTCAGTCTTAATTCTTTGAATTTTAGGGTTAATCTCCTAATTTAGTATAAATAAGGGGTTAATTCACATTGTTTATGAGATATCCTATTAATTTCAAGGGAGCATTATAGAGAATTTCAAGAGCACTCATAAGATAATTTTCAAGAGTTTATTGTAGCAATTAAAGATCATATCATC
Organism: Sequoia sempervirens; assembly: GCA_007258455.2. Lineage (NCBI taxonomy): Eukaryota > Viridiplantae > Streptophyta > Pinopsida > Cupressales > Cupressaceae > Sequoia > Sequoia sempervirens. The sequence goes on from VDFB02000017.1 coordinate 528,351,179, forward strand.
ATATCAAGGGTTTGATGCATGCATTCATGTTGTTGAGCTAAAAATATGGATGCATCATTGAAGATCTACTTCCAACTATTGTTCAAATCACATTCAAGGATCCAAGATCTACATTCTTCATGGCCACTACATGTTAGTATGTAGATTTTTTTCACAAGACATCATCCAAGGTGATATCAATTACATTACTTCATATTCATGCTTCATTTCATCATTTGGTTTAATTACCTACAAGAGGTTTGACTAAGAAAAAATCCCATTCACTAACAATCAACATAGGTTGAAGAGCAAGTTGAGCAAGACTTGGAGAAAAATTGGCAAAGTTGCAAAGTTGCTAAGGTTTTCATTCAAAGTGCAAGATCATGGAAGGAGCTCTACAAAATAGCATACCAACTTCCAGAAGTTGATAATAGGGAATTTGATAGTGTAGAAATCAAGGAACAAGATCTTGAAATTAGTTTTCCAAAACCCTAAAAGGACCCATTTGCCTCTAAAGGCGAATGAGTCCTTTGTAGCTCAAAAAAATAAACTTTTTGGCTAGGTACATAACCTTTTATGCTCTAAAAACATCTCCCATAGTTGTTATAATAGTTAGGGTCATTTTTTTTTATTTTTTTTCATCTTATTTTACATAATTTGAGTGTTTAGGGTCTTAGAAAAATTAGTGGTATATCCTCTTGTTCATGCATTTGGGTCTACCCTATTTTCACCTAAACATCTTTGGTGAACTCGACATATTCAACATTGCAATTTTATGATTTTTGGAATCTCTCATTACATATTAAGTTGGATCTTGCATTTATTTGCATTTAGGTCTGCATTGAATTTAAATCTCACTTAGGGTTACTAGTTTTGCATTGAAATCTTGCATATCATATAGGGTATAGATTTGTATTTTTTTGCATCTCTCTAAAACTCAAAAATCACAAAAGAAATTCAGTCATTTTGCATCTCATTTAGACCTCATACAATTTGTATTTTAAAATAAAAATAAAATTGCATTTCAACCTAGGTCTTGTATTTCATCTTTTCATTGCATTTTTTACATTATTTTTTTGGAAAATTTGAAGCTGAAGCTCACTATCTTAGACCTAAAATTGAAAGATATATCTGAGAGCTTACAAATCATTAAAAAATAGTTTAAAAATACCTAACTAGGACCCATTCTCCTTTATTGGTGAATAAGTCCCTGATCAGGTCTGATCTAAACCTTCTGGCAACTGAAAAAGTATCAAAATTCACTCTGAAATCCATAGAAAAATCTTAGAAACACCTAACCAGGACCCATTCGCCCTTATTGGTGATTGAGTCCCTATTAGCTACTTCTTTGTATTTTTAGGAGATTAAAATCTCATTTTTTAGCTTTTTTGTTGTTGTTGTTATCTTTTTGTTTTAGTTTTTTGATTTGTTATTTCATCACTTTCATTGCATTTAGCTTAAACTGCTTCATTTTAGTGCATTGTTAAAAATTCAAAATTGCATCAAAACATTTCATTTTCAGCTTATTGCATTGTGTAATTAGTAAATTACATTACTTAGACTTTGAAAAATGTATTTCATTCTAGATTGTTGCATTGTCCCTTTGCTATTCTATTTTTTGCACACTAGGATTGTAAAACTTGCATGAGCTTAACAACTTGGTGTCCTAGTTGTAATACTATTATAAGACATAGTTTAAGGCTCGTGTCATCCCATGATATCTTACTCGCCATGGATATTGGGTTTCCTAACTCTCTTTTTGATAGTGTTGAGAATCAACCCTCCATGGTGCATAGTTTGCATACTTCATTTCCTGTGACTTCACCTCCTACAACCAATTTCTCTAACGTTACCAACATTGTCCCTACCATTACCATTTCCACTCAAGCTTTGGGGTCTACTCAAAGCCAAGGCGGAATTCCAATCCCATCCTCCACGATACTAATATCCATTCCTACATACACCAATACACAACACATAACAACATTCCAATCTACAACAACATTCCAACCTACAATAACATTTCAACCCACAGCTACCATTCAACCAACCACAATAGTCATACCGACTAGCACCATATACACTTCCATAGGTATTCGTATAGGAAATGCTTCAAACACAATAATACCTCAACAATCCACCTTCAATAACCTACAATTCACTAGTCCTCTGGATACATACACTACACCACCTTATTCCCCTCAACCTTATAAGTAGAATGAACCTCTCATTAACTCACTTTTGTAAACCATGACATCCCTTCAACAACAAGTGGAAACATTAGAATAGAACAATAATGGTCAACCTTTGCAATACATCAAGTCTACATCTTTTTCCCTTGACATATTAAGAGCACAAATGCCATAGGGTATAGAGGTCCCTTTCTTTGCGAAATATGGTGGGAAAGGAGATCTTGTAAGCCATGTTTCTACCTTCATAGCCTTGTGTAGTGATTTCATCTTTGAGGATAAACTTTTGGCTAAGTTATTCCCTAGATCCTTAAAGGAAACTGTTCTAGAGTGGTTTTCATATTTACCAAATAATTCAATTGGTTCATTCAATGAACTCATTGATGATTTTTACAACCACTTCCATACTCACATGGGTCCCAAAATGAACCAATACTGATTTAATGACATGCAAGCAAAAAGAGGATGGGAAAGTGACTGAGTTCATAAGAAGATATCAAACACTTTATTCGCAAGTAAACATTAAGATTCCTAATTCTGACCTTCAAAGAATGTTCATTTCAACCTTACAAGATAAAATTCAAAGAAAACTTGAAATGTTGAGGTTTCCATCATTCACACAGTTATGTACAACCCTTCGTGACCATCAAAACTTGACTGATGACTATGATGTGAAAAATCCCCCTACTCATCCTGAAAAGTTTGAATCCACAACTAAAAGTAATTATCAATCTTTCAAGAAACAAAATAAGGGATTTTTACAATTAAATCCTCCTCGGACAAGTCAGCAAAACAATAATCAAGTGGCTGTTATAAAAATGACAACTCCTTTTGGGGATAGGGAGAGAGAATTCACTCCTTTAAACCTGATACCCTTCACAATATCATGTTGTAACTTATTGATAAAAACATGCTTACCTTACCTCTTGTAAAGAGAATGTGATTCTAGTATACCATTGCCTAAAGGATTTCAAAAAAATGCTTATTGTCATTACCATCAAACAAATGGACATAGTACAAAATACTATAAGCTGCATCTTAAACATCTTGTACAAAACCTTATTGATTCTAATCACTTACATATGAGAGTTGTGAATGATCATGACAATAATTTGGTAGCTCCTCCTAATCAAAATTTTTAAATATTTACAAATCCCATGCCTAAGCACAATATTTCATTTGTCAAAGCTAGTGAAACAAAGATTGATGTGATGAATGTTGCCACAAATGATGACAATATGAATACCATTGAACAACATCCCAAAAATGAAGTGATAGCACTTATTGAAGCTAGACCTCATAAGGGATAGACTAGACAACCTCTTGACATTGCTTTCTCACAAAATGACATACCTAAATGTGCACTTGATGGTCCTCTTTATATAGTTGATTGAATCAATGATAAGCCTAGTAATGAGATATTGATTGATCCCGTCTATGGAGAGAATGTGATCATATAAGAATTCTTATATGTGCATGATCTATATCAAGACACATATGAAAACCTAAAATCATGGATCAAGAAACATAACTGATTTTCTCTCCCTACGATAGGCTCGGTAGATCTCCCTTTAAAGGTGGGACTAAAAACATTAATAGTCTCATTCTCCATCATCCCACAATCAGACCAATTTCATGTGAAGCTAGGCTATCCATGGATTCTCTCCATGAATTTCATCCCTTTTGTTGTGCATAAATGTCTAAAGTTTTCATTTTACATTGATATCTTCATTGTGCATCATAATGGATTCCATCTTGCCTCGACAAAAGGGAATTTTTCACTAGATTACTTTTGGCCCAAACCTATGGAACCTATCAAGCCTCGTGAAGATTTATTTTTCAAATCAAATAAAAAATTCAAGGCAAAGAAAATAGAAAATTTATCCCTTCGCAACATGCCTCAACCTATGACCAAACCAACCATCCTTGATGAGACAATGATTGAACCAAAAACACTTTTGACCATACAAGAACAATCTATAAAATAACCTCTTGCAATTCCCCACAAGAGACCATAAGATAGTACAAAAAATATTGTTGTCCCTCCTAGAGTCAAACAAGTTTACAAAGTCAAAGAGAAAGAAGTGGAGCAACCTCTTGTTTTTTCTTCTAGCCCTCCCAGGGAAGAGAAGGAACCTATGATTGAAAAACCTACTCTTACACAAAAATAAATTGACAATAAACTAAAAAGAAATCGAAGTGCTAGAGTATAGACGTAGATGTCATGCTATTTCTTGTAGATTGCAAACTCAAGAAAACAACCATAACATAGAAAATCATAATCCAAACCTACCTGAAGCAATGCATGACTCTCAACCCTCGCTGCAACATAAATAAGAACATTGCATGGACATTGTTATTCGACCTCTTACTATGATTAACTTAGATGGTGACATTGATATTACAAAAAATGATGAATAAGTGCATGATGAGTTGAATACATTGTTTTCTTCTTCCATTAGCTTAAATGAGAAATCTCCTAAAAAGAGTGTTGAACTTGGTGTGTGTCCTAGTTTAAAACTTGATGTTACATCCTTTTGGCTAGTTTCTCACCTTCTGTTTATATCGGCCAAGATTGGGAGGTAGACAACTTGATTCAAGTTGACAACACTTGTGCCTTACTAGTCTTTTTCTTTTTTGAACTTTTCTTTATGTGATTGAATGTGTGTAATGTGATCCCCTGTGATATTTCATTTCATGTATCTTCATTCTTCTCTATGCCGTAATCATTTTTCATTTTTTATTTTTTTCCTTTTGGGCATGACACAAGGTGTCGAGACATTTATGTCTCTTCCATGTTGACCCAAAAAAAAATTCTTTATCTCTTTCATTTGTCTTGTGTTTTCCTTTTGGGGATGACACAAGGCATCGAGACATTTATGTCTCTTTCATGTTGACCCAAAATATTTTCCTTTATCTTTTTCATTTGTCTTGTGTTTTTCTTTCAAGGCGATGACACAAGGTGTTGAGACATTCATGTTTCTTCCATGTTGACCTGAAAGGTTTTTCTTTGTTTTTTCTCTCTTTGTGTCATTCTTCCAGTTCTATGTGTATTTGGGGAATGATGATAGTTCCATGCTCTATGACAACATTGTAGCACAAAAATACTAACCCAAAATCCATAGATCCCTTATGTATTTATGGGGGAAACCCTTCCTTCCTATTTCATGACATAGCTTATTTCAAAAATATATTACTTGGAATAGGGTTTTCTGTGGAAAGATCTCATGTAAAGTGGGGGCATAAATCGATGAAATATTTTAGAAAAATTTCATGGCATGATTTTCCTTTATTCTTGTGATGTGTCCTCTTCTTGGTGGTGTCATTGGGTTTGATTCCATCCAAGAGTGTACGATTTACTATCATGGCATGATGCGAATGAGGCATTCTATGGGCGACGATCTAACACTTTTGACTTGTCCTCACTTGGAGACATTAGGCACAATGCTCCCTAAGAGAAATACCATTACATTTACAAAGAAAAATCCCCTTTAACAAAATTTTTACATGACAAAAGCATTCAAAAAAGCATTTACATTGTGGTGCCTTATTAAAATTATTAAGAGGATAACTTTGGTATGGTTAGTATGATGGGAAGCCAATACATTGGCATGACTTTCTCATTATACGGTGGGAAGACAAAACACTGGCACAACTTTCTCACTAAACCACTTCTTTGGGACAACTCACCTAGTGGACAGATTGAGGTTCCACTACCCTAGAGTGAGCAACATATGTTACAGACAAACAACACCATCTCACATCGCATTGAAATGGTTGTGCTTGATCCTTTGTTTTTGTTTATTTTTCTTGGCCTTTGACAAGGTATGATTATGTATCTTTTTTATTGGTGCATACTTAAGTGTCTTGAATGCCTACTTTAGTGTGAGTTTGACATGAGGTCATCCTCTCACTAAAGTGGGGGAAAAATTTAGTAACAGAAAAAGTAAGCCTTTTCCCTTACTTGGTTTGATAATTGACATTAAAAATAAATTAATGATGTCTTGGAGTGGTGTTGTAATGTGTTGTACACATTCACACTATTCTAGGACCTTTATTTGACTAAAATTTTCCTTAATTGATCCTTTACAAGGGTGTTGTAAAGTGTTGTAACACACTTTCACACTTTCCTAGGATATATTTACTTAATTAAGCCTAATGGGCCTCTTTCTGAGTAAAATGTACATAATATGTACCTTGTTTAAGTGTTGTAAAGTGTTATAAAGTACTTTCACATTTATCTAGGTGGTCATTAATTAATTGAGGGTAATTGGAGTAATTAGCCCCTTTCAATTCAAATTTAGGCCTTAATTTTTACACCTCTCGAAGATCTATCCTAACACTTATAATTTAATTAAAACAAAATATTTCATTGGGAAAAATTTGGTTCTAGTAAGTTGATCTAGGACCCATTTTCCCTTGATGGTGAATGGGTTCTCCCTTAACAAGAACCCCTTTTTCAGTTGATCTGGACTGGGTTTTTAACCCTCTCTCAATTCCCCAGGGTTAGGTCCTAGTAAACTAAGCCAGGACCCATTCACCCAAGATGGTGAATGGGTCCTCCCTTAATGAGACCCCCCTTTTTGAATTTCATTTTGGTAGGAATTTAATAACATTTCTTTCCAGATCTAGTGTCAGCCTTAATTCTTTGAATTTTGGGGTTAATTCACATTGTTTCTCTTAAGCAAGTTTATGAGACACCTTAGAAATTTCAAGGGAGCATTATAGAACATTTCAAGAGCACTCATAAGGAATTTCAAGAGTTTATTGGAGCAATTCAAGATCATATCATCATATCAAGGGTTTGATGCATGCATTCATGTTGTTGAGCTAGAAAGGTGCATGTAGAATTGAAGATCTACTACACTTTTGGCCAACTTATCAGCACCAGTGAATTTTAGTATTTATAACTAAAAATCAATTTTGGTCAAACATATGATCTATTAAGATTCATTCTAGATAATTTAAATATGTCCACAACTTTTCCATTTCAAATTGTTGGCTAAATGCATATATAGCACCACTTTGAGGCCAAGTTACTAAAAAAATGAAAAAATTAAAGTTTCAACAACTACTAATATAAATAACATATTTTTAAAAATGTAAAAATACCCTTTTGTAGATCTATAAGTGTAGTTTTTAAATATATATTTATTTTAATAGTTCAATTATTATTTTTTTATTTTTACTAAAAGTAGGTTATCAACACAAAAATATTAAGTTAATTATCACATCAAGAAAAATACTAAAACTTATTAAAAAAAATATGATGCCCTAGATTAAGATAGTATAATTTTTTTCTATTTTAGATAAATATTCAATATTAAAGTTGACGTCGAGTGGAAACAGCTATGTTTTAATACACACATGTTTAAATATTTATTAAAATTGCAAAACAAAATATACATGCCCTAAAGTTTCAAATTATAAATATACAAAAAAAAAATTGAAGGAAAAAAGAAATTACTATATAAAGCTTGACATCGAGTAGAACATCATTTTTCAGCATTTTATCAGTAACTAAATTATAGTGTTAATTTATAAAAAACTATGTTCAAATAATGTTTTAATTTTTTCAAAAAAATACAAACATAATTTATATACTTAAAAATACACATTTTATTACTTTACATCATTTCAAAATTCAAAACATATATTGCCACTTTCTAGTGATTCAATTTTAAAAGTTAGATCAATGTTGGCCATTTACTTTATAAAAGTGTGACACAATTTTGTACTTTTACCCAAATGTGTATGTGTAAATGTGTGTGTATACATGTGTGAAGAGGTCTTAAGTGGACTGCCTTGCCACGTCTACTTCTCTCACTCAACCACCCTAACACTCCACTGTGTAACATTTATCACTTGTTGCCCCTTTCTATACTTCTCTATAGTCATGTTTAATTCACTTATTTCTATGTATATGTGTATGTGTATGTGTATGTCAATTCAGACCTACAACAATTGTATCTTTTTTAGGTGCCATAGATTAATTTGGGGGTGTCATCTACTTTATATGATGTGCACCTAAACTCAAATTTAGAGCCTATCACACTAATGCAGGTGTCACTTTTACATTAATCACAACTACATAATGTAAAAAAGGTGCCAATCCAACACAATTCAAACCCATCTCACCCATCTTTAAGTGACTGGTGAACCCATTACAACCATGTTTCCCATCGTAGCATAACCAAACCAATAAGAAAATTCATCCATCTATCTCATCAATCATGAAACCTACAAAACATATCAACATGAGTATATCCCAACTCATGAAGTAGGGTGTGCATGTAGTCATGGTGAACTCCAAAATCCCATTTGCTTCAATTTTTACAAGTTTTAAGGCACCCATTGTTAAAAACAAAATTATGGAAACAATTGCAAACAATACACCAAACTAATCAACTAAATAATTAATGGCTGAAATCAATCAAATTAACCAAACAACCATCAATCAGATTCAAATAATTATGAATTCAAATAGCCATGAAAACCTTCATGTATTCACATGTATTACCATAGAACAATAATGACCAGTAAAGCTCTTTTAGAACATGTATTTAGGGGACCTAGTTTTCCTAAGGCCTTTCATTGTTTCCTATTTAGCACTTAATAGTTGAAAGGTCTAATTGTGGATAGGTGCAACATAAATTACCATTACAAATGCTTTGGGAAAATCAAGTCTCCCTAAACCATTATACCTTGTAACAATTGCACAAACTTTGACACTACAAATTGTGTTTAATATTTGTATGGTTGGAATTTACAATTATTTTCATGGTTCCAACATCAAGGTCTACTATTAAATTAATTTTGGGGGGTTCTCTTTTGCATAGGTTATCCTTCATCAAATCATCCCTGCAACAATTCTATCAATTTTAGGTGCCTTTGATTAATTGCAAGTGTGTGCTATTTTTTAGGTTCTTTGATTCATTTGGGGGTGTTATCTTTTTAATAGGATAGGCTACATCAATTCAATCATGTAACTATTGTAGATTTGTATTTGAATCACTTAGGGGACTTGGTTTTGTGAAGGCTTTCAATGGTTACCTATGCAACACTTCATAATTCAAATGGAATTGTGGACCCATGCAACATAGGTTGCCATCAAACAAGCATTCATAAAATCAAGTTTCCCTAATTCATTACTGAATGCAACAATACACATGACTCTGTAGGGGAGAGGAGTCGACACGTGCACATCCAATTTTCTATGATGTACATTAACAAAACAACCATATTTATATGACTAAATTGATGAAGCAGAACCAATGAAAAAGACAACCTATGTGTATGTGTATATAAATGTATATGTATATGTATATGTATATATATGTATGTATATATATATGTATGCATAAACATATATGTATATAGATTGCTTACATGAAGAACCTATGAAAATGAGAACCCCAAATTTATCTATGGCACAAAAAAAACATTCAATGTTATGTGTATGTGTATGTGTACATGTGTATGTATATTTATATGTATAAATTTATGTATATTTGTGTATACATGTATATATATTTACATATACATATATGTATATATATGTGCATATGTATATAGAATTGCTTACATGTAGAACCTATGAAAAAGAGAACAACCCCAAGTTTATGAATGGCATGAAAACAACCAACAATATTGTTTGTTACTGAAATGAAAAATTGTAGCATTGCTTACTTGCATTCATTTGCATGACTAAATTGAATCACATCAGAATAATATATATGCATTCATTTACATTGAATTGAAGATACAATAAGTTGCATGACTGAATTGTATATGTATATGTGTATGTCTATATCTATTTATATTTATATGTAAATGTATATGTGTATATCTATGTATATGTATATACATATACATATACATATATATACATATGTATAAGTCTATGTATATGAATATGTATATGTACTTGTAGATACATATACATATATGTATATGTAACAATAGAAAGAAGTTGCTTTTAACATTCACCAATTGAAGTCTATCCATCTCTTAATTGGAGTCTGAGCATCGTAGGTTGTGGTAAAGGTTTGAAACTTGTAGAGGATGAACCGAGCACATAGTGGCATGCAAGTGAAGAAAAAATGAGAACTTGTTAGAATGAAAGGATATAAAGATGGTGAGAAGAGTGAGGCATTGGGAGCATTAAATGTAGGTTGGCTCAGAAAATATGTATGTATATGTGTAAACATATGTATATGTATATGTATGCATATAAATATGTATATACATATGTATATGTATATGTAAATAGATATGTATATACACATGTATATGGATATGTATATACATATGTATATACGTATATGTATATGTATATTCATACATTTATGTATATATATATATATGTATATGTATATGTATATACAAGGTTGGTTGGAAAAATATGTGGGGTGGCATATAGCTAAGGAGAAGAGACGTGCATTAAACACGACAATCAAGAAGTATAGAAAGGGGCAGTGAGTGATAAATGTGACACAATGGATTCTTAGGGTGGTAGACTAAGAGAAGTTGGCGTGGAAAGGTTGTCAACTTCGGACATTATGCTATGCAAGAAGTGGCACCCGAGGTACCTACGTATCAATCAATGAGTCTTTTTTTCAATTTTTATTTAAACACGTGGAAAAATGTTGTCCTCCCACATGGAAAATTGGATCAAAAAAAGGAATAGAAAATGACAAAATGTCAATGAAGAAGCAAACATTGCAAATAAAAATAGTGACACATTGCAAATTACATAGAACACACATTACAATATGATCATAATACATTGCAAATCAAAACAATAACAATGGATGTATAATTATCATATATTTAAAACTGTCAACAAAGAAACATACATTGCAAATCAAAACAATAACACACATTACAAATTACATACAACACTTTTTGGAATCTGATCAAATTACTTCACTAACTAAAACAATAACACTCAATCACTTTATGAAATTTGATCAGATTACTTCACAAACTGAAACATTAACACTCAATCTATACTTATCATAAAATTAAAATTTTCCACAATTTTGGTGCATTTGTAAATATCAAAACTTCTAAACTATATGAAATTTGAATTGCATGTGAAAACCAAAAAAAGGAAGCATCTAATTGTTGTTGTGAAATGGATCTTGGCTAGTTGGGGTGCCACTCACCATGTTCTTGTCCCCTTCTAGTCGATGAGGAGTGTTGCATGCATGAGTGGGACTTGGAGTGGTAAATTGGGTGCAAGTGACATGTGTTGGGGGTGGTGATGAACACATTTGTACATCCCGAGTGCCAAATTGATATGGATATTGAGTGCCCCTGAAGTCTGATTGGGAGAGACTTGAATAATTCATTTTTGTGGAGAATTGAGGGATATTAATGTTGAGAATATCATGGAAGACTCCATTACTTTCAAACAACGGATTAGAAGCATTCCTTAACAACATCTCTCTTTGTAAATCCCTTTATGCCTCCTCAATCTCTTTTTCCTTTCGGTCATGTTCCTTGTGAAGCCTCTCTTGCTCCTTTTTTGCATCTCTATCCTTTTTTTGTTGTAGTTTATGTTGCTCTTTTTCTTTTTAAAGTATCTCCTTCTCAATTCTAGCATTCTCATTCAACTTTTCTACCACAATTTTTGTTGCCCTCTTCTCCTCATTTTGTTGTCTCTTTCTTGATTTTATCTCCTTGACCTCTTTCTTCATTTTCTCTTGCTCTATTAACAGCCTCATGTAGTCATTTGTTGTCAACAATTGAGATTGTCTATTGATCCAAATTGCACCAGCTTTGGATTTCTTTTCATGGATAGTGTGCATAGGCAACTTGAGGAATGTGTTGATGTGTGGAAATATTTGTGTTTCTTTTTTCCCATCTGACTATGTGGCAATGACCTCCTTTACTACCCGTGAGCCCTTTGGTACATCTTCATTGCCTCGTAAATGTGAATTACAAGAAGGAGCATAGTAATGCACAACTTGAGAAGGGTCAATTTATGGTGGTGGTGATGGGAAAGTATAGGTATCATGTTGTTCTAATACTTCCAAATCAATTCCCAAGCTCATTGCTCCTTCAACCAACTAGGGTGGTTGGCCTCATTGTGATGGAAGATCTAAAATTTCATTGAATTGATCAATGAGGTTGTCCACCATGGGAGGGGTGTGTTCATTAATCACCACTTGTGCAACTGATTTAATAGGATAGCTATGAGGTGAGTGTTGTGTTTCTATTGCACTTTTCAAATGTCCATCTAGAAGAGTGGACTGCAATTCTGTGACATCATCGCTTGATAGACCAAGTCTAGAAAGGATGAGAATGTTTTCAACTGTGTCAACATCCTCATTGACCACAACTGTCTCACTGGGATACATTTCATTGACAAGTGCATTAGGATTCAGTGACCATATACCAATCCTTTTAAACCCAAATTTGATGTTGTCAATTGTCAAAGCTCTTTTCATTGCTTTTATGCCTAACATTGCAAGTTCTCTCCTCCTCACTTCAATGTTTGGAAACCTTGAAAAAAAAATTGCACATTCTAATTTGAAGTAAGCTTTAAAAGGTGCAAAAAAACTCACATCCAACGACTATAGCTTATGTGATGTGTGTGATGGCAATGTTAACAAATCTACACCAATTTATCTTGCTTCTTGGATGGTTTAGAGTGCTACATGGCTTCCATGGTTGTCAAAGATCCACAAGACCCTGTTGGTGGGAAAGACACTGAATGGAATTGAGGTTTTGAAGTGGGTCAACCAATCTATGAACAAGTATTTGGTCATCCATGCATGGGGTTGGGCTGCCATGCAAGCACCTAGTTCACAGTCTATGATGTAATTATTTATGTTCACACTCCCCTTGAACAAGTAAAATCCTGGAATGCTCTACCTGGTAGCATTGACACAACATAGAAGGGTTATCCATTCATGGCTCTTCGGGATAACGTAAGAGACATTCCTGCTACCTTTTCTTGCGAGCACCTTCATGGACCCATTTTTTCCAGCTTGGATGCCAGTTTCATCACAATTCCATATGTGATTAGGACCATATGGCATAGCTTCGTATGTTGTAGACAATGTTTTGTAGAATGCAGCTACAACATCAGCTTTAAGATTGAATGCCCTATCTTTTTCTAGGCCTTCAATAGTTTGTAATGCAAGTTTAGGATGTTTGTGCTTGAAGCTTGTCCACCAGGACTTCCCTTGGAACCCATTGGTGAAAGGTTTTGGCCTATTCTAACATATTTGGGGAACCTCAGACTTAAGATTAGCTATCTCAAAACAATGACCAAAATCAGCCATTTACTTGCACCATTCCACAATAAGATGTTCTTCCTCTTCACTGAGCATTGTTGGCAGACCTTTCTTGGGAGTTGTTGTTAGACCCCCTAGCCATTTGGACAGTGTGGCTATTGGGATTTACTTTTTTTAAGCCCCCCTTATCAACATATCATTCTCTTCAATGTCATAGAGTGCCCTTTTCATGTCATCTAAAGACCACAACTTTTTTATTTGTTTTACCTTCTGTGGTATTTGAGGTGTAGTAACTTCAATCTATGGTATTTGAGGAGTAGAAACCTCATCTACTTTTGCAACAATATCTATTTTAGGGGGGAATCTAGCTCCTTGTTTGTTGGAGGGAAACCTTTTCATGGCTCTTTTCTTTTTTTTTGTTCCCAGTACAGGTCACCACTGCATTGCCCTTGGCCATCTACACAGAATAAGTATAATCAAAATAGTGAAGCTTAGTTTTTTTGTTCCTGGATTCAATTGTGTTCTAATTGCATTGATAGTGAAGCTTGAAAAAAAGAATAATTAGTTTGTAATGCACAACATATGAGAATAAGATAACCAAAGTCAATGATAATGCAGAACCTATGAAACATAAATGGTAAACTATGAAACACAAATGCTTGAAAAATTATCTTTATATGTATGAAGAGAATGATGCTTGAACATAAGATTATTTAGTTTATGTATGTGTTATCTTTTTAGTTTGTTGCATTTCGATTTAGATCATATTTTCTAATAGTTTAGAGAGTTACATCTATTTTGGAGTGAGCGACATAAGGAAATAGATGAGTAAGAAGCAGAAAATTACAAACTATGAAAGGGAGATAGAGTTTAAAAACATCTCATATCTCTTAAGCATTTATAGCATTAACATTCTCATGCACAACAAAGTGAAAACCACACTCATATTTTAACTGACACTCATATTTTAACTATGACACAATAGAAAGTTTATGAATGAAAAATAGTAAGAGTTTAACAAAGCTCACATATTTTATATATGAAAAACTCATTGATGAAGCAAAACCTATGAAAAAGATGAAAAAAAAACCTAATAAAAATAGAAACCTTAGTGACTGATAATGCAGAACCTATCAGAATAAGATATCCAGAGTGAATGACAATGTAGAAGCTATGAGAATAAAATAACTAGACTGAATGATAATGAAAAACCTATGAGAATAAGATAAGCAAAGTGAATGATAATGTAGGAAATATGAAACAAAAATGGTAAACATTGACTAATATTTTCCATATAAATGATAATGCAAAACCTATGAGGCTTTGATAAGCGGAGTGAATGAGAATGAAAAACCTATGAAATAGAAATGCTAATCTATGACTATAATATTTACAATATAAACCCTACTAAAACATAAAGGATAAACTATGAATGTAACATTTTCAATATAAACCCTAGGGAAACATAAATGGTAAACTATGATTGTAATATTTGATGTATAAACCCTAGGGAAACCGAAATGGTAAACTATGACTCTAACATTTGTAATATAAACCTTTGGGAAATAGAAATGGTAAATTGTGACTGTAGTATTTACAAAATAAACCCTAGGAAAGCTTTAAATGGTAAACCATGATTGTAAAATTTGCAATATAAACCCTATGGAACACATATGCTAACCTATGACTGCAATATTTGCAATATAAATGCTAGCTATAGATAAAGAAACACCTGTGATTGTAATATTTGCAATATAAACCATAGGGAAACATAAATAAAAACCTATGACTATAATGGTTTTAATGAAAATCAATATAAAGCTTACAAATGGAAAATAATAACGGTTGTAATGAAGAACAATATAAAGTAAATGAATGGAAAAGTGTGAAAGGAAAACATACAACAATATGGATGTGGTGCACTAGAATCTAAGTTGTTACCTCCCCTTGATGTTAACTCAGTGAATTTTGTACTTGTCACTCCTCATTTTCTTATGTCGCTCACTGTAGAATAAGTCAATACTTGAAGCTTTTCACAGCTATTTGAATTTGATTGATGCTTGTTTGGTGTGGTGAAATAAATTGGTGTACTATTTTCAATTTGAATTATGTTTCGTATAAATTGGAGATTTGATTGATTTCGGTCATTAATTCTTGACTTGATTGGTTTGGTAGATTGTTCGAAATTGTTTCCATGTTTTGTTTTTGAATAATGGCAACCTTATAGGATTGTTAAATGGATGTAGGTGGGATATTTATATTTGGCTCCAATATGTGTGCACCCTACTTGGTGAGATGGGACAAATTGAAGCGGATACGTGTTGCAGGTATCATGGTTGAAGGGACAGGGTAATGCATTTGTGTGTTGGTTTGGTTATGCTATGCTTGGAAACATTGTTGTAATGGGTTCACGAGTCGGTCAAAGATGGGTTGGATGGGTTTGAATTTTGTTGACTTGGCACCTTATTTATGTTGTGTATTTGTGATTAATGTGAAAGTGATGCCTACATTGGTGTGACAGTTGGGTTTTCCTGTTTACAGGGAAGGGTGCATGTCTGAATGTTTGGGCTATTTAAATTCCAAGTGGGAATGCTACTTGTTATATGTCAGATACAAGTTGGATACACTTCATCATGTTTGGCTTCCACCATGTACACTTGTTTTGCTTTGAAATGAATGTTATTAAGTGTTCATTTTAAATATGATTTATGTTTGATGTCATCGTTCCTATTTATGGATGATTTTTTTTAAGTTGTGGAGGACTGGCGTATAGGTGTGGTCTCCAACGAGCGCATGTCCCATCACACATTAGGGCCCCTGTATACGTATTGGCTCCTCTCCCCTAAATGATTCCACTGATTAGTGAACTCCAATATTCTAAACATAATAACTATGAATTAATGGTTCCATAGATCTTGAATTTTAAAAATTAATCTTTTACCACAACATGTGATTTTTTTAATATTTGAAATATAGACATTTACCTACTACTCAGGGGAAAACAGTGATAGCAAAGAATGTATGCCACCATTTATGACATGGAATTATGTGAGGGTTGCTGAGTGTAAACCTACCATCAGGCAACTTACTTAGGCGATGATAGTTTGCACTCCCAGATAAAATGTTCATGGTGAAGGAAATGTCAACAGTGATAGCAACAACAACAAAAATGAACAGTCAAATCAATTCAATTTTCTTGCTTCTTTTTTTGAAGTGACTAAGCCATCAATTTTGTAAATTAGTTCACTCCACTTCATATTGAGAAAGCTTAATATTATGTTTAAATTTAAGTTTTTTTCATTTATATATATATACATTAATAGATTATACATTTTATTTATAATTGTTATTTGTATTTTTTTCTTTATGTTTTTCAATTTTTAGTTTTCTTTTCACTTTTTTTTTTGTCTACAATACATATTATTATTGTCCTCTTCTTCATGATGAATTATTGAATTTGGTCTGAGATTTTGATGCAATATACACATAATAAAATTGAAAAACACTCCATGTTTATAAGTAATGTGAGTTTGTAGGGTACAATGATAAAAAAATTACATCGTCAACCTTGTATGCATAAAGAATCTATAATAACATTTTCAGAATAAAGCCATCTACCAAAATTAGCTCAAACATCTATCTACATGCCATATATTTTCCCACTACTACCTAGTTTTTCCTACCAATACATCCTTCTACTTATTACTATCTTGTAAACTATATAATTGCAAACCCACATAGCGCAATCTTTGGAGCTTTGGATTTAGCCCTCCTCGGCCTCCTCTAGCTCCTCTCTCACTTTCTCCAATCGCTACCCCTTCAACGCAACCCTTCAAGAAATTGATGTCCACTTGTGCTTAGCCTTGTCTCCTAGCCACATTCATGTCAATTCCCCAGACTATAAATTTTTGCAGATGGTCATTCTTTTCATTTCCCAAATGTGGCTGCATCCTTCCATCTGACATCATTCCTCTACTTGGAATCACATGCTGCTGGCACCCCTTCATTCCTCCACACCATCATGACCACATTGACTTAACCATTAAGGCCTCCACCAATTGCTCAAATTCCCTATCATCCAACAACATTGCTAGAAACATGGATGCAATGTCTGTGTTGACGTGGTATTTCCTATTCCCATTCAAGTATTCATCACCCACCACTATATGTAATGCATATAAAACCACCCTAACTCTAGTCTTAAGAAATTCCATTAACCTCCTCTTAGAGACATCACCATAGAAATCCATATGTCTCTTCCTTGACCTCAAACAGATGTAAGTGTCCATGTTCCTCTCTGTTACATAGCGCTGGTGTCCATCTGTTCATTGCTAATATAGGATAAATGAAATCATTATGAGGTTATTTATCATACTATCCCTTGTTATATTTAACATTTCATAATTCCTTCCATCCCATTTGACTGACTTATGCATGAGTTATCTTGTGATCTTTCGAGATCACTATAGAAAGCATGGCAATCCCTCATTGATGTGACTTCAATATCTTCTACCATCATATCCATGACTATTTTTGTTATGTCATCAATGATTTTATTTCCCTCCTGGTATATGTGTGATATAGTGAATCCTTCAAACAATTTTATAACTTCCTTAATTTTCCCAAGCTAATTCCCCAACTTCCAATTTGGCATTTTCCCTATTCATACAACATTGATAATGATTTTTAAGTCTCCCTCCAAGTGAATTTTATTGCATTTTAGCTTCCTTCCTACCATCAATCCAAATAAGGACACTTGAAATTTAGCCTCGTTATTGGTTGCCCTTCTCACCTTCTTCCTTTCCATCCTTAATATCCTACCTTCATGATTTCTAATGACATAGCCTACACTAGCCATCCTCGGATTGTCACATGCCACCCTATCAAAATTTATCTTTGTCCAACCTACCTCTGGGGGTTCCCATTTAATAGAATTTTTAACACTTGTAGGAAGATTACCCTATCCAACCCCATAAATGGGGGAAAAACACTCCATATTAAATCCATAAATAAACTCTATTTATTTGTGATATATATATAATAGGAGCACAAAGTATATGCTTTTGGGTTAGTTTGCAAGTAAATACTATTAAAATTTAATTAAAATGTTTGTATTTTAATTGCTTGAACACAACTAATGAGGATGTTGGTATGTTTTTTTATCATGTTATCCATTAGTGTTCAAATTTGTCAAGGGTACAATTAAAATAGGTTCAACACATGAAAAACTTTAACAAAAGTTAGATCCCCTTTGAAAAAAAGAGGACTATGATATTTATATTAGAATTTAATTACATAGTTTTTTAGTCAAACTTATTGACTCTTAAATTCCATGAGTAGTGGTTCACATGAACTCATCTCTCGTGAGAATGAATTTTCTAGATTAAATTCCTACTCCCTCGTAAAATTATAATGATAATTGTTCCAATTAAAAATGTTATTCAAGAGTTAGTTATGTATTTATCACACTAACATTTTATCATCAAAATTCTTAGAGTTGATGTCATTTTTTATTATTTCCCCATAATATAGACATGACATATAGAAAAAAGATGATATGGTAAGATCAAATTTTAATATTTTTTCTAGTCATAATAATCAAGTAAAACCAACTGAATATTTTTTAACAGTTCAACATTGTAGAAAGGTTATGAATTGAAGAATTTCTAGTTCTCAATTATGAAGATTGTGATAAAGGGGAACATTGTGCACACCTAAAATGATATCTATTTAGCAATACCTATAAATTTATTGAGTAAATTTCCAAATCTAGCATTTTCATCTTTCCAAGGTGACAATTAGTCCATAAGATCAATTCCTAGAGGTGTGGTGGTTATTCTAACACTTCTCCTCCAATGTAATTGTAGAGAATTTTCTCTACAGCTCGCAACCAAATGCTTCCCTTTGGTTTCTTCGTCTTGTTCTCTTTATAAGTTTTTTCAGCCCTGTAACCTTTTTCTTTTCATCTACAATTTTGTTCCTACGCTTCGGCATTGAGCTTGCCACATGTTCGTATGGCACATAATTTTGAAGTTGTGACCTTTTCTTCTTGCAAAGTTGTATGATGGTGCCACGTAGTGGTTGCGCAACTTTGCTTATGGCGCCCTTTTTCTTGACGCCCTTTTCAGTGGAGCATGCCCTGTGTCTGAATTGGATATTTTTAGTAGCGGCTAAATTGAAGACCTTGGATTTTTCCACTTGTGTTCTATGTGTTCCAAGTGGGATTTTTCTCAGCAAAAGTGTATACCATCAGAGGGTAAGAAAAAAGTGGCACTTGTCAGCAGAATGAGCAAAAAGGTTGATTTTGATCCCAAAGGAATTAGGGGTGTGCCATGGTAATTGTGAAGGAAGAAAGAAGGTCGAAGGATGTCAGACAATGACACTGAGGGTTGCAGGCAACATTAATTTTTAGAGTTTTTTATTCAACAAGGTTTTGTGGCCATCAGAAGGTTTCTTAATTAAGCATGGTGTCATGGTGATCTATCAGAAGAAATCATTCCAAGTGGTAGCCAAGATCCATCTCAACAGGCTTTGCACATGGTTTTTGTTGAAAGGATTGGGAATGGAGCTTTGAGTTGTGTTTGAACTGGTCATCACCAACTCAAACTTTATTACGCTAGATAAGCTTGTCTAACATGATTTAATCTTCAAACAAGATTTTTTGGTTGGTGGTTTAATGCCACCATTTGGGGTTTTGTCTTTTGTGATTAGGTGGTGGGAGAGAGATTTTTGCTTTTTTACTTCCCTTATTCTACAAAAGGGAACTTTTGAGCCTCTCCCAAGGTGTGGAAAATCTATTACAAAATTGTTCAATATTCTTCTATAAGCAATATTTAGAAGAGTAACTATCAAGGAAGAATCCATTGTTAATAGGGTTTGTGCAGGATCATGGGGTCCAAAAAGTGGTGATATGACAAAAAAAGGTGTTTTTCATTTTCCCAAAAACATGAAATTCCACTTTGAATTCTACTAGGTTCAAGTAAAAAGTACATGTTGCCATGGTAAGAACCAAAGCAAAACGAATATTCGTCTCAGACAGATATCCGTTAGAAATGGATATCCGTTATGAAATGGATATCCATTTTGTTGAAATTATATAAAAATGTATTAATATATACTATATTTTTATATATTAATATATATAATATTATTATAATAATATAATATATTATAATATTAATGTATTAATATATATATATAATATTATTATAATATATTATAATAATTTGGTTAGTAAACACAATGTGTAGAATTGGAAACATAAACCATGGATTACTAAGATATGGCAGTGTTTAGACAAATTGAGGTTCTTTTTGATCAATCATGTTTTTAGGGAGGCCAATAAGGCTGCAAACTTATTGGTAAATAAAGGTGTATTGCAAGAAAATTATGAGATGATGTATGATTTGTCAAATTTATTTTTTTGTTTAGAAGATGTTGTATTGAAGGAAAAGAAAATTATTTGAATGGACTCCATTCACGTGTCCTCCCATTGTTTCTTTTAGTGATGTGTTCTAGGTGTCGTGTTGCCTTGATATTGGGATTGGCAAGGTGGCAAGGGTTGAATCTCCTACATGGTTGTACTCAAAATTCTAATGCAACCACATGATGATAATGATTAACTAATTATTAGGTGATTATCTATTTACTCTAGTAGAAAAATCCTAATGCAACTACTTCACATTGTACACCTCTCACATAATCATTGGAGTCCATCAGTTCTCAATATAGATTCAATTAGTGGGAACATAAACATATGATCTAATCATAAGGAGAACACATGTCAAGTCTAATCTACAAATTTTCTTATATAAACAAGTAAAGAAGAAAAATAATTGAAATATGATTTGTGTGTATTGTTTATTGATCCAAGAACCAATGTACCATTGCACAAAAGTTGCAAGATATTCCCTATTCAATTGTGTCAATGCCAAGGAATAAGGGGAAACTTTTGTATAGGTGGTGAATGGTTTTTGACCTTCCCTCATGCAACAACAACAAGGTCCCACAATATTTCCTCAAAAAAAAATGTTGTGATTTTTTCCTCAATGAGATCCCAAATCTTTTTGATAGGATATTTTTATGGAAAAGGAAAATACTCTACATAGGATAGGGAGGGGACACATTGTGCTTAGATTCAATACAAAGATCCCTAGGTAGACCAAGCATTCAACATTTGATGGTTCCTTCTACTATGGAGAGCATTGAGGTGTAGAAATAATATTCAATTACTTCCTTGACACAAAACTTAACACAACATAATAGGCCATTGTCACAAGGTGTTGTGGGTAGGACTTCCAAGTTTTGACACTCACCTCACCTTTTTTAAAATTATTGATTTTTTTGTGACTATAGGTCAAATTATGTTGAGGGAACACAAATACAAAGGATATTGTAGGGTTTCAAAGTATATGGTAGGCAAGGCCATGAGGAGGATACATCAATATTAGACAATATTGTGGTGACAAATGAGTTCCTCGATAGCACCTTCAACATTAATTAATAGGTAATTTCAAATAAGGTTATGTGATTTATTAAATTTTATTTTAAAATATAATATTAACTAATATTAATCTATTATGAGTGAAAAGTAATGTAAAAAAGGTATGTAATGAATTTCCAAAATTAGATCATTCATCCTACATCTCTCGACCCTTTAGCTCTTGATTATGTATCTATTCCAAGACCATGGTACATGTAATTTTGAACAAAATAGTAAATATACTATGTAAATTATTATATCATATATCAATGGAAATATTAAAATTGATATTTGATGATGAACAAGTGGATGTTGGACCTTCAACATCAATAACCATTGGTGGTAGTGGTTATATGTCAAGTTTCATTTCAAGGTAAGTTTTACTATTTTTGATCATTATTTTTACTAAGTTTTACCTAAGCAATAAAATGGAGCCTCCCCTAGCATTCACCCACCCACCTCGACATGTTAATGCAATCAATTTAACCCCACATGGTATGGAATAAAAAATAAGGTTCTTGACACATACTTCCAAATAACACTTTTTGAAAGAATCTATTTGATCTTGCCATGGTCAAATAGTGTGGAGTTGACAAAAATAAGAGAGATTACTTTGAAGGGACCCCACATTGATATGTAGGTCTAGAAAAAACATTTGTAGGCCTCGCAAATTCTAAGAACTACTATGCCATTAGTTCAAAAAATTTATCTCTTGGACCTCTTAAGAGACCTGACCAGAACCATGTAGCCTGAAAGGATCGATACACATAGAGAATAAAATAGGATCTCAATGTCATTTAATCCAATCAAAATTATACCAAATTTATCCATCCCAATACATTAGGAAAAACCCTAATCCAATTCTTTTATTCTTACAATGAAAATATTTATGAAAATTCATCTTCACTATTGAAACTAACATCAAAGAGAAGTGTTACAATTTATGGCGCTTAACATCTAGACAACTTTAGTTGATTTATTCATTTTGTCCCAAGTGTAAAATGGTAATTCAAGAATGGATTCTTTCCACGCAATTGTTGGCTTCCTTAAGAGTTCAATAATATTACAATATTCATATCATGGAAAGAAACTCACTGAAATGAATACAGGTTCATAGATTTGGCTATGCAAGGTTGTATCATTAAATATGATCTTTTGCAGCAACAAATTCATAAATAATAAAGTAGCTTCATTTTTGCAAATTCTAATGCTTATCTTGATCCAAGTTTGAACATACCCCACAAAACATTAGGCAAAGAAATTTGATTGTATCTTCCAACTGTTAAATGATCGTACAAAATAAAGTTGGGGGTATGTTGTCAACTAGTTAGTCTGGAAGCATAAATTAGGCTACTTGTCTTGAGGAAACAATGTAAGTTTTAGACTCATTCCACATAACTTGGAGCGTAGTGGATTTCCATTGTTGACTCTCTTTACGCAATTCTCTTCTAAAGGAATCTAACTTAACAATAATGATGAAGTTCTTGGCCAAAGTCAAATTTGATGACACTACATCGTCAAGATAAGAACATGAAGTATTTTCCTATTTATAATGTACGCTCTTACCATTGAATCATCATTACCACTTCCTTTCATCCACTAAAATAATTGAACACCATCATGTCGTTGTGCTCCCCATCATTTATTTTTCTCTTCACTTTTATCTATGTTGTGTCATATTCTTTATCTAATGCAACCACTAGTCGGCCAAGAGCTCTTGTTACGCAAGTCACTCACGACTCAACTCTACAGTATGTTACCCAAATTGATTAGAAAACCCCACTACATACAAAACATCTTGTGTTATGTATCATGGGATATTTCCTATGGGTACAATGTTGGGACAACTCATTCAACTCCTCCACTTTTTGTCCCTCCTGATGTTGCTTGGCAATTTGCTCAAAGGCATGGTCAATCACTTGTGGTGAATGTGTTGGATATTGCTGATTTGTGGGTATCATTGATGTCAAAACTATTTGGAAATAATATTTTTAATGTTGTATATGTTGAGGATATTGATAAAATAGTAATAAAATAAGTTGCAGGTTGATGATGGTGCAATGAAGTTCAGCACGGTGGCTAGCTTAGTATATTGATGATAAGAGGTTTTGGATTAAAGGGTTTGTTTACAAGTACATCTAGTTTATCCACATGAAGTTTCAGAGGTTCCCATGAAGATTTGATATAGTTATGAGTATTTGTGTTTTGACAGTTGTTTTGTTGCTTTAGTTGGTGTTCCTAAAAGAAGATGATGTGATTCTAGTAATTTGAGTTGTTTTGGATGCTTCTGTGGTGATTCATGATGCTTGTGGATGTTCCTAGATCATGTTCTATCTGTTTTGTTGGTCCACATTGATCATTGTTTTTTGCGATTGGTTTTTTTTTTGTGAGTTCATGTTTTTCATGATCATGGCCGATAGGGTGATTGTAGTGTGTTGTAGATCTTCAAGGCATGGGTATGTGCAGGATCATCATGGAAAAAATAGGCCCTTAAGTGGCAATGAAAATTCAAAAAAATCAAAGTTAAACAACTTGACATAAATATTTGAATAAGTTATCTATATTATTTCAAAAATATGTAAGAATAGAATATGTGGAAAATTGAATGTAGTTTCTAAACTACTAGGTTTTTTTTTAAATCTATTTGGTGAAAATTTGAAATTTCAATGCAGTACTTAAATTTGATGAAAAAAATAAGATGTAGGTGTTTTTTGACCACCTAACCATAATAAAATTATAATATTTTTTGTAAGATTTTAGATATAAGTAGAGGACTCATGTCCGGATGTGATGCATATTTTTTTGTAATTTTTTTCCAAGTAAATAATTAATTATGAATTTTTGTTTACAAATTTTTTTGTAATTCAATTTTTTTTTAATCCTATAGTATGCGAAGCATAAAATGTGATGCATGATTTGGATTAAAAAATGTGATACTGTTTGAAAGCTATAGATGTTTTTCAATCGGCCTATCAATCAGGACTTTAGTCATAATTCTAATAGAAAATGAATATTAATTATTTATTAGATTCAAAGTAAAGTATAATTTATATTGGTGGAAAGTTGAGAAGCTCCTTTACAAACCCTTTTCATTTCATCAATTTTGGGTAAAAAAAAGTCGCTAGCCACATGGGCAAAGTCTAAAAAGCAAGGTAAGATGTTAAACACATTTTTTGTGTTGACTTCTTAGGATTTCCAAGTCCGAACAAAATTCCAAAGCAAGCCCAAGGCTAATCCCTAGGTATTAAATTTTGTGTCAGACATATCGAATGTCCAATTCAAATCAAATATGAGATTTGAATAAGATATCCAATATGTTTTAGATATGAGTTTAAAAAATGTTATACAATTTATAATATATGATTTAAAAAATACAATAAAGTATATAATTTAATATATAATATACAACATAGTTTATAATGTAATATATAATATACAATTTATGATAATCTCTTACTGAATTATGCATTTAATACATAGTATATTATCTTATTATGTATAATATTTAAATATTATTTCAATATTTTAGTTAATGTATAAATATTTAAATATATATATATATTACTAATATATAAAATATTTAAATATTATCTCTTCCCTCTCTCTCTCTCTCCTCTCTCTCTCCCAAGTCTCACTAAAGCACTCTTATCTCTCTCCC
>VDFB02000017.1:528376835-528400333 GCA_007258455.2 Sequoia sempervirens
TTTGCATACTAACATGTAGTGGCCATGGAGAATGTAGATATTGGATCCTTGAATGTGATTTGAACAATAGTTTTAAGTAGATCTTCAATGCTACATACACCTTTCTAGCTCAACAACATGAATGCATGCATCAAACCCTTGATATGATGATATGATCTTGAATTGCTCCAATAAACTCTTGAAATATGCCTTGAAATTCCTTGAGTGCTCTTGAAATTTTCTATAATGATCCCTTGAAATTGCTAAAGGTCTCATCAACTTGCTTAAGAGAAACAATGTGAATTAACCCCAAAATTCAAAGAATTGAGGCCGACACTAGATCTGGAAAGAAATGTTATTAAATTCCTACCAAAATGAAATTCAAAAAGGGGGGTCTAATTAAGGGAGGACCCATTCGCCATCTTGGGTGAATGGGTCCTAGCTTAGTTTACCAAGACCTAACCCTGGGGAATTGAGAGAGCGTTAAAAACTCAATCCAAATCAACTAAAAAAGGAGTTCCTATTAAGGGAGAACCCATTTTCCATCAAGGGAAAATGGGTCCTAGATCAACTTACAAGGACCAAATTTTTCCCAATGAAATATTTTGTTAATTAAATTATAAGTGTCAAAATAGATCTTTGGGAGGTGTCAAAATTAAAGCCTAAATTTGAATTAAAAGGGGCTAGTTACTCCAATTACTCTCAACTAATTAATGACCACCTAGATAAATGTGAAAGTTCTTTATAACACTTTACAACACTTAAACGAGGTACATATTATGTACATTTTACTCAGAAAGGGGCCAATTAGGATTAGTTAAGTAAAGATATCCTAGGAAAGCATGAAAGTGTGTTACAACACTTTACAACACCCTTGTAAAGGATCAATTAAGGCACATTTTAGTCAAATAAAGGTCCTAGAATAGTGTGAATGTGTACAACACATTACAACACCACTCCAAGACATCATTAATTTAGTTTTAATGTCAATTATCAAACCAAGAGAAAAGGCTTACTTTTTCCATTACTACATTTTACCCCTAGTTTAGTGAGAGGATGACCTCATGTCAAACTCACACTAAAGTAGACATTCAAGACACTTAAGTATGCAACAATAAAAAAGATACATAATCATACTTTATCAAAGGCCAAGAAAAATAAACAAAAACAAAGGATCAAGCACAACCATTTCAACACGATGTGAGATGGTGTTGTTTGTCCATAACATATGTTGCTCACTCTAGGGTAGTGGAACCTCGGTCTGTCCACTAGGTGAGTTGTCCCAAAGAAGTGGTTTAGTGAGAAAGTCGTGCCAGTGTGTTGGCTTCCCACCATATAATGAGAAAGTCATGCCAATGTATGGGCTTCCCATCATAATAACCATACCAAAGTTATCCTCTTGATAACTTTAATAAGGCACCACAATGTAAATTCTTTTGTGAATGCTTTTGTCATGTAAAAAATTTGTTAAAGGGGATTTTTCTTTGTAAATGTAACGGTATTCTTCTTAGGGAGAATTGTACCTAATGTCTCCAAGTGAGGACAAGTCAAAAGTGTCAGACCGTCACCCATGGAATGCCTTCTTCACATCATGCCATGATAGTAGATCGTACACTCTTGGATGGAATCAAACCCATTGACACCACCAAGAAGAGGACACATCACAAGAAGAAAGGAAAATCATGCCATGAAATTTTTCTAAAAGATTTCATCAATGTATGCCCCCACTTTAAAGTGGTTGCTACACCATCACTATGATCAATCACTTTAAAGTAGCCAATGTTTTTTATCCAAATTTACATGAGAGCTTTCCATAGAAAACCCTATGCCAAGTCATATATTTTTGAAATAAGCTATGTCATGAAATAGGAAGGAAGGATTTCCCCCATAAATACATAAGGGATCTATGGATTTGGGGTTAGTATTTTTGTGCTACAATGTTGTCATAAAGCATGTAACTATCATCATTCCCCAAATACACATAGAACTGGAAGAATGACACAAAGAGAGTGAAAACAAAGAAAAACCTTTTAGGTCAACATGGAAGAAACATGAATGTCTCAACACCTTGTGCCATTGCCTTGAAAGGAAAACACAAGAAAAATGAAAAAGATAAAGGAAAATATTTTGGGTCAAGATAAAAGAGACATAAATGTCTCGATGCCTTGTGTCATCCCCAAAAGGAAAACAAAAGACAAATGAAAAAGATAAAGAAAAATATTTTGGGTCAACATGGAAGAGACATAAATGTTTCAACACCTTGTGTCATGCCCAAAAGGAAAACACAAGACAAATGAAAAATGATTACGACATAGAGAAGAATGAAGATACATATAAGAGAATGTACAAAAAGAGAGATACATCAAATGAAACGTAACAAGGGATCACATTACACACATTCAATCACATAAAGAAAAGTGAAAAATAAAAAGACTAGTAAGGCACAAGTGTTGTCAACCTGAATTAAGTCGTCTGCCTCCCAATCTCGGCCGGTATAAATGGAAGGTGAGCAACTAGCCAAAAGGAAAACATCAAGTTCCAAACTAGGACACACACCAAGTTCAACATTCTTTTTAGGAGATTTTTCATTTAAGGTCATGAAAGAAGAAAACAATGTATTCAAGTCATCATGCACTTATTTATCATTATTTGTAATATCAATGTCATCATCTAAGTTAATCATAGCAGGAGGTTGAATAACAATGTCCATGCAATGTTCTTGTTTATGTTGCAGTGAGGGTTGAGAGTCATGCATTGCTTCATGTAGGTTTGGATTATGATTTTCTATGTTATGGTTGTTTTCTTGAGTTTGCAATCTACAAGAAATAGCATGACATCTACGTCTACACTCTAGCACTTCGATTTCTTTTCAGTTTATTGTCAATTTATTTTTGTGTAAGAGTGGGTTTTTCAATCATAGGTTCCTTCTCTTCCTTGGGATGACTAGAAGAAACAATAGGATGTTTTTCCACCGCTTTCTCTTTAACTTTGTAAACTTGTTTGACTCTATGACGGACAATGAGATTGTTTGTACTATCTTGTTGTCTCTTGTGGGAAATTTCAAGAGGTTATTTTATAGATTGTTCTTGTATAGTTGGAAGTGTTTTTGGTTCAATCACTATTTCATCAGGGATGGTTGGTTTGGTCATAGGTTGAGGTATGTTGTGAAGGGATAGTTTTTCTATTTTCTTTTCCTTGAATTTTTTATTTGATTTGAAAAAGAAATCTTTATGAGGCTTGATAGGTTCCATAGGTTTGGGCCAAAAGTAATTTGGTGAAAAATTACCTTTTGTCAAGACAAGATGGAATCCACTATGATGCACAATGAAGATGTCAATACAAAATGAAAACTTTAGAGATTTATGCACAACCAAAGGGATGAAATTCATGGAGTGAATCCATGGATACCCTAACTTCACATGAAATTGGTTTAATTGTGGGATGATGGAGAATGAGACTGTTAATGTTTTCGGTCCCACCTTTAAAGGGAGATCTACTGAGTCTATCGTAGGGAGAGAAAATCAGTTATGTTTCTTGATCCATGCTTTTGGGTTGTCATATGTTTCTTGATATAGCTCATGCACATATAAGAATTCTTCTATGATCACATTCTCTCCACCGAAAAGATCAATCAATATCCCATTACTAGGCTTATCATTGATTCGTCCAACTATGTAAAGAGGACCATCAAGTGCACATTTAGGTATGTCATTTTGTGAGAAATCAATGTCAAGAGGTTGTCTAGTTGAGCCCTTACGAGGTCTAGCTTCAATAAATGCTATCACTTCATTTTGGGATGTTGTTCAATGGTATTCATATTGTCATCATTTGTGGCAACATTCATCACATCAATCTTCATTTCACTAGCTTTGAAAAATGAAATATTGTGCTTAGGCATGGGATTTGTAAATATTTGAAAATTTTGATTAGGAGGAGCTACCAACTTATTTCCATGATCATTCACACCTCTGATATGTAAGTGATTAGAATCAATAAGGTCTTGCACAAGATGTTTAAGATGCAGCTTATAGTATTTTGTACTATGTCCATTTGTTTGATGGTAATGACAATAAGAATTTTTTTGAAAGCCTTTGGGAAATGGTATAGTAGGATCACATTCTCTTTACAAGAGGTAAGGTAAGCATGTTTTTATCAATAAGTTGTAACATGATATTGTGAAGGGTATCAAGTTTAAAGGAGTGAATTCTCTCTCCCTATCCCCAAAAGGAGTTGTCATTTTTATAATAGTCACTTGATTATTGTTTTGTTGACTTGTCTGAGGAGGATTTAATTGTAAAAATCCCTTATTTTGTTTCTTGAAAGATTGATAATTGTTTTGAGTTGTGGATTCAAACTTTTCAGGATGACTAGGGGATTTTTCACATCACAGTCGCTAGTCGAGTTTTGATGGTCATGAAGGGTTGTACATAACTGTGTGAAGGATGGAAACCTCAAGATTTCAAGTTTTCTTTGAACTTTATCTTGTAAGTTAGCAATGAACATTCTTTGAAGGTCAGAATTAGGAATCATAATGTTTACTTGCAAATAAAGTGTTTGATATCTTCTTATGAAATCAATCACTTTCCCATCTTCTTTTTGCTTGCATGTCATTAAATCAACAAGGGTCATTTTGGGACCCATGTGAATATGGAAGTGGTTGTAAAAAGCATCAATGAGTTCATTGAATGAACCAATTGAATTGTTTGGTAAATATGAAAACCACTCTAGAGTAGTTTCCTTCAAGGATCTAGGGAATAACTTAACCAAAAGTTTATCCTCAAAGCTGAAATCACTACACAAGGCTATGAAGGTAGAAACATGGCTTACAAGATCTCCTTTCCCACCATATTTCTCAAAGAAAGGGACCTCTATACCCTGTGGCATTTGTGCTCTTAATATTTCAAGGGAAAACGGTGTAGACTTGATGTATTGCAAAGGTTGACCATTATTGTTCTATTGCAATGTTGCCACTTGTTGTTGAAGGGATGTTATGGTTTACAAAATTTAGTTATGAGAGGTTC
Organism: Sequoia sempervirens; assembly: GCA_007258455.2. Lineage (NCBI taxonomy): Eukaryota > Viridiplantae > Streptophyta > Pinopsida > Cupressales > Cupressaceae > Sequoia > Sequoia sempervirens. The sequence goes on from VDFB02000017.1 coordinate 528,381,836, forward strand.
ATTCTAGTTATAAGGTTGAGGGGAATAAGGTGGTGTAGTGTATGAATCCAAAGGATTAGTGAATTATATGTTATTGAAGGTGGATTGTTGAGGTATTATTGTGTTTGAAGCATTTCCTATAGGAATACCTATGGAAGTGTATGTAGTGCTAGTTGGGATGACTGTTGTGGTTAGTTCAATGGTAGTTGTGGGTTGAAATGTTATTGTAGGTTGGAATGTTGTTGTAGATTGGAATGTTATTGTGGGTTGTGTACTGGTGTATATAAGAATGGATATTGGTATCATGGACGATGGGATTGGAATTATTCCTTGGCTTTGAGTAGACCCCAAAGCTTGAGTGGAAGTGGTAATGGTAGGGATGGTGTTGGTAATGTTAGGGAAATTGGTTGTAGGAGGTGAAGTCATGGGAAATGAAGTATGCAAACTATGAGCCATGGAGGGTTGATTCTCAACACTATCCAAAAGAGAGTTAGGAAACCCGAGATCCATGGCGAGTAAGATATCGTGGCATGACATGAGCCTCAAACTATGTCTTATAATAGTATTACAAATAGGACACCAAGTTGTAAAGTTCATGCAAGTTTTACAATCGTAGTGTGTAAAACCTAGAATAGCAAAGGGACAATGCAATAACCTAGAATGAAATGCAATTTTTGAAGTCTAAGTAATGTAATTTACTAATTACACAATGCAATAAGCTGAAAATAAAATGTTTTGATGCAATTTTGAATTTTTAACAATGCACCAAAATGAAGCAATTTAAGCTAAATGCAATGAAAGTGATGAAATAACAAATAAAAAAATTGAAACAGAAAGATAACAACACCAAATAGAAGCTAAAAAGTGAGATTTTAATCTCTTGAAAATGCAGAGAAGTAGATAATAGGGACTCAATCACCAGTAAGGGCAAATGGGTCCTGGTTAGGTGTTTTTGAGATTTTTTTGTGGATTTCATAGTGAATTTTGATGCTTTTTCAGTTGCTAGAAGGTTTAGATAATACTTGATCAAAGACTTATTCGCCAATAAAGGAGAATGGGTCCTAGTTAGGTATTTTTAAACTATTTTTTAATGATTTGCAAGCTCTCAGTTATATCTTTCAATTTTAGCTCTAAGATAGTGAGCTTCAGCTTCAGATTTTCTAGAAATTTAATGTAAAAAATGCAATGAAAAGATGAAATGAAAGACCTAGGTTGAAATGCAATTTTGTTTTGATTTTCAAATGCAATTGTATGAGGTCTAAATGAGATGCAAAATGAATGAATTTTTTTTGTAATTTTCAGTTTTAGAGAGATGCAAAAAAATGCAAATCTATACCCTATATGATATGCAAGATTTCAATGCAAAAAAATTAATTTCCTAAGTGAGATTTAAATAGGGTAGACCCAAATGCATGAACAAGAGGATATACCACTAATTTTTCTAAGACCCTACACCCTCAAATTATGTAAAATAAGATGCAAATAACAATCAGAAAATGACCCTAACTATTACAGAAACTATGAGAGATGTTTTTAGAGCATAAAAGGTTGTGTACCTGGCCAAAAAGTTGATTTTTTTGGGCTACAAAGGACTCATTCGCCTTTAGTGGGGAATGGGTCCTTTTAGGGTTTTGGAAAATTGATTTCAGGATCCTATTCCTTGATGTCTACACTATCAAATTCCCTATTATCAACTTCTGGAAGTTGGTATGCAATTTTGTAGAGCTCTTTCCGTGATCTTGCACTTTGAATGAAAACTTTAGCAACTTTGCAACTTTGACAATTTTTCTCCAAGTCTTGCTCAACTTGATCTTCAACCTGTGTTGATTGTTAGTGAATGGGGTTTTTCCTTAGTCAAACCCCTTGTAGGTAATTAAACCAAATGATGAAATGAAGCATGAATATGAAGTAATATAATTGATATAGCACCTTGGATGATGTCTTGTGAAACAAATCTACATACTAACATGTAGTGGCCATGAAGAATGTAGATCTTGGATCCTTGAATGTGATTTGAACAATAGTTGCAAGTAGATCTTCAATGCTACATCCATCTTTTTAGTTCAATAACATGAATGCATGCATCAAACCCTTGATATGATGATATGATCTTTAATTGCTACAATAAACTCTTGAAAACTATCTTGAAATGCCTTATGAGTGCTCTTGAAATTCTCTATAATGCTCCCTTGAAATTAATAGGATGTCTCATAAACAATGTGAATTAACCCCTTATTTATACTAAATTAGGAGATTAACCCAGAAATTCAAAGAATTAAGACTGACACCGGATTTGGAAAAAAACATTATTAAACTCTTGCTAGAATGAAATTCAAAAAGGGGCATCTCATTAAGGGAGGACCCATTTTCCATCTTGGGTGAATGGGTCCTAGCTTAGTTTACCAGGATCTAACGCCGAGGGATTGAAAGAGGGTTAAAATTTTGGATCAACTGAAAAAAGGAGGTTCATGTTAAGGGAGGACCCATTCGCCATCTAGGGTGAATGGGTCCTGGCTCAGGTTACCATGACCAATTTTTTCCCAATGAAATATTTTGTTAATTAAATTATAAGTGTCAAGATAGATCTTTTGGAGGTATCAAAATTAAGGCCTAAATTTGAATTAAAAGGGGCTAATTACTCCAATTACCCTCAATTAATTAATGACCACCTAGATAAATGTGAAAGTTCTTTATAACACTTTACAACACTTAAGAAAGGTACACATTGTACATTTTATTCAAAAAAGGGCCCATTAGGCTTAATTAAGTAAATATATCCTAGAAAAGTGTGAAAGTGTGTTACAACACTTTACAATGCCCTTGCAAAGGATCAATTAAGGCACATTTTAGTCAAATAAAGGTCTTAGAATAGTGTGAATGTGTACAACACATTACAACACCATTCTGAGACATCATTAATTCAATTTTAATGTCAATTATCAAACCAAGTAAGGGAAAAAACTCACTTTCTCCGTTACTACAAATAGTTACAGTCTTAAGTGTTAGGCACCCGTAACATAAGGTAGTAGTTTATATTTATTTTCCCTTAATTTATGAATTATCAATTCATTTCACTTTCCAACTTTTTCATATTTTTGTACATGTGTAATTTCCTATACTCCATTGATGTAGGATGTTTCTAGAGTCTATAAACGCATATATTGTGCCAACACTATCTAAAGTTTATGAGTCCTTGTTTGATAATTAAATGCAACCTTTTTTGAAAGAAGATTTGTTTAGTTAGGAATTCATCCTGTGAGTTGTGTGGACCCAGTTAACACCAAGTTTATTAGACATTAGAGAGTCCCTACATAATGGACCAAAAAGTGGTTAAGACCACCTTTTTATTCTCCATATTTATGCACACACCCCTATACTCTTACAAAACTACCAATTCTATAATAGAAATAGGATAGTGTCTCAATGAGCTTCATGGTACTTCCTAAGATCCAAGGCAAGGATTGCATATATGTGGTGGTGGATAAACTCACAAAATATGTGTGCATGTCTTTGTAATTTATTGAGATTATAAGACACTATAGGTTGTTGAATTATTCTTCAAGGAAGCATTTAGGATTCATGGATTGTCTTAGAGCATTGTTAGTGATAGACATAGTTTGTGAGTCTATTTTTTTAAGATCTCTTATGTCTAGTAGGAATAAAATTCACACCCAACACTAGCTACCATCTCCAAATGGACAAATAAACTAAACTAGTAATTAAATGGGTGGAAGGATATTTGAGGAGCTACAACATTAGAATGCATGGATAAAATGGATTCACCTAAGGGACCATTGTTATAATACTACTAATCACATGTCCATTGGAATGATACCCTTCATGGAATTATATGGTTATGAACCTAAAAAAATTGGCCTTGTTTTGTTTGGTTGGGGGTCCTAGGAGTGAGTGATCAAATCCAACAAGACCAAGAAATTTTGAAGTTTCTCAAAATTACCATCTAATAGGTGTAGAACCAAAAAATGATGTATGTTGATTACCATTAGGTGGAACAAGAATTTGAAGTAGGAGAACTAGTGTTTTTTCAATTACAATCTTACAAGTAGTCCTCCTTAAAGGAAAGTGGGTCTAAATTACTCAAGCCTGATTTTATGGGCCTTACAAGATTTTGAAGTGGATTGAAAAGGTAGTCTATGAGCTACAATAGCTGTAGAAAATTGAGATTCATAATTTAAGTTCCATGTTTCTCAGTTGAGGAGGGCCTCGATAAGACATATCGAACCTTCCTCAAAGCTACCTCTACTAGATGATGAAGGAAAACTTAGTTTGCTCCTTGAAGCAGTCATGGAGACCAAAATAAGGAAGTTGAGAGGTTATATCATAACAAAGTGAAATAGTGAAAATAGGGGGGGTTCCACCTTTTGGGAGATGGAACACGTGAAAGGGGTTTAGAACCTTCCTCCTATTTCCTTCAATTTTCATTCAAGGAAACCTTAGAGATATCAATCTAGGGATGAAATGAGGGAAAGATATCTACAATAAGGTGTCCTAGGGTGTGATTAAAGAAAAAAGGGGGTTCACCATCAAGAAAAGGCTTGGAAAGAAAGAAATGCAATGATATGTAAACCTAACTTTGCAACCCAAGATAAGAAGTTGAAAATTAGAACAATGGACTGAAAAATGATAGAAGGGCACCTAAAAGACTGAAGAATCTCATAACAAGTTTTGCACTCCTAAAAATCTAAATTTTAATGCACATTGGGACTCATACGCCAGTAGGGGTGATTTAGTCCCAATTTAGGGTTTTAGGCTGGATCCGGAATCTAGAACTACCAAACTAGGATCTACAAAAAATGCTTGAAATCTAGTATATTGGGACTCATATGCAACAAGTGGTGATTTAGTCCTAGTATCAAGGTTGATCTAAAACTCTGATATCCTCTAGTTTTCTCCTATAGCTTCTCTCATGTCAAGTCTCCAAGTCTAAAACACTGAATTGTAACCTGTAGGTGACTTTCTGTGATCTTGCAATGTAGATGACAACTTTGACAACTTTGCAACTTTGAAAACTTCTCTCCAATCTTTCTCTTTAATGGATCTTTAACCTAGATCTACAAATCACACATCAAAGAGAGGGAAAAAAAAAATTCTTAGTGGATAGGGGTTTTCCTTGGTCAAACCTCATCTTGGTAATCAAACCTTAAATTGAAATCAAATAGAAGGAAGGAGTGATGAATGAACAAATTATAAGCTATGTTGCAACTCACCAAACCCTTGGAATAAAGGCTACAATCTTGTTTGAAATGGCTAGAATGAATGTAGATCTTAACTCTTGATTGAATGTTATGTATATTGACTTGAATACTTGCTTGAACCATAAGAACCTACATCACAGATGTTAGCTCAAAAACAAACATGATGCATGGTGACTTTGATATGATGCTTGAATCTTGAATGTAGCTCCACAATACTTAATAATCAACTCTTGAATGCTCTTGAATTGCTAAAATGCTTGAATGCTTAGATCACACTTGCTAATGAAAATTGCTAGGAGAAAATATGTGAAATAACCTTGTATCCATACTTGTTTATGCTAATTTTCTTGAAATTACAACACTGCAAGCCAACATCAGATCTAAGAGAATAAAATCCCACCAAGAATTGAATTTAAAATAGGTCCAAGCTAGAAGTGAGACTCATATGCCAGTTGGGGTGTATGAGTCCCAGTAGGCTAAGCTTAAGACAAAAATTTCAAGAAATGTTATGTTTAATGTCAAATTCAGGCTTTAGGCCCCAAGACTTAGGTGGGACCCATACACCCAAGGTGGCGTATGAGTCCCAGATCACTAAATCTAGGTCATACAATCCAAAATCACTAAATTATTATTAGTCTTAAGATATGTGTTGGGATTATCCTCAGAAAGATGCATTAAACAAGGCTTGTGAATGCAAAATAGAGCCAAATAAGGCATAAAGAAGCTCAATTTTAGTAGGGAGGGCCCAAACAAGTGTGAAAATGTAAAGGGATATAGTTTCCTCCACTACACAAAGTACTTGATTAGATGGAAGAACCTCACTAGTTAAAACTTGACATGAGAAGACCCACAAATTCTACATCATCCAAGCTCCTGGTTTCTTGAGGATAAGAAAATTCAAGTGGGGTAGACTTATCTTGTCCCTTCATTTGGATCTTCATGGGGTAGACAATAATACACATTTCTTAACTCCATTATTTTCCCCAATTTTATTTTGTGCATTGTATCATTTAACTCTATCTCCCATGAGTCAACTTATGCTCCTTGAAGTTTCTAAGTATATATTAGATTTGAATTAAGCCTATGTAAGTCACCAATGTTATGAGTTTCCACTTCTTGGCATGCCCACTCCTCTACTCTTATAGGAGTATTGAACTCCCCTTACAACCATGCCTCTGATTCACCCCCACTTTCACTTCTCTCCAATCAAAAATTTAGAGTTTTGTATGTAGTCATACCATAGGTCACCAATCCCTAATTCTCCATACATCATGGTCAAGAATTTAGGATCCTTCCCTTCAACATACCCAATGTTCAAACCCTAATTTCTAAAGTTTTGAAGGAGTGAACCATGAGTCAACCTTGGCATTCAAACCTCAACACTCTTGACATCATCCATTATCCATATTCATCTACCACCCTACACATCAAAAGTTTCATTAATATGCATAATCAAGACTCAAATCTCCATGGGATTCCACCTAGCATTGATAGTTGGCCACATTCTTTTGAAGCTAGACCACATGAACTTCTAGCAAGATTTTCCTTGACGATGTTAATGATCACTATTAAGGTGGTAGTTAGGGTTTCAAACCCAAAGGGGCTCCTTGACATACTTGTTGCTCGGATAGTTACAAGTCTTAGGGGGGATCCTCCACACCTTTCGAGCTCATTTCCACATAGGACACCATTTCTGGCTTGATGCAAAGTGAGATGATGGTCAACAAGTATAGGAAGCCACTTTTATGTATAAGGATTCTAATGGAGACTATTGTGTAAATTTTGATACTCTTCTCAGGTATCTTAAGATTGCAAAGATGGGATCAAGAGGCTATCATGAAACCCCATAATTAAATCCAAACAAGGGGGGTGATCCCACAATACTGCTTAACAATTTTGACCAAATTGGACACTGAATTGATTTTTTCTAACTAAATCTTCACTTTTGGACACATATAGCGGCTAAACCATGAGGAATTTGAAGATGATGCAAACTAGTGATTTGTGAAATTTTGTTTGTAGATTCTAAATATATTTTTTTCAAAATTTTTGGAATTAGATTGTACTTCTTTTTCCATCTCCTTTGAAAACTAGTTTTTTTCAGTAAACACCATTTTCAAGGAGTGACGCTCACCGTATAACACAACTTTTTTTCCATGAAGGATAAAATTCTATTTTTTTGAATTTAGATTTGTAACTATGATATCTAGTGCTTCCAATTAGTTTCATAGTGTTTTATTGAATATTTCTTCCTTAATCAAGTTTTGAAGTCAAACCAATTACAATTCAGACATAGGCAGACTGTATAACACATAAATTTTTTTGTTTGTATCGAATTTTTTTTTTTGTTAGATCAAAGACTTCAATATTTGGTGCACTCATATTTTGCAAAAATTTTTTTATAATCTTCTACTTTTCCACATGTGCAGAATAGAGAGCTTGATTTTTCGTGAAAACCTATGTTTAATAAAACTAAAAAATAAATATAATAATCAAATTTAATTTAATTAAAATTATACTTTTTTGGAAGCTTATAATAAGGACTACATACAAAAAAATAAATTTTAAATGAATTCATTTTATCCTCCAAAAGGTAAATCAAAAGTGGTTTTTTATCAACATTTTGATAGGTGTAAAGGAGACTCCATTATAGGTATGGTTTAAAACTAGCGGGATTCTATCCAAGGGGCCTTGGTTTAAGGTGGTATGATCAAACCCTCTTCAATTGGAATCCTTCAAATGGAACTTTTGAAGGCTTAAATCATTATATTTTCTAAAAATATATGATTTCAGCAAAAATCAAGATCTCCCAGAAAGTGTAAACCACTATTGTGGTAGCACTCAGGGCTATCATAAAGAGTCCACAGTAAAACCTAAAAAAGTTCAAAATTGAATTACAATGAGAACTTGTTATTCAAGTGTCTAAATCCAAAATTGAAAACCCACAAGTTTGTGGAGATTGAGAGATGAAACCTTTGTAAATCTCACATTACAGGATGAAAACCCTATTCAATTGAAGGAGTGATCTCACCCAAAGTTCACAGTCAAGCTTTAATGGTGGAAGCTCTTTAGTGACATATAGCTAGTTTTTCTATAGGTTGCCTTAAGAGTAAGCCATCGTATTATGGCTATGCAACCAATATTTCAATTATTAGTCTCTATTGTTGTTTTTTATATTGTGGTTGTTTCCATAGCCATTGTTTTTGTAAAAGGTTCAATCTCAATTAATATAAATGATGGGTTCTCCAATTTTTTCTTGTTTGTGAACCCACTTTAAATAAAACTACATATTGCTTTTATTAAAATTTTATGATTAAATCTAGTTTGCTAAGTCTAGTAAATATATCTAAAGTTATAATTTATCTTTACTAGTGAATTTGACCTATGGTATCAGGGTTTAATCTTATTTGCATGAATGTAAGGTTTTGGCTAAATATTTAGCTAGAATGCATTTTCTAAGACAAGGTATATTTGTTGAAGGTTTTAATTAATATTTCTAGTAATATTTGGCTTGAGACATTACACTATCCCTTATCGTGAACTAATTAATATCATAAACAAATAAGAAAGGATTGCTAGAGGCTAACAAGCTTTGAGGACACCCACTTAGCCTAGGTGATGCCCTCCACTTGCTTCCTCTTTGTTATTAGTCACACACATTTGTGTTCACTAGAAACCTATCTAATCCTCTTATTCAATGAAACCCACCTTCCCCTTTTCCATCATATCTATAAATACCATCCACTAGTCAACAACCGTCCATTTCATCATGTCTTTAGATTTTGGTTGCCTCAACCTTATTAACCTTTCTAATCACAACAATACATGGCAACACATATAGTAGTTTGATTCAACACAACCTCAAAAAGTCAGATGTACCAATTTTTTATACATACAAGAACTACACAACACAATTTAATCTAAAATTAGATCAAATGCCATAACCTAATTCACATTATATTAGTAAATTGATATCTAAATATTAAAATCACCACACCATTCGAAAAAAATAAATGAACATTATTATCTCCAACCTATTGATCACAACTCATTTTAATTTCTAATTATGATTATATATTCATTGCTTGATGATTAAATTAAATGTGATAGAAAAGTCGATCAATTAAATTTGATCAAAGTGTGGGCTCAATTGGTGAGGGTTATGACATGTTCCTTGATTACACCATACATGAAGGTTCAAATCCCTTAGAAGTGCCAAGATCATGCCCCAACAACGACTTTGGGAGAATAGGTACCTCTAAACCTTTAGCTCTCAGTCCAAGTGGGATCAATTTAGATTTGTGTTCTTATATAAATATGATAGAAAAAACAAAAAACAAAACTAAAAATCATGCTTCTATATCAAATAGCAAAAATAATCTAGACTTAACACAAAACCCTTAATTTAAAAAATGAAAAAAGTAATAATTTGTTATACAAAATGACAAGGAAGTTTTAAAATGTTTTAAGAAACATTTTTTTTAAACTTTGCTACTCCCATGCTTTCTAAGTTAAATTAAACAATATGAAAGATTAATTTTTGAAACTGCAAATTCAGTCCAAGGAGCTTGGAGTGAGTTCCAGAGAACTTGACGTATTTGTGCAGCTTTAAAACTCATCCAGTTATTTTTCTTTATCAGTATTGATAAAATTGGATGCCTGAAGTACGCTGCCTGATATAAGGTTGCGTTTGATACCAAGTCTGCCAGAAGTTAGAACAACTCCATTGACAAAGCCCTCAAATACGTGGTAGCATGAACAGCTGCTCATCCACCTCTTCTCACCTCCTCTTGCCGATTCCAGCTGTAATTTTGTTGGAACCCTCCCACAACACATCTTAGACGGGATAATATTTGCTAGAATGTGATGTTTTTTCCAAAGTGTCCAACCCACATGATGTTTTTCTATTAAACTTGCAACACCTGAACCAACAAGAGAAAGCATTTTTTTTTTGTTTTGATATAACCATCTAGTCTTAAGTCATACAAAATTTAATTTAGCCTTTGGACTCTTTTATCTTTTTTTTATGCAGCAAGGGTGTTCCTGTGACTCAACCCAGCGGCCCAGCAGCCCATATCTTGGGTACCTAGGGTGAGTTGAGGCGAGACTTTGGACTCTTTTATCTTACTACAAGAAGGGAAGCCAAGTATTAAAAGGAAAGCCATGTGAATTTTTTCAAATGCACTCGATGAAAGTACGCTTGCCTTATCCTATATGTATGCATTGCTTCTAGGAAACTTAAAATTCCTTTCGAAGAAAAATGGATAGGCATTTATAGGGGAAAATCTGTTAGTCTCACTCTTGAATGTTTAAGAGTTAATTTGTAGATAAGTTTAGGTGAAGATGGTGTTTTGGAATTTCATACACATACAAGTTTTAGTGTAATGTTAAATCTATAAGTGGTATCACTAGCTAATGGCACCTTGTGTAATGGGTACGCTAAAGGGGCATGGAAGGTCAATTAGGAAAAAAATGATTTATTTTTTGCACACATTTGTGCAATATATGAGATCAATTGATAGATCAATTAGAAAATGATTTTAATATTATTATTAATTTTTTTTTTTAATAATAGAATAATATTATTATATTTATTTTTTAAATTTTATGTATTAACTATTATATTAATATATAAATATTATTATTTTTGTCATTATGTATTTATTATTATATTATTAAAATTATTATATTTATGTCATTATATTGTTATATTTATTTATTATTTATGTATTAACTACTGTAATAACTATAATATTGTTATATAATATAACATTATATATTAAAAACCAAACTTTCCATATATTATATTATATTGTTATACTAGATTTATTAAGCTTCACAAATATTTTAAAACTCAAAATTTACTATTGATTGTATTGCAAATCTAAAGAATGATGAATAAAATGAAAATAAAATTACATTAATATAATAATTTAAAACATATTTATATTTAAATAATACAAAATTATAATATTAATATAATAATAATAATAATAAAATAATATATTAATACTACAATATAATAATAAAATACTATAATAAATTAATACTAATATAAATATTACTCATAATTATTTTATTATTAATAATATATTATTAAAGATTATAATATTTTAGTAAATATAATACTTATTTAAATAGAAATAATAATCACCATATCTTGTCGTTCGATTCTTCATTCATTAGCGGTCGGGTCACATCATCTACATTGTCGACGTACGATTTGCAAGTCATCTGCCTACATCATATTCTTCCATCGGCAGTTAAAAGCTTTCTGTGGTCACATCTTCCAGTCAGTGCATGGTCCGCAGGCCTTATTAGGCAGTATATATATTTTTTATATATTAAACATTTATTGGAAAGCAGTAAAAACCAATGAAAAACTTGCAAACTCCTCTTGCAGGCATTTTGACAGAGAATCGTATTAAATGCAAAGATTAATTCATCTGTAGGTTGCTTTAAACAATCAATGGTTGGGAATGATGGAACTGTCAACCATGTTGTCTCTATGCATTTCAACCATTGAAGAACAAAATGAGTTTGGAAAACTCAAATAAGGAAATGCCTTCAGCATAAAAATATCAATCTAGATTCAGTTTTTCTAAATTAGGTTGGGGGGATGCATTTCTAGGAGTTGACTTCATGAACTAACCACCACTCTTAGTATAGGTGAAGATGGTAAGTTGGAAGTTCATTAATACTTGTAAGTTTTGTCATAATGACTAATATACAAAATCATGATCAATGAATGGGTGCAAATTCAATCAACAACCATCATGCAAAAAACCCATCCATTCACCCACATATAAGAGTTAGTAGTGACTACACTCCATCATATAGATCCATAAATTAGACTTGAATCTTGATTACAACTCACCACATTTTATCTTCATGATTTGACCAAATTAGTGGAATACATACCACTTGATATCAAAGTATTGACCTAAGGTCAATTCCCCTTAATTACATTGGAGGAGGGGTGTTAGAATAACCACCACACCTTTAAGAATTAATCTTATGGACTAATTGCCACCTTGGAAAGATAAAAATGTTAGATTTAAAAATTTACTCAACAAATTTATAGATAGTGCTAAACTTATTTTGTAGATCTCCTTTTAGGTGTGCACAATGTTTCCCTTCATCACAATTCTCTTAATTGAGAACTTGAAAATCTTCAATTCATAACCTCTCTACAATGTTGAAATTTTGAAAAATATTCAATAGATTTTACTTGATTATTATTAGTAGAAAATGTAAGATTTGATGAAAAAAAAATCTATTAAGCCCAAGAAACTTACATGCAAAAACTTGTCACAAGGAAGAAATCTATAGGAAACAAAATAAGGGTTTTGCTTTGACAATATGCAAGAATTGTATTATCAGACTGAAAAAAGAACATCAAGAAGTTAATACAATACAAGAGATCAATCCTTATAAAAGGAGATCAAAATGGAAAGGAAAACCTAACCCTAAGGTGAGTGCATTTAATAATTAATATTTAATTATTAAATGATTAATATGTGTGCATAAAGTGAAATCTTAAGAGGAGAGTAAAGTTAATTAATTACTTTACTCTAACACCCCCCCTTAAGATGAGCTACAATGCAGCTACAAACAATGCAGAAGAAAGCAAAGGAACTATAATGCAACAGAGGGTCCTGGCAACATGGCCTGATCAGGTACCCGAATACAAGAAAATATCTATAAAGCAGAGTAAAGAAGAAAACCCAATGGGAAAAAACTCCTCTCCAAAAAGAGATAAAGAAACATGTTGAAAAGAAAACATGAAGGAAGGAAGGCCTCACTGAGACCCCCCAAGGACAACTTCCTTCACCCCAAGGATGGAGGGCAACTGAAGATAGCACAGAGATGCCAAAGGTTTAGTGAAGATGTCTGCAACCTGCTCCTCTGTAGGAATGTACTCCAAGATGAGAGAACCATCTTGAATCAACTACCTGATGAAGTGCATGTGGATTTCAATGTGCTTTGTTCGTTGATGCTCCACTGGGTTGTGAGAAATGTGAATGGAACTCTGATTGTCACACCAAATAATAGTGGGACTATATGGAGGAAACCCAAACTCTATCATCAACTGCCGAAGCCATAAAACCTCATGATTGGCTAACACTGCTACACAATACTCAGCCTCTGTAGATGATAATGCAATAGCAGACTGCTTCTTGCAAGACCATGTGATAGGACCAGAACGAAGGAAAAAAAACAAATCCAGAAGTAGACTTCCGATCGTTGACATCACCAGCCCAATCGGAGTCAGTGACGCCAAGGATGTGAGGGGATCCTGAAGTGTAGTGAATGCCATAATGAGTGGTGCCTTGAATGTACCTCAAAATATGTTTGGTTGCTTGCCAATGGCTCTCATGAGGATCATGGGAGAACCGAGAGACAAGGCCAACCGCAAAGGAAAGATCAGGACGAGAATGTGTTAGGTACAACAAACTGCCAACCAACTGCCTGTATAAAGTGGGGTCTACTGAAGGAGTAGAGCAAGTGGAAGACAAAACAACACCTGACTAAAATGGAGTGGGGGCAGACTTGCAATCAAGCATGCCAAATCGCTGAAGCATATCAAGAGCATACTTCTCCTGAAATATGGAAATCCCATCTGAAGATTGAATAACCTGAAGACCCAGAAAGAAGTGCAAGAGACCAAGATCCGTCATCTCAAACTGCTCCATCAAAGCTCTTTGAACACTCTGAATCATGGAGGATGAGCTACCTGTGAGGATGAGATCATCTACATATAGCACAAGAATCAAAAGATCACCCTCCTGACGTTGAATATACACTGTGTGATCGGAATGACAGCATGTGAAGTGAGAGGAAAGCAAGAAAGAGTCCATCTTCTCATACCAAGCCTGAGGGGCTTGTTTGAGACCATACAATGAACGCCAAAGTCTGCAAACCAAAGAAGTGTCTTGCAAAAATCCCTGAGGCTACTCCATATAGATCTCCTCTTGTAGGTCTCCATGCAAGAAGGCACTCTTCACATCCATCTGAAACACTGTCCATCCCTGTGAAGCTACAAGTGAAAGTACCAGGCATATAGAATTCATCTTGGCGATAGGAGCAAAGGTCTCAGAGTTGTCAATACCCTCTACCTACAAAAACCCCTTCGCAACAAGATGTGCCTTATACTTATCAATAGAACCATCTACAACATACTTGGTATGGTACACCCACTTGCATCGAACCAACTTTCTTCCCTTAGGAAGAGGACAAAGATCCCAAGTATGATTCTTCATCAAAGAAGAATACTCCTCATCCATGGCCCTATCCCACTCAAGGTGACCTGTCGCCTCTGAAAACTTTTGAGGATCATTCGAAATGGCATGACTCAAAAGACTAGAACCAGATGTCTGAGCACGAGTATGACGAGTATCTGAAGGATCACCTGCCAAAGAACCAGCTGCATCAACAGTGACACAGGCCCACCTAGGCAAAGACAGAGCAACTGGTGGTGGTGGAGATGGTGGATCATCATCTACATCATCCTCAAGAGATAAGTAATCCTCAAGAGATGAAGAGGGAGGAGTAGGAAATGAGGGAGAAGCTAGTGATGGAGAATCCATCTGAGGATAGCGCTCATCAAACTGGACATCTCACCGAAACAAGACTTCTCTGGAATCAGGATCAAACAACCTGTACGCCTTAACATCCTCACTGTAGCCAACAAATATGAGTGGTCGGCTCTTCCTCTCCTTGGATTTTTGCTGAGCATCAGGAATAAATGCCCAAGCCTCACTACTAAAAACTCATAATGTAGAAACATCAGGCTTGACATGGGTCCAAGCCTCCTCAGGAGTCATATGTCGCAATGCCTTATGAGGCATCTGATTCTGAATATAATTGGCACAATTGACTCCCTCAGTCCAAAATGAAGAACTCATAGCTCGAGATTGTATCATACAATTTGCCATCTCCCGTAAGGTTTGTTCTTTCTCTCAGCAACACCATTCTACTGAGGGGTGTAAGGAACTGTAAACTGATGCGTAAACCATGCCCAGTGCAAAATCTCTAAAAACCTGATTAACATACTCCCCCCCATTATCTATGTGTATCCTTCTGATAGAAAGTCGAGATTGCTTCTCCACAAATGTCTTAAAAATCCTAAATGAGTCAAAGACATCAGACTTGTACTTAAGAAAGTACACCCATGTACGTCTGGAGAAGTCATCAATAAAAGTGAGCACATAGCGGGCCCCTGAAAAGGAAGGAGTCGGAAAGGACATAAGATCACTGTGTACCAACTCTAGGGCTGCCCTAGCACGAGTGGCTTGACCCTTAGGAAAAGGATCGTGATGATGTTTTCCAAGGACACATCCACGACATACACCATCAGTACAAGAAATCTGTGGAAGCCCAATCACAAGTGCCTAAGTACTCATCTATTGTAGATATCTATAATTGACATGGCCAAAACGCTCATGCCAAAGCCTGCTCACTGAATCTACATGTGCTATAAGAGAGGAACCAACAGTGTCTGAACTCTTAAAGCCATCAAATCTGTATAAACGAGATGTAGAATCCACACTCCCAGTAGCCACAACCAAGTCAGGATCATGAAGGTCTCGAATAACTACATCATGTGGTGAGAATTCAACTGTCTTACCAGAGCCAGAGTGACAAATCTAATAAATGGAAAGAAGGTTTGTCGAAATGTCAGGAACTAGAAGCACATCCTGTAGACAACCACCATCCAATGAAACAGTACCTAAACTCTGAACTGAAAGTTGTGTTGATTCACCAACTGCAATATGTCTAGTGCCTATAGGGGCAAGAGCGGTGACCAAATCCTCTGTGTGTGTCATATGGTGAGAGGCACCAGAATCTAGAATCCAAGTGGATTCTGAGGATAATGCTCGTGTAGAAAGAGCATGACCTTTCCCTGTGGGCTGTGAAGGAGGCTGAGGTGCACTGATATTATACTGCTGCATGGCTTCCTCCAAAGCCTCTAAACGTTTCCAACACCTGGAAACTAGATGTCCTTCCTTGCCACAAAAACTGCAAGGATCACCAGATTTCTTCTTAGTCTTGGAGGAAGACTCACCAGACTTTGAAGATTTGCCCTGTTTAGAATTGGACTGTGGTTTTGAATCAAACTTAGGTGGTGGCTTGGAGGAATTCTCACTAGCCCCTGAATCTTTCTTAGGCTTCAGTTTCTGCTTCTATTTTTCTTTGGAGGACTGGGCTACCAATGCTTGGTTCTGTGAACCTGAAAGTGAATCCAACTACTTGAGTTTAGCTTGCTCACGAGTCAGATGATCATAAAAGACCTCAAAAGAAGGCATGACATGTCGAGCACCCAAGGCATCCATGGTGGAATAGAAGGTCGAAGAGAAGATCTGAAATGGACCCCGAAGCTTGGAGAGGATCAGGAAAATGCACTCTGTATCAGTCTTAGTCTTACCACAACCCTGCAAGATAGATCTTTGTTGTTTGAACTTCATCAGAAAGTCCTCAATAGAGGGAAATGAATTAGGTACCAAGGAAGTTAACTCTACCTCAAGTTGCAAAGCTCTGAACTTGTTGAAAATACCAAAAATTCCATCAAACTTGGTCCAAATGGCTCGAGGAGTGAGACAACCCTCAAAATGAAACATGAGACTGTCGAAAATGTGTAAAGCCATCAATCCCATAGCCTGATCCATATTATTCCTGTGTTGCATAACCTCAAAGGCGCGAGTCAACTGAGGCTGAACCTCATCCAAACAGGACCATAACCCTCGAGATTGGAGAAGAGTCATCATGCGACCCTTCCAAGTGTGACAATTATGTGATGTGAGAGATTCAATAGATCTATCGGCCATCCTGTGAACTGTGCCTCAACTGCTCTGAATTTTATTATTATTATTTAGTGGTCTTTTAGAACTAGACAAAAGATGCAGAAGGGGTTTGTTTGTTTGTTTGTTTTGGTGTTTATAGATTATGGTTTTCTGATATAAATGACAGAAAGCAAGAAAAAAAACACCCCCACAATGCAAAAATCCAATCCCCAGTACAAACTGAAAGCTAAAAAATAATAGAAAGCAGTAGATGATTGAGACAAATCTTTGTGTACTTGAAGAATTTACTGATGAAATAGACTGCAGATCTGGATAGCAATCGTCGGTAAAAAAGAATTTCAAGTCAAAGTAGGGCGCCCGCGGGGGTTTGAAGTTCTACTTTTTCAGATCTGCCAACGTAGACATTAACTCATGCACGACGTTAAGAGGAATAAGGTGAAAGTTTGGTAAAAAATACCAGGAAGGACACCATGAACGATAGGAGGGACGCAAAAAGGGTCGCAACTGCAGTAAATGCACTTAATAAAAACCAAAAAAGGGTCTGCCAGCGTACATCGCGGCAACAAAAACTAAAAAAGTTAAACACCATGCATCGCGGCTTAATAAAAACCAAAAAGGGTCTGTACATCATCGCCATAAAAGGCAAAAATCTTCGCGTACATCGCGGCAATAAAGGAATCAAAAAGGGTCTTTTCGCGTACATCGCGGCAATAAAAACCAAAAAGTCTGCTTTCGCGTCATCTTGGCAATAAAGCCAAAAATCAATAATCTTTTCACATGCATCTCTTTGGTTCAATAAAACTAAAAATCAGTAGCAGCACCGTTCATCGCGACAATAAAAAAGCCAAAAGAATCTGCAATGCATCGCGGCTTCAAAACCAAAAATGTACTTATACCGGATCTTGTCGCGGCTTAATGAAACCCCAAAAAGTCTTTTCGCGTACATCTTGGCTTAATAAAAAATAAAAACCAAAAAAGTGCCTTTTACGTACATGCGCTTAATAAAGCCAAAAAGTCAATCTTTCGCGTACATCGCCGGCAATAAAATCAAAAGCGGTCAATCTTTTCCGGCGATACATCATGGCAAAACCAAAAGTTCGATTTTCGGCGATACGTCGCACGGCAATAAAAAATAAAACCAAAGTCGTCTTTAAGCGGCCACATCCACTTATCAAAAGCCCCAAAAAATGTGTCTTTTCGCATGCATGTGCTTGTAAAAAGCCCCAAAAAATGTGTCTTTTCGCATGCATGCGCTTATTAAAAGCCCCAAAAAATGTGTCTTTTCGCATGCATGCACTTATAAAAAGCCCCAAAAAATGTGCCTTTTCGCATGCATGCGCTTGTAAAAAGCCCCAAAAAATGTGCCTTTTCGCATGCATGCGCTTGTAAAAAGCCCCAAAAAAGTTCCTTTTTGCTTGTAAAAAACCCCAAAAAAAGTGCTTTTTCGCATACATGCGCTTGTAAAAAACCCCAAAAAAAGTGCTTTTTCACATGCATGC
>VDFB02000017.1:528401393-528556492 GCA_007258455.2 Sequoia sempervirens
AAAAAATGCCTTTTCGCATGCATGCGCTTGTAAAAAACTAAAAAAAAAATGCCTTTTCACATGCATGCGCTTGTAAAAAACCCCAAAAAAAATGCCTTTTCGCATGCATGCGCTTGTAAAAAACCCCAAAAAAGAAACAAAAAATATCATTGGGCAAGGAATACCAGATCTGAAAACTACACCTAGAACCTCTCAAATTAGCTGAAAAATCCCAAAAAAATTTTTTGCCAAACCCTTGCTCCCTTTTTTCTTCAAACATGAACAAGCTACAAAAGATCCAGCTCTGATACCATGTAAGATTTGATGAAAAACAAATCTATTAAGCCCAAGAAACCTGCATACAAAAACTTGTCACAAGGAAGAAATCTGTAGGAAACAAAATAAGGGTTTTGCTCTGACAATATGCAAGAATTGTATTATCAGACTGAAAAAAGAATATCAAGAAGTTAATACAATACAAGAGATCAATTCTTATAAAAGCAAATCAAAATGGAAAGGAAAACCTAACCCTAAGGTGAGTGCATTTAATAATTAATATTTAATTATTAAATGACTAATATGTGTGCATAAAGTGAAATCTTAAGAGGAGAGTAAAGTTAATTAATTACTTTACTCTAATAGAAAAATAATATCGCTCCTACCAAATCATGTTTATTTCTATATATCTTGTCTATATTAAGAAGCAATAATAATGATTGACATCAACTCTAATAATGTTAGTGACAAAACCTTAGTGTGATAAATGCATAATTAACTCTTGAATAATATTTTTTAATTAATTTAAAAAAAGATTTGAACAAATGATGGCACATGCTACAAAGGATGTGCAAAATTCCGCAGGCCAGCACTGCTCCAAGGAAATATCTGATGATGCGGCGAAGGGCTCCCGTTTATGCGATAGCGAAGAACATGATGATCTCTTGACAATTAATTTAACTAAGGAGGCGGCATTAGACATCAAGATGCTTGGGGAACTTGCAATCATTTGCAGAGCAACCGGTCCAAAGTATAAGCGCTACAAGATCAAAGAATGGATTTCCAACAATTGGGGACAAGCGGCAATAGTCATATTTCTTCCTACAGTTTTCTTTGTGGAAATATTCATATCAACGCAAGATAGGCTGGAAGTTCTGCATGGTGGTCTCTGGAAAATCGATGGGTGGCCAATATACATAGAAATCTAGAACCCTACTTTCGATCCCCTTAAAACAAACCCATATTCTAGTCCTCTCTGGATCCGCCTATACAACTTTCCTCTCAAATATTGGGTGGAGGAATGCCTTGAAAAGATCGGTCGGTCCCTTGGCACTTTGATGGATGTTGACTCTGAAATTTTGGAGGGTGACTCCTACCTTTACGCCAAATTACATATAGCAGTGATAAATAATATACCTAGTGAAATTCACATTTGTATGGGCGGGCGGGCGGCACCGAATGGTGTTAGTGGATATTGAAGAAGAAAAAGTCTTCTGTATGAGGTGTGGCAGTAGGAAACATAAAGAAACAGAATGTAAGAAGCGCCCGAAGGAAGAAAGGATATGGTGACCTAAAGCCTCAAATGACCCATAGATGATTACATGGCCATCCAAGGAAAGTTTGGTAAGTGATAAAATCAGTAAAGACGCTCAACCTATAGTCTGTTCGTGGGAAGATGTTTGCAAGGCGGCTGAAAAAGCTTTGTCCCTGAAGTCTGGCACCTTGCTTAGCGATGGGATGGCTTAACTAGCACACTCTAAGCGTTGACCGCTTAGGTGGCTAGTGTGGGCCCTTTCCCTTAGCCGTCCATCCCCGTTTACACAACAGTCACCGTTAATTATTTGAAATTCAAACTTTTCCCGCTTGAAAGTACGGCTGATGCCCGTAAGCATTTGATATTCACCTTTATTCCACTTCATCTTTATTTTGCATACATCTCTATGCTTCTCGGCCATGGCAGAAAAATCCAGCCACTCGGAGCAGGGCTTTCATGGAGGTTTTGAGATGTGCGTATTTATTCTGTAGAAGGGCGCTTCATTGGCATTTGTTTATGCAAATGGTTGCTGCAACGAGAACAATGGGAGCATCATAACGAGATATGGGCATCCGTCAAACCATAACAAAGTGGGGACTATTGTCAGGTATTACTATTGGAAATGCTCTGGTAAACATGTATGTGAAATGTGGAAGCATAGACAAGGCACGTGAACTGTTTGACAGGATACTTCAAAGAAATATGGTCTTGTGGAATGCTATGCTACACAAAATGGTTCCTTGAAAAGGATTTAAAAACTTCAATCATATTTAATTAGCTGGTGTAAAGCCAAACGCTGCAATCTTTGCCAACATCCTACCTACCTGTGCCAAAATCGGAGCTTTGGAATGGGGCGTCCACACAAGAATTTTGTCAGATCTTGTAGCTGTAACTGCCCTAGTAAACATGTATGCAGAGTAAACCCAGAATTTTAAATGGAAAAACAAAAAATCTTAACACAATTAGATCAATACTCTGTTTGCAAAGATGTTAAGTTCATTTGACATTATATTTGACATTACATTTGCAGCTTGCCACTCTATTTTCATTTTGTTTTTTTAATGTTTAGAGTATATAAATGTAGATTGATACTTATTTTAATTTTATATTATTTTGGATTGATTATTTGAATGTATTATTTTAGTATATGATTTGATTACTTTGATGTATTTATTAGTTTAAAATTTAGTTTATTAAAGTAATATATCATATTTTTTAGTTTAGAAGCTTATTGTTTCTAATTTGAATAGATTATTCAACTGCAATAAAATTTTGAACTTGCAATTTGTCATTTTATTTTAAAATCTAATGTTTTATATTTCAATTTTTGACAATCTTTAAATCTAACCATTACTCACTTATAGAAGTGCCAAAATTTTAATCATATATCTAGAGTGTGTATTTAAATATATTCTTAAGAAATTTGCACATTATGGAGAGTATCACTATAAAAAAAATGTTTTGACAAAGCATTGAAAATATTTTCCTTCTAATTTGCATATGCATCATTCAATCACATCATAAATCAATGGAAAATAAACTTTATACTATCAATTGTCATCCATTATCAAGATAACACTTCAAGGTGCACTCTAGCACAAAATAATAATTGACTTACACTAACAAGATTAGCACTTGATATAGTGATATTCATTTTCCTATTAATTTAAGGGCATATGGTTGGAATGTGAAATCCTACAAGTCATCAAATTTTGTGAGTAAACTTTAGCATGTGTGTGGAAGAAGGAATATCATGCAATGAAACACATTGTGCCATGAGTGCTCCATGATTGATAAGCTCACATTGTATGTGTATAATAGCAAGAAAATTGAGCACAAATGGTGATAGCTAATACAATTTCCACATGGTAGTTTTGCATAAGTGATAGACGTGGATAAAAAAGGACCACTAGTTAATTGTTATGTGTCATTGGATGATCCAATCAATATTAACTAATACATTTTTTAGATTAGCAATAGCTTTTATGTCTTTAATGCATTCTAGACAAAGTTTAAGATCTTGAATGTTGAAGCAAACTACATTAATAAAATTTGGTTAGTTTTGGTCACTAGAATCTCAGTATAAAATTTAATAAAAAGTTGTTTAGTGTAAATAGTCAAGGTCTTCTTGTTGGCCTTTACAAGAGGAGTTGAATCTAAATATATAGTTAGGTTTGAATAATTATGTATTTTATCTATAAATTTGTAATCTTTGTCATTCAAATAATTGAAAAGCATTGTTCTCACACCATCTCTTTGTATTTTCTTATTATAAGTGTGTTCTTCATTATGAGTCTCCTTGCTATATTACTAGGTATACCTTCATTTGGGATCTAAAATTAAATTTGTATCAAGTTAAGCTTTCATTGCCTAAAGTTTGGCTTGTGGAGAGGTGAAAGAATCACATGACATTGATAAAAGTTTACAACTAAGCAATTTATATCCTCCATAAAATTTGAGGATGTGTAGAAGTTTGTGCATATGTCCTCAAATATGTTGGTCATTGTGTAGGTGTGCTGTGCATTTTTTTATAGGAAGAGTGTTGAGGAAGGAGGCAATGAAAAATAAAGGAGTTATTATCAACAAATGAGAAATGAACTAAGCACCTAGAATAAAAAAATATCAACAAAATTTGGTGTGACCTCTATGAGATGTTGGAGGAAATAGAGAACACTCAACAAAGATACATGGGTGTACAATAGAATGATGATGAGGCACAATCTATGCACATGAACAAGGTTGATGAAGACCCAACTAAGAGTTATAATGAATAATCCTTCTACAATTTCCATAGATGTGTCATATTCAAGTATAAAATCATTGATAATAATAAGCTTCATGTTGATGGTATGAATGATGGTAAAATTGTTTGGTTTCTCCACTAAAATAAAATTAGAAAATTTATGCTAAGATTTTTCCATTGCATACACAATTTGACAATATTGAACACTAATAGGTATTGAATCATCCTACTAATTATATGATGTATACACATATTAATAAAGATCTTATGAATAAAAATCATGTTTTTTCCTCTTCCCACATTTCTAAAAATACATTTATGGATATTACTCATAAAATTTCACCTACTTATGTACCTTCTTAATTTAATTTTATGAGGAGATCCAAAAATACAATTACTATGGTCCACTTTATGGTCATGGTTTCCTTTGTGGTCAAAAATGTGAAGGTATTCACATTGATCTAGGTAATTAGTATAACATATGCATAGAGGAATTTTATATAATTGAAATTTTAGCATCAAACAATTATAAAAATGTATGTGCTACTCTAAACATAACCAATGACATTCTTGTGGACACTTTGGGGTGTATCAAACTTCCTCTTGACATCGAGATTAGTACAATAAATAAATGTGATATCCTCTATGATATATCAACATCTAAAATATGTTTGTGAAGAGAAAATTATGAAAGTGATGAGAGATACAAATGTACCTATTTTCAAGTCAACTAGTCCAAACTTAAAAATTTTGTTGTCTCTCTCAAGGATATTTGTTATGACAACAAATGTAAGGAACATCAAGTAGGAGCTCCTTGTGTAACCAAAGATAGAATTCATTAATTATAACAATTGCAAGTACAACAAAAGAATTAAGAAAAAAATAAAAAGGGGAAATAAAGAGAAAATGAAGCCCTCTTCATTACTTACTAATACTCCTCTAGTAAAAAACAAACTTATAACTCATCTCCTCAACCAATAAAAAAAGAATAACATAATTCCATTCCTTCATATCTACCAAAACAAGGATGATTTCCTCCTTATGCTCCAAAGAAGAAGAATAAATAAACTCTCAAAAATATGAATGCCACCTCTTTTAAAGGTGCTACTTTCATATGGGTTCCAAAACAAAAGTAGAATATTCAAAAAGAACAATTGAATCTAACTCCACAAGTACAATAACAATACTACAAAGAGTATTTCTCCTATTCTACATAGATCAAGCACATTCAATGACATCATATCATGATGACTCAAAACATTAAAGGTGGTTGCAAACCACATAAATAATATGAGAGAAATCCATCTAATGAATTGCGATCAAATATTATTGGTTGAGATTTGGAGCTTCTATACACACACACACACACACACACATACATACATGTGCATATATATATACAAACACATACATACATATATATACATATAAAAATACATACATACATATATAGATATAAATATACATACATATATATATATGTGTGTGTGTGTGTGTGTTATATGCATGTATATATATGTATGTATATGTATGTATGTGTATATGTATGTATGTATTTATATGTGTGTGTGTGCGCGCGCGCGTGTGTATACTTCATATTACTTTGATGGTCTTTCCCATTTGAGAGGCATATCTTATGGCCTTTTTCACTAACCTACTATATCAATAAAAAGCTTCAATATTTTTCAATATGGTTGTAACTATAACGATTATATTTAGCATTTTTTATCACATGTTACTAACCTAATATTTCTCATGATGATTGCAATATTTTTAATATATTCCACATGATTTAAATGACTATTATTATATTTTAGATTCAAGTCGCTTCACATTTTAAAATGATGTTGGATAGTCTCAATGACATATTTATGACTATAAGAGTAAGGAACATTAAATAGTTATTTCCCGTGGACAAAATGGTAGAATTTATTAATTATACCAAATAAATCTAGGCAAAGAACCAATAAAAATTAAATAAAAATGAAAAATAAGGAGCATATGAAGTCCTCTTTATTTCCTCCTAATGCTCTAAAGCATAAAAAATAACTCATAACTCTTGTTCTCTACTAATAAAGAAAGAGAAAGATAATTTCATTCCTCCATACATGTTAAAAGAAGGAATATTTCATCTTTATGCTCCAAAGAAGAATAATAAATAAAATTTCAACAAGCCCAATGCCACCTTATTTGAAGACACTTATTCCACATGGGTTCCAAAACAAAATCAAAATATTTAAAAGATAATTGATTGCTCTACATTTATAAAATCATTTAATTTAATTAATCACATTGAATCCCATTGATCCCTAAAATATTATAATAAACTCCTATCCATTCATTTGTTTTAGATAATCCCAACCCTCCACATTAAACATGTGATATATTGCACATGTGTAATAGGACACTTGTCATGTCTCTCTTCCCCATGTGATCTCTCTCACATTTGAGAAAAGTCACATGTCTCCATACCTTATCCCCATGTGATCTCTAACATATGTGAGAGGAGTAAAATATTATATTCCACTTCCCTATGTGTTCTCACACATGTTTAAGAGTAAACTTGTCACAATACCTCTTCTCTATGTGTTCTCAAGCATGTGCAAGAACTTACACTTATCAAAATATCTCTTTCCTATGTGTCTCCACACATGTGTGAAAGGACACTTACCATAAGCTCTCTTCCCCATAGTCTTTCTCACACATGTACAAGAGGACTCAATATCATCCCTTAGATCTAATCAAACCAATATTAGTCATTCAAATCTCTTTTATCCTCTTCCTCTATAAGTGCACCAATCACATGGTTCAATTTGGCAACTTTTCATTCACCCTAATATCTCAAACATTCCTAGCCTTTGATCATCAAATTAAACCCTAACCTTGATCCTCCATCCTCAAATTCTATAAATGAAACCATCCTCAATCCATTTAAATAAAACCACTCCATTCCAAAGTCATCTTTTCAAACTCAAGAGAAACCATATACCATCAACTTATCTAAGAGCGCATCAACATAATCCTTGGGAAATTGTTGAAGATTTCTCAAGTTTTTGGGTGCCTCATCCTCTTTATCAAGATAAAACAAAGATATATATAGAGGTAAGCTATAAATGCTCCTATTTGTTTCATTTTAATCTTGTTTCTCATATATGCATAAGCTAATTTAACAACAGAAATATCACTTTTAACATTGGAGATAAAGTATTAATGAGAGCACAACTTAAAAGGGAATATTAAAATAATAAATACATAACCCCCTTGAAATTATAATAATACTTGTGACCTACACACTTGTTGTATTATCACACTTATGTGGACTACATGATTCTTTCTATGTGTGTAGGTTGCAAAAGTATCTTCCTAACCTAAATCATGTGATTAACTAATGTTTCTTGCAAATGGATGTAGATATCAAGTTTTAGGTAGAACCAACACAATATTGGATTGGCACATAGTTTGGCTTTGAAACTATAGCATTGTACTCAAGTGAGGGTGAGCTATGGGACTATAATAGGGCTAATTTGGAAAAAATGTGAATAAACCCAAAAAATGTAATTTCTATACCCACTGTTACTTTTAAATTCCAACTTTAAGAGGGAACTCCCTAAGAGGGGGACAAATGTAATGCCCTGATTTTTTCCATATTTTATTTTTATCTAAACCAGTATTAGGATATAATTCTTAGAGCCTTGTGAATTATGACCTTAAATACCATAAATTGAATTAATTTTAATTTTATGGCTAATGGATTATGATAAATTCTTGTATTAAAACTATATCACATTCTATAAATATATATTATAGCATAAATAATTTAGAGTAGGCATGATGTTGATTAAGGTTTTGATTCTAAAATTGCTTAGTATAACTTTAAATCATTATTATTAGACTAACCCATATGCAAGGTAAGACACACTCATGATAATAGTACTAAAAACAAGAAAAGTAAGAACCAAAATTTAATTCAAGATCTCATACCAATGAACTTAGATTATTTTTTAATTTAATGTTTAGACTTTTATAAATTTATAATTTGATTAGATTTGTGTCATCCCTTGGAGGGATTAATAGTTGTTTTTTAATTATTTAATTACGATTTTGTAATGCTAGTTGCATATTTGTGAAGAGAATTCTTATCACTAGTGACCTAAGATTCCAATGTAATGCCATTGTGTTCATGTGTGTGTAGTGTGTAATGTCATATAGTCAAAGAATTGACGTAGATCCTTCATATTGTTTCTCAATTTAGGACTAAGATAAGATGTCAATCATTAATACATAAATTAAAAGTTTAGGGAACCAATCAAAGCCTCATTATTAAGGAGTAAACCTATGTCATGTTTAGGTTTGAAGAGCTTCTTCATGAGCTTATTCTTAGAATACATTAGACCCCTTGTATATTTATTCCCTTGGAAAAATGTTGGTTGAGCCCCTAATACTACTCAAGTTTCAATTAATATTCTTTTTTTTACTTGTTTAGCAACAAATTGGAAGATGGTATGCCCCTATGATATTTTATATTTTATAAGTTCTCTTTTGTTGTTTTTTGTGATTATGTAGTATAAATTTGATAAAGAGATTTGTAGTCATTGATCTTGTTTTGATCCAATGGCTTGAATATTTGTAATCATTATCAAAAGGATATTAATAGCCCTAGAGTGAATTAATCCTCTAATATTCACTTCATCCTATATTTCACATTAATCTTGAGAATCCCCATGGAATTTTTCAAGGCCCTCATGCACCATTTGATGAACTCCAACTTTATTTTCTCAAGTATGTATATGTTAGCAATGATTATATCTAATTACCACATTACATACTCTTGCAACCCACAAGGATTGTTTGGGATTTTTCCTCCATGTGATGCACCAATTATTTGTTGAAAACATGATCTAATGTTATGTGTACTCATATCAGGCTCCATAGAGAATGTCAAAATAACATTGTTTTATTGGTTGATAGTATTACATATCAGCTACAATTGGTCCTCTATCTTATGCCTTATTGAGTTACCATGCCTAATGGGTGATGATATTGAAGATAAATATTATAACCTATTTTACTCTATAGGTGTTATCAAAGCTTCCAAGCTCTTATAGATGCACCATTGGCTAGTTCATAGCCATGAATTTTTGTGGTGGGGCCCCTTCCATATAGAATTGTAGGAAAAGTTCTACTGGTTATTGTTACAAAGCAAAATTGATTATTGATCCTTGATCATTAAATTGTATATGGCCTACATACATTTATTTGAAAGTATTGGTCAAAATCTTTTCATGGTGGAACATATGAGATTTTTTTCTTGAAGGAAAAGTGATTTCCTTAAAATCATGACTAAAAATATCTAGAATTGAGACATATAGTTTGAAGAATATCACTTGCTTAAGGGGCTCTCTTTGTGTCAAATCAAGATTGCATCAACCATTCATCTCACCTCCCATAAAATCCCCTTGGTTTTACAATTAAATTCAATTTTCCCTAACTTGATCATGAACACTTAATCATAACCATATACCACTATAGACGATTAATAAATATAATAAGTTTCAAAAAAATGCTAAAACTACCCATGTGTTATTCAGCTCAACCATCTACTCTCACTAAATAGGACTAGAATGTTACTCACACATGCTAAAGTTTACTCATAAAATTTGATGACTTGTACAATTTCACATTCCAATTGGATATGCCCTTAAATAAATAGGAAAATGAATACCACTATATCAAGCGTTAATCTTGCTAATGTAAGTCACTTGTTATTTTGTGCTAGACTGTACCTTGAAGTGTTAGCTTGGTAATGGATGGTGATTGATAGAATAAAGTTGAGTTTTCATTTATTTATGATGTGATTGAATAATGCATATGCAAATTAGGAGAAAAATGTTTTCAATGCTTTATTAAAACATTCTTTTTATAGTGATACTCTCCATAATGTACAAATGTCTCATATTGATATTTTTAAATACACATCCTAGATATATGAAATTAAAATTTTGGCACTTCTCTAAGTGAGTAATGGTTAGATTTGAAGAATGTCAAAATTTGAAATGTGAAACTTAGAATTTTAAAATAAAATGACAAATTGCAAGTTTAAACTGTTATTGAAGTTGAATAAGCTATTCAAATCAGGAACAAGATTCTAAACAGGAAAATAAGACATTACTTTAATAAACTAAATTTTAGATTAATAAATGCATCAAAATAATCAAATCATATACTAAAATAATACATTGAAATCATCAAATCTAAAATAATATAACACTAAAATAAATATCAATCTAAATTTATATACTTTAAACATTTAAAAAATAATAATAGGATGAACTTGGATCTTTGCTAATAGATATTGATCTAATTGTGTTAAAGATTTTTTGTTTTTCCATTTAAAATTCTGGGTTTACTCCTTTGCATGCACGTCTACCAGGGCAGTTGCAGCTACAAGATATGACAAAATTCCTCTTTCCTTTTTATACTGTGATGGATGTGGACGCCCCGTTCCAAAGTTCTGATTTTGGTAAAGGCAGATAGGACGCTGGGGAAGGTTGCAGCGTTTGCCTTTACACCTGCCAATTAAATTTGATTGAAGTTTCTAAATCCTGTTCAACAAACGCATTTTGTGCAAATCCTGCAAGCATAGCATTCCATAAGACCATATTTCTTTGAGGCATCCTGTTAAACAGTTCACGTGCCTTTTCTATGCTTCCACGTTTTGCATACATGTTTACCAGTTCAGTATGGTTCGATGGATGCTCATACCCTGTTCCGAAGCTCCCATTGTCCCCATTGCAGCAACCATTTGCATAAACAGATGCCAATGAAGCGCCCTTCTGCAGAATAAATATGTACGTCTTAAAATCTCCATGGAAGCCCTATTTCCAGTGGCTGGACTTTTTTGCCATGGCGGAGATGCGTAGAGATGTTTGCAAAATAAAGATGAAGTACAATAAAGTTGAATATCAAATGCTTACAGGCATCAACCGTACTTTCAAGCGGGAACAGTTTGAATTTCGAATAATTAACGGCGAAGGCTGTCTAAACGGAAGTGGACGGCAAAAGGAACGGGCCCACACCAGCCACCTAAGCGGTCAACGCTTAGAGTGTGCTGGTTAAGCCCAGCCCTTAGCGACCATAAAGTTTGTGGGTTGGTCAAATCCCCCGACCAAATCGTTTCTGAGATGGGAAAACTGCCGACTACAATGGAGTTGCCGAAGGCTGAAATCAATCATGCATTATTGGATTCGGTCGTGGACTCAAAATGGTAGCCTGTCGGCGCTCTCGCCGGCGTCGAATTTTTTGAGGAAGAGATGCCCTCGGATTCAGATGGTGGAGATGAATTGGATATTATTGAACCAAGACATATATGCTAGTCAACGGCCAAATTATTAGATAGAGGAAAAAAAGGCAAAGGAAGGAAATCTTTAAAGCAAAAGAGAGAAGAAGCGGAAGAGAAGGGCCTTCCTAGCATCAGAGACGTTTTATTATCCAAGTGAGCGAAGATCTTCCTTGGAGGAAAATGAAGATCCTCACATGGAACATTAGGGGCTTAAATGCCCCTGACAAGCGGCACTTGATCAAGCGCTATTTAGGGAAATGTGGGGTGGACATTGTGTTATTATAGGAGACAAAAATCAATGCACAAGATGTAGATAAGTTCTGTAGGTTCTATAGAATGTGGTTTGGCTTCTTCAACGATGCTGCTGGTTAGATGTCGGGGAGAGGGGCGGGGGATTGGGATTCTTTGGTCTCCAGATAAGGTGGACTGCAGCCTTGTGGAAGCGAACCAATATTGGATGCAATATTGTGTAAGGAATAGGCAGGCTGATGTGAAATTTCCACTATTCAATGTGTATGGTCTAATTAGACCCGAAAACAAGTTTGCAGTCTGGAAAAGTTTGAAAGAAAGAATTGATTTGCTGAATGATAACAAAATTATTATTGGCGGTGATTTCAATGCCATCTTGTATTTGAAGGATAAAAGCGGTGGTGTGAACAAGGAGACAAGAAGTATGAAAGATTTTAGAGAATTTTTTGAGTCTATCCCTGTCATGGACTCTATCCCCAAAAATGGGGCATTCACATGGACCAATAGATCCATTGGCTTTACAAACATCTCAGAGAGATTGGACCATTTTTTGATTGGTGATGGTTGGTTTATAGAGGATTATAGTTTTGAATCAAGCATCTTGCCAATTGTTGTGTTGGATCATTTCCCTGTCCAATTGGATCTATGTTTAAACGAGCGGCCGCTAAAGAATTACTTCAAATTTGAAAAAATGTGGTGGCATGACTCGAATCTGATCAATAATTTGGAACAATGGTGGAAGGAAGATTTGAGGATCTCTGGAATGGTAAGCTTTTGTTTTGTCAGAAAATTAGCAAATATAAAGAAAAAACTAAAAGAATGGAATAAGTCGACCTTTGGAAATATCTTCAAAGAAAAAGAGGCAGTTGAGCGGGATTTGGAGGTTTTTAACGAATATGTCATCAGACATGATATGTTTCAAGTGGAATACCAAAATGAAAAAGACCTCAGGGAAAGGCATTCAGAGTTATTGGCAAGTGAGGAGATATATTGGCATGGCAAAGCACATGAGTCTTGGCTTCAGGCAGGGGACTCTAACACTAAGTTTTTTCATAACTCAGTGAGAACCTGTTGTGGTAAGAACCGTATTGACTGAATTATGACTGTCGATGGACAAACTGTGGCCGATATGGCTAGAATTGAGGCTGAGGCAGTATGTTTTTATCAGGCTTTGCTGTCTAAGAATGATGATGCCATCCCCATAGGAGATCCTCCCTTTCTATCATGTATTCTGAGTTGTCTGAATGAGCAGACAATCAAATGTTATGTGCACCCATCACGCTTGAAGAAGTGAAAGCTGACGTCTTTGATCTGCATCCTGACAAGGCTCCTGGGCCCAATGGTTTGACAACTAAATTATACCAGAATTGTTGGAAGTTCATGGGAAATGATTTGTTGTCTCTCTTGGAGGAGTTTAGGAAAAAGAAAAAAACTTTCAACTAAGTTTTTTCATAACTCAGTGAGATCCTGTTGTGGTAAGAACCGTATTAACTGAATTACGACTGTCGATGGACAAACTGTGGCCGATATGGCTAGAATCGAGGCTGAGGCAGTATGTTTTTATCAGGCTTTGTTGTCTAAGAATGATGATGCCATCCCCATAGGAGATCCTCCCTTTCTATCATGTATTCTGAGTTGTCTGAATGAGCAGACAATCAAATGTTATGTGCACCCATCACGCTTGAAGAAGTGAAAGCTGACGTCTTTGATCTGCATCCTGACAAGGCTCCTGGGCCCAATGGTTTGACAACTAAATTATACCAGAATTGTTGGAAGTTCATGGGAAATGACTTGTTGTCTCTCTTGGAGGAGTTTAGGAAAAAGAAAAAAAAATTCAAGGACTTGAACAACACTTCCCTAGCCCTAATACCTAAGAAGCCTGATTGCAAGTCATTTTCTAATTTCAAGTCGATTGCACTTTGTAATGGTGTTTACAAAATATTGGCAAAAGTCTTGGAAAATAGGTTGAAGAAAGTTTTAAACTTGATAAAGAATAGAATGGGTTCACCGTGGGTCGAGAAATTATTGATAGCATCATCACTGCTTCAGAGACCATTCACACCATGACCTATGAACAAATGAGAAGTATGGTCATAAAATTGGATGTCAATAAGGCATATGATCGGGTGCGTTGGAATTTTTTATTAGAAGTTTTTATCAAGATTCGGGTTCACCTCTAATTGGGTAAACATGATTAAGTTTTGGATTTCCACCCTGAGGTATTTTGTTCTTGTTAATGGCTCTATATGTGGTTTCTTTAAGGCCTCGAATGGACTTAGGCAGGGTGATCCCCTATCACCATGGGAAGATATTTCATGATGTTGAGGAAGGCCAAAATATGGAAAGGAATTTGTATCTTAGGAAGATTTAGATCTCATCACCCACTCTCAATATGTTGACAATACAATGCTCTTTGAAGAGGCATCCATAAGAGAAGCAATGGTAATTAAAGGTGCTTCAAGGACAAAAACATAAAGGCTTTTGGGCAGATTTTAAGCAAAGAAAAATTAGTTATATACTTTTTCAATACTAAGGGCACAATTAGGAAGAGGATTGTTGACATTTTGGGTTCTCAGTGGATTCACTCCCATCCAAACATACCTATTTTTCAAGCAGCATGTAGATCAGAACACTGGGCAGAAACCATCAATAAGTGCAGGAGAAAAGCAGATACATGGAAAAGTAAATGGCTAACATTAGTCAGTTGCATTCTCATGATTAAATCGGTGCTGGCTGTTGTACCAATTTACACGATGTCTTGCCTTGGCATGACTAAAAAGGTTGTGGGAGATATTGAAGGTTTCATGAAAAAAAAATTTGGGAAGGTGCCAAAGATGTCAAACATATACATTTAATTAATTGGAACACTACATGTCAAATCAAAGATGAAGGGGGGGCTGGTCTTAGATGTATGGAACTTTAGAACCGGGCTCTTTGGGCCAAGCTTTGCCGGAATTTGTACAGAAAACCAAATAGTCTTTGGTGCAAGATTGTCAGAAAGAAATATTTAGACGAACACTTGCCGGAGCGGATTTTGACCATTGCCAATTCTGTGGGTGGATCTGCAATTTGGAAATTTCTTTGGGGTTGTAGGGATTTGATTACTGACCACCTTACCTGGCATGTTGGGAATGGATGCAAAGCAAATTTCTAGTCTGATTTCTAGAGCAGGCATGAGGTGCTGTTGAGTATCTTTGGTCACTAATGCTGGTTGGAAGAGGTAATAAGGATAAAAGGAAACATAGTTGTGAACTATGTCAAGATGGATGAAGACGTGTGGGGTTCTGTCTCTAATTGGATTGAAGTAGAAAAATTTGGAATCCCAGAAGGATGATAAAGATTTTCTCACTGCAACACGCTAAGCTCATGCCGAGTTCTATTATCCAAAGTTGAGGATGGAATTATTTGGGATGGTGCAAAGAGTGGAGAGTATTCAGTTAAGCTTGGTTACAAATTGCAATGTATCCAACATGAGAGTGCGAGCTGGCTTGCATGAGTATGCTAGAGCAAGAGTATTTTGCTGAAGGTGGGTACGTTTATGTGGATAGCATTACATAAATGCATCCTAACTGGAGATAGACTACATACACTTGGCATTATGGGCCCAAGTTGTTGCCCGTTGTGTCAATGTTAGGAGGAGACTATTAACCATCTATTACTAAATTGCAATTTCACATCTAAATGCTAGGATTGGATGTCACAATCTCTTAATTGGCAATCTGTGTGACAAAATGATTTGTTAGATTTCATCCATAGCTAGCTGGTGGGCGGCAAGAAAATTGTATGGTCAGATGCTTGGGTAATTGCCCTTGCTACTGTGGTGTGGCATCTGTAAGGAAGAAAAGGTGCGTAGAATCGCTTCCTACGCTAATCTTGAGAGGACGATTATGCAAATTCAACTAACTATTACAGAGATTTCAATGGACAAATAAACATGCATAAATGAAATATCACAATAAACACATAACACAGTAATTACCATGGGGAAACCCTTTTGGGAGAAAAACCCCACCCTCCAAAACCTGCACAATGTATTATCAAATCAAGAAGATTACAATACACTTGCAATGTAAGTTCTTACAGGAGTGCATCACCACAACTCGAACTCGGACTCAAAGAGACTCCATCTAGCACTCAGTCTTGCAAATTGAACTCGATGATTCAAACACCTCCCCAAGCCCTCCTTTTATAGTTATTTATAACTTGGAAACCATTTGTGGTTTTACAAAACCATGGGCCAAAACCATGGGAAAAACAACCATGCCATATGTTACCCACTTGTCATTTGTAACTCCAAGATGGAAAAACAACCAAGTTAAAATAGCATTTTCGTCCATAATTTTGTCCTCTAGTTTAGACCCCCATAAAAGTTATACAATGAGTTGTTTATACTCTAAAAATAGCCCTCCTATATTCTACTAGGGACAAGGAACATTTTTTAACAACTCATACACCTTTTTCCAACACATAAACATGTGGAGAACTACCACAAACAAATTCTAGAATTTTCTGGAAAAAGCTTGCAAGGTTGAGACACAATTCTCAACATTCTCCCACTTGTCGAACACCTTGCAAGAGTCAGGGGATCCAAAGTGTCATGGACTTAATTGCTAGGGGCCGAGAGCCCCATAGACTCTGAACACCATCTGAATTTCTCTGTGCTCACGGGCTTAGTTAATGCATCAGCAACATTCACCAAAGTCTCCACCTTCTCCAGCTTCACCTTGCCGTCCTCGACCATATCTCTCACAAAATGATATTGTACATCAATGTGCTTGGTCCTGGCATGAAATGTTGGGTTCTTCGCTAGGCAGATTGCACTCTGACTGTCACTATAAATTGTCACTGCACCCTGTTTGAACTCTATATCTGAACACAATCTCTTTAGCTAGATGGCTTCCTTGCAGGCATGAGTAGCTGCCATATACTCTGCCTCTGTAGTGGACAAAGTGACCACAGCTTGTCGCTTGCTCATCCAACTGATTGCACCACCAAATAATGTAAACACATATGCACTGGTGGATCTTCTTCTATCAACATCACCGGCCCAGTCTGAATCCACGTAGCCTTGAATATCCAAGGAATGCTCGTTTCCTGTTCCATGGAAACATATAGAGTACTCTGAGGTACCCCGCAAGTATCTGAAAACTCTTTTTACTGCATCCCAATGTGCTCTTCCTGGATTAGACATGTAACGGGAAAGTACTCCCACTGCTTGGGCAATGTCTAGTCTTGTACAGACCATAGCATACATCAAACTTCCAACAGCACTCTGATATGGTACTCGACTCATCTCTTCCATCTCCAATGGGGATGTAGGACACTGTGAGCTAGAAAGCTTTGTTCCCATAGTAACAGGAACACTCAATGGTCTGGAATCCTGCATATTGAATCTTCTCAGAATAGTACCAACATACTTACTCTGGCCTAGCCAAAGCTTTCTATTTTTCCTATCTCTTATAATCTCCATTCCCAGAATATGCCTTGTTGCACCAAGATCTTTCATTTCAAACTTTGCTGAGAGCTGAGATTTTAATTCTGCAATCAAACCTTTTCCTTTGCCAATAAACAACATTTCATCAACATATAAGGCAATAACCAGGAAATAATCACCATCAGACTTGTAATATATACAGTGATCAGATTTAGATCACACAAATCCCAAACTCAAAACATATGTATCAAACTTTTGGTACCACATCCTAGGACTTTGTTTTAAACCATACAAGGATTTCTTCAACTTACAGACCAAATGACTATTACCTTTCACCACAAAGTGCTCTGGCTGTGTCATATAAATTTCTTCCTCCAAATATCCATGAAGGAAATCTATTTTCACATCCATTTGCTCAATCTCTAGATCATAAGCTACTGCAATAGAAAGCAAAAAATGAATGGATGTCATTTTGGCTACAGGAGAAAAAATTTCACCATAATCAACTCCTGCAACCTGGGAGTAACCTTTTGCAACCAAACACATGCTTTATACTTCTCAATGCTTCCATCTGAACCCATCTTCCTTTTGAACACCCATTTACAACCAACAAGCTTCCATCCTTCAGGCAATGGTACAAGGTCCCATGTGTCATTCTTCTTAAGAGCTGCCATCCCTTCTTCCATGGCTATTTTCCAGGACTCTGAATCATTCATACCAAGAGCCTCTTCTATAGATCTCAGTTCATCAATATTAGCATTTAAAGCAAATATACACCTCCAATCATCAGTAGAATATCCATACCTTTCTGGTGCTTTCCTCTATCTACTAGACCTTCGAACAAGATCTGGTTCAAGTTCAAGTTCAGGTTCTCCCTCTTCCTCTGATGATTCAAAACTCGTAGAGCTCTCCTCAACATCTTGTCTTTCTAAGGGCCTTGATTCAACTTTTTCAGGTGTAGCAGGCAGTTGAATCACATCTTTCTTTTCTTCCATCTGTTTTGGCTGCACTATAAGAGAAGAAGGCTTAGTTTCTCTAAAAATAACACTTTTGGAATAAAATACCTTTTGTACAATAGGATCCCAAAGCTTGTATCCTTTCACATCATAACTGGGTTCTGTCATAATAGTGGTTTACAATTCCTGAGAGGAACGAATTTTAGCTGAAATCACATATTTTTAGAAAATATAATGATTTAAGCCTTAAAAAGTTTCATTTTAAGGATTCCAATTGAAGAGGGTTTGATCAAATCACCTTAGATCAAACCCCTTGGATAGAACCTCGCTAGTTTTAAACCATACCTATAAATGCATCTCCTTTACACCTATCAAAATGCTGATAAAAAATCACTTTTGATTTAGATTTTGGGGATCAAATGAATTCATTTAAAATTTATTTCAAATGATTATGGTATTCCTCAGAACAAGCTATCCAATGAATATAATTTTAATATGTTTTGGTTTTGTTATGTATTTGTTTTTAAGTTTTATTAAACATAGGTTTTTCATCGAAAATGAATTTCTTTGTTCTTCACATGTGGAAAAATAGAAGATTATCAAAAAATTTGAAAAATATGAGTGCACCAGATATTGAAGTCCTTGATCCAACAAAAAATTAAATTAAATTTTGACATATACAAAAAAGTTAGCGTTATATACCGTTATGTCCGAATTGTAATTGGTTTGACTTTGAAACTTGATTAAGGAAAAAATATTCAATAAAAACTATCTAACCAAGTGGAAGCACTAGATCTCAGAGTTACAAATCTAAATTTAAAAGAATTAGAATTTTATCCTTCACGGAAAAAAATTATCGTTATACGGTAAAGCCACTTTTAAAAATGTTGTTTTCTGAAAAAAATCTATTTTCGTGGGAGATGGAAAAAAAAGTGCAATTTGATTCCAAAAATTTTGAAAAAAATATTTTTAGAATCTACAGACAAAATTTGATGAGACTCTAGTTTGCACCATCTTTAAATTCCTCACAGTTTAGCCGCTATAGGTGCCCGAATGTGAAGATTTAGTTAAAAATAATAATTTCAATGTCCAGTTTGGCTAAAAATTGTAAACCACTATTATGGGATCACCCAACTATATCCAATGAAGATACATTTGACAGCTTTGTTGTCCAATTTTTTCCACTTCTCCTTTGGCACATGAGCATATGCCTCGCAACCAAACACTCTCAGATGTCTAAGTGAAGGCTTGTGGCCCGACCATGCTTCCATTGGCGTCTTATCAACAAGAGCTGATGTAGGAGACCTATTTATCAGGTAGCAGGCAGTAGCTACAACTTCAGCCCAGAACTTTTGTTCCAGTCTAGCTCCACTCAGCATACTCCAAGCCTTCTCCATCAAGGTCATGTTCATTCTTTCTACAACTCCATTCTGCTGTGGAGAATACAGAGTCGTCTTCTCTCTTTTAATGCCACAATCTTTACAAAATGTGTCAAAATCATTAGAGCAATATTCACCACCATTATCATTTCTCAAACACTTTATCTTCTTTCCAGTCTGCAACTCAACCATTGCTTTAAATTCTTTGAAACGACTAAAAACTTCAGCTTTACTCCTAAGAAAATAAACCCATGTTCTTCTACTGAAATCATCAATGAAAGAAACATAATAAACTGATCTACCAATAGAAGAAACATCAACTGGACCAAATACATCTGAATGGATAAGATCCAAAATACATGAAGACTTTTGAGAACTCGAGTAAAATTGAATACGATTTTGTTTACCATAGATACAATGCTCACAAAAATTGAACTCAAGATCGCAGTCATTCAACCCATCAACAAGGCTTTTATTTTTCAAGGTTTGTAGACCCTTCTCACCTATGTGGCTGAGTCTTTGGTGCCATAACATGGTCTTCTTTGCAGGAAACTTTTATTCGATAGATAGAGCACCCTTGGGTACCCAAAAACCACGACCATCTGTTGAAAGAGAAACCCTCTCCTTCTCCAACAAAGTAGTCCTTTTCACAATCTTATCAGAAGTACTATTGCACTCAGCCGTGCATGCATCAAGCTGGTACAATGTACCCAATCTGCTTCCTCTTGCTATTACCATAGCACCTCTCACCATTTTCACACCTGCTTCAGAAAATTGTACAAGCACACCCGCATCTATTAGTTTGCTAACAGATAACAAATTTCTTGCTAGTCCTGGGATATGCAAGACACCATCAAATCTTCTAATTCTACCATCAGAAAATTTCACACAATAGTTCCACGACCAACAATATCAAGAACAGAGTTATTAACCAAATACACCTTACCACCATCAAAATTTTCATACTTACTAAACCAGTTTCTATTAGGAGTCATGTGGAAAGATGCACCTGAGTCTATCAACCATGCATTGTCACCTGCATGAGTGGCCAAGGCTGCGATGAAAGCATCTCCATCTTCCTTCTCGGACTCAAAATTAGAATCTTGCTTCTTCTTCTTCTTCTTCTTCTTCTTCTTCTTCTTCTTCTCCTCTTTGCAGTCCTTTCGGAAGTGTCCAGGTTTGACACAATTCTAGCAGATTGCCTTGGACTTACCAGGAGATTTTGATCTCCCCTTATTCTTGGACTTAGAACGGCCATGCTGCTTTTTGTTCTTGCCTCTTTCTTTTGGTCTTCCTCGAACACTCAAAGCCTCTTTGGCATTCAAAGAGACTTTTCTTCTCATCTCCTCAGAAAGTAGAGAACCAACAACGTCCTCCATCTTCAAGACAACTAAAGTGCTCCCTATGGCCATGAGAAGGTTGTCCCATGAGTCTGGCAACGAACACAACAAAGTTTG
This sequence comes from Sequoia sempervirens, assembly GCA_007258455.2. Taxonomy (NCBI): domain Eukaryota; kingdom Viridiplantae; phylum Streptophyta; class Pinopsida; order Cupressales; family Cupressaceae; genus Sequoia; species Sequoia sempervirens. The sequence goes on from VDFB02000017.1 coordinate 528,422,461, forward strand.
GCACCTTTCTTTTTCATCCATCTTAACCCCAACTGAGTTCAACTGAGTCACCAACATATTGAATGTTTCAAGATGCTCAGAGATTCATCCACCTTCTTCCATTCTCAAGGAATACAACTTCTTCCTCAAGAAAATCTTATTCACAAGTGATTTTGCTTGGTAGATCTCACTTAGCTTCTTCCAAAGCTTCTTTGCAGTAGATTCTTCATGGACATTAATCAGAATTGAATCTGCAAGACACAACCTTATGAGAACTTTAGCTTTTCTATCCATTACATCATATTGTGTAGCTAAAGTTGGATCTGCGGGCCTCAGCGTATTCTCATCCACCACATCCCATAGATCTCGATCAATTAATAGATATTCCATCTTTAGCTTCCACATCTCAAAGTTCGTGCCAGAAAACTTCTCTACATCAATTCTCCCCGATATGCTTGCCATCTTTACAATCCTGCAATACATAAATGAAAACCTCTACACAAGCTCTCACTCAAACCTTGATTAGCTCAAAAAACCCTGTACCCAACAAATAGAACCAAAACTGGCTAGGCTCTGATACCAATTGTAAGGAAGCAAAGGTGCATAGAATCGCTTCCTACGCTAATCTTGAGAGGACGATTATGCAAATTCAACTAACTATTACAGAGATTTCAATGGACAAATAAACATGCATAAATGAAATATCACAATAAACACATAACACAGTAATTACTGTGGGGAAACCCTTTTGGGAGAAAAACCCCACCCTCCAAAACCTGCACAATGTATTATCAAATCAAGAAGATTACAATACACTTGCAATGCAAGTTCTTACAGGAGTGCATCACCACAACTCGAACTTGGACTCAAAGAGACTCCTTCTAGCACCCAGTCTTGCAAACTAAACTCGATGATTCAAACACCTCCCCAAGCCCTCCTTTTATAGTGATTTACAACCTGGAAACCATTTGTGGCTTTACAAAACCATGGGCCAAAACCATAGGCAAAACAACCATGCCACATGTTACCCACTTGTCATTTGTAACTCCAAGATGGGAAAACAACCAAGTTAAAATAACATTTTCGTCCATAATTTTGTCCTCTAGTTTAGACCCCCATAAAATTCATACAATGATTTGTTTATACTCTAAAAATAGCCCTCCTATATTCTACAAGGGACAAGGCACATTTTTAAGAACTCATACACCTTTTTCCAGCACATAAACATGTGGAGAACTACCATAAACAAATTCTAGAATTTTCCAAAAAAAGCTTGCAAGGTAGAGACACAATTGTCAACAACATCTCTGGAAGGAATGAAATGGTAGAATCTTCAAGGACAGAGAGATTTCAGTGGATGACACAATTAAGAAGATCGAACTGAGCATGTGTGAACAATTAAACTCTAAAAGGGGTAGGAGTAGGGGAACATGTTACACCTTCCGGGATATCCAACTACAGAAATCTTGGTCAATGTTAAAACCTTCACACATTGATCCTCCAATAGCAAAACATCCAAGGGCCGATGCACGATGGGTTCCTCCTAATGCTGGGAGCTACAAGCTCAACTTTGACAGTGCTTCAAAATGAAATTTAGGGATGGTGGCAATTTGGTGTATAATAAGTAATGAATTTGGGCAATGTGTTGGGGCATTGGCTAAGAACATAGGCATGGCCTCTAATAATGAAGTTGGAATGGAAGCTCTGGTCCGGGGTCTAGATCTTTGCAATAGGTTGGGCATCAAATCAATTGCTATTGAAGGGGCTTTCTTGATTGTTGTCAATGTTGTTGGGACTAAAACAATTGAAAATTGGAAATTAAAGGGTCGATTAGAGTGGATTAGCAATGGGCTTGCAAACCTTGAAAACTTTTCCATCAAACATATAGGGGAGAGGGGCCCATAATGGAGCAGGGTCCAATAGTGGGGATAGATGTAGTCCTCAGTGGGCCCCATAGTGGAGCACTTTAATATCCAATTGCAAAACACTTTTTATCCATAAAGTATTCAAAGTGACAAATCATGTGATGCCACATCAATGCACCAATAAAACATGACTTAGTGCACCACTATCGGTCTCACTTTTTTTTGGGCCTTTTTGGATACATCAACAAAAAGCATGTTGATGTGGCATCATATTTGATGATGTGGCTCTAAAATGAAATATAGAAGCACATGAGTTACCAAATAAACTGTTGTACAAAATTGGGAGTGATTTGAAATTTCCACGTAGGAATTTGAGAAATGCAAAGTTAGGTTGCTCCACTATGGGCCCCTCTCCCCTATACATAGAGGCTAATTCTAGTGTAGATTATTTAGCCAACTTGGGAGCTTTGTTGGGCTATATTGGTGAAGAAAGATACTTTTATAATAATTTGATAAATGAGGATCTTCAAAGAATAATTGAAGTAGACGATACCAAGAATCAACAAACATATGATAGTTCAAGTCTGACAGGTCACATGGATGAGTATTTTTTAATTAGAAAAATTCGATATCATTATAATTTTATGAGGGAGCATGCATTTAAACTAGAACATTCATTCTTATGCTCGAGATGAGTTCATGTGAACAACTACTCATGAAATAGAAGTCAATAAGTTTGACTCAAAAATTATGAAATTGAATTCTGATATACATATCATTGTCCTCATTTTTTTCAAAAGTAGGGGGGGTCTAGTTTGTTAAAGTCTTTCATGTGTTAAATCTAGTTAAATTGTACCTTTAACATATTTGAATTGTAGTGGATAACATGCTCATAGAACATACCACCATCCTCATTAATTGTGTTAAACAATAAAACTACAAACATTTTTATTAATTTTTAATAATATTTACTTGCTATACTAACCCAAAAGCATATACTTTGTGCTCTTATTTGAGAAAGATTATATAATATATCAAATAGATACTAGTTGATGCTCTAATTTTTTCTTTAGATCATAGGACATTACAAATTAATTAACAGTCATAATATAATATTATAATTTAGTAAAACAAAAAAATCCAAAAAATAATTAAAACTAAATACCAAATAAATAAAGTTTATTTATGGATTTAATATGTAGTGTTTTTCTATTCAATTATGTGAATATTTGCATCAAAATTTTAGATCACATTCAATAATTCATCATTAAGAGGAGAAGAGTAATAATATGTATTGTAGACTATTTATAAAAAAAAAAAAGAGAAGTAAAAAGAAAATCGAAAAAAATGAAAAATATAAAAAAGAAGAGGAAAAAATAAAATAAAAACAATTTTATTTTTAGTAATTATAAATAAAATGTATAATCTATTACTATATAAATGTAATTTAAAAAAAAAAACATACATTTAAACATAATATTATACAACTTCAAACAATATATAGAATTAAATATTGATGTCTAAATATAATTGTTGCACCAAAAATAACACATGATGATATTATTTCTTTATGATATTATTTCTTTATTATTTGAAGTTTAGTTGATATGAATTTTTCATAGCTCATTATGTAGAATTATGCAAAATGTGGAAGAAAAAAATAAACGGTTTAACTCATAAAGTTGCACAATAAAAATAGGTGTGTATTTAATATCTGGCATTAATGACGAGGGAAGAAGACAAAAGCATAAGCATTACTTTGGTCGTAAACGACAAATAAAATAATGGAATTTATGACCAAAACCCAGCCAATGCAGCATTTTAAGGATAAAGCTCCAACGGATCATATGCTTTGTCAAAATCTAGCTTGACTATCAAAGCATTGGCCTGATTGTTGCGCCCATTCCATGGTCTCCCAAGCCAACATAAGGTTATCAAGGATATATCTTCCTTTTAAAAACCCTGTTTTCTCAGCTCTCACAATCATTTGAACAATAGGCTTAATTCTGATTTCTAAAGCCTTGGCAATAATTTTGTATGAAGTGTTTAGTAACGTAATTGGATGCCAACCAGCAATGGTATCCTCATTCTTCCCCTTAGGAATAAGCTTGATGACACCTTTGTTAATAATAGGACCCAAGGAACCGTTTTGAAAAGCTTCCAAATATAACATATAAAAATCATCCTTAATATGCTTCCACATAGTTTGATAAAACTCAACAGGAAGACTATCAAAGCCAGGACTTTTATTTGGTTTCATAGAAAATAAAGCACGTTCAATTTCTTCCAAAGAGAGCATTCTATCCAAATATTTGCTATAACCTGGATCAATCACGTTTGGAATAAAATCTTGTATGTTGTCTTCCAACACATGTTGGATATCCATCCACTTAGTTTCTTCTCGAAATAACCTTTCATAAAAACTATGAAACAGATTAATAATTTCTGCTTGATCAGAATGGTATCCACTTTCATCCCTTATAGCTTCAATTTTTTCTTTTTTATGCTTATAGTTGAGATGATTAAAAAAATATTTAGAACCCTTGTTCCCTTCCTTGATCCAATGAATTCTAGCTCTAATTTTCGCACCCTGACCTCTATAATGATCAAGTTTTCACAGCTGAGCTTGTATAACAACAATATGTTTTTGAAGATTTTCATTGAGAGAATCAAGATTAAGTTTTGTTCGAGCAAGTTCTAGCTATCCTTGGAGAGATTTTTCACTACGTTTACGTTTCTAGGCCATTCTTCTTCCGAATGATCGAAGAAAATCAACACATTGTGATATAGCAGAAATCCACCAACTCACCCATGAGTCCCCTTCAAGAGGTTTAGGAATAGAGTTCCAAATCCCCACTAAAGCTGAAACACATTCTTTATTTCTAAGAAGAGAAATATTAAGCTTGAAAGGAAGTTGAGAAGAAGACTCAACCTCAGCATTCTCCGAAGAGGACAAAGAACAAACAATAGGATAATGATCAGACAAAGTTGTGGAATAATCCACTAAAACCCAAAAATCCTTAGATAACTTATCCAACTTGAGATTGAGAGATGAATAGAATCGATCCAATCTGCTCAACTTCCTATCATTACCTGTTCTACAATTAGACCAAGTATACCAGTTATTGGCATGACAAGAGAATTGGTTATGAAGAGGATCAACAACTCCAAGCACATTCCTACAATAGATCCATTTTTCAAATTCTTCTTGGCTGAGTTTAAAATGATTAAACCAACTACGATCCTCATGATGTTCCACCATGTTAAAGTCTCCTCCCAACACCCAATCAGCAATAGGAAGGTTTTTAGACATCCAATCCCAAAGAGCAACCCTTTCTCTTGAATTGTTAGGTGCATAGATTGAACAAAAACCAAGGGACTGTCCATTGATAAAGGTGAGGGCCCACACACAGTTATGGGCCGGGTCCTCACCCTTATCAATGACATATTTGGAAATTGAAGGATCCAATCCAAGAACAGCCCCACCGCTGCCCTCCTTATGCAATGTGTGAACAAACATAGCATCTTTCCAAAGATTGAAAAGAGACATATTTAAACGTTCATTACCAAGCTTAACTTCTTGTAGCATAAGTACATCAGGCTTCCATTTCTCAAGAATGTCTTTGACTTTAAATTTGCGATGAGGGTGGGAAAGCCCTCTCACATTCCAAGATAATATTTTGAATCTCATTTTGAAACATCAAGAGAATCATCCTCCTCTTGTGGCAAGACTACATAATGATTCGAGATGGGAATTTTTGGGTCATTGGTCAATTTTTCAATTGAACCACCAGACGGGGATCTGGACCGTTGTCGAGAAGAAGGAGGGGGAGACAAAGATCTACGAGAGGATTTCAACAACCTAGAAGAGGTTGGAGCAACAGGTTCAATATTATGGAAATGAGAATTTGAAGAAGGGGAAGAAAGCTCCTTTCGTTTTCAAACTGTTTTCCAATCATCACTCATAATGACATCTTTGTAAGAAGCATTAGCCAAAGTAGGGGATTCGGCAGTAGCTTGAGGACTGGAGGGGGGAGTACTAATGTTCATGTGATGGGCAGAAGGCAGAGGAGTTTTCATGACTGGCTTGGATTGTAAGGCAGAATTAGTAGCAACCTTGGCTAGAAGGACTTGTGAAGGGGAAGAGGAAACCTTGTTTTTCCAGATAGGGCAGTCTCGGATCAAATGACCCTCTTGTCGACAGAAAAAACAAGCGTTGGGCTTATTCAAGATGCTAATGCTCATTTGATTATTAATAAAAGTATGTCTGACTCTTTTGAGTTACAATGTTCCATAAGGCAGGGATGTCCCCTTTCTCCCTTTTTGTATGTGCTTACAGCTGATGCCTTGGGTTATTTTCTGTACAAATCTCATCAAATGAAACTTATCAAAGGGATTTCTATCCCTCAAAATTAGGTCGTTATTAATTCCCACTTTGCTGATGATAGTATGCTTTTCTTGCATAATTCTGAAGAGGAGGTGAACAATGCTTTGGAAATTGTTAACTTGTACTGCGAGTTATCTGGCTCCCTTATTGCTCATAATAAAACTGAGTTTTTACTGACCCAACCTTATGCTAAGCCTCAATGGATACCGAAAGAATGGAGGCAAATTAAGCATGGTGAGATAACAAGATATCTAGGTATACCCTTTGGTTTGGGTGTCTCCCTTTCTGATATGTGGACTTGGTTCTTAAACAAAATTAAACATAAGTTGTTCAATTTTGGCAATAAATTTTTGTCCTTGGTGGGCAAGATTCAAGTGGCTAATAAGATTCTCATTGCTTCCCATGTGTACTACTCTTCATGTTGGATGCCTTCCAAACAAGGCTATGAAGAGCTCAATAAAATAATCCGCAAATTCTTGTGGTCCAGATGGGATGGTAATGGTGGTTTTATTGGTTCTTCATGGTCTCATTGTATTCAGCCAAAACACAAAGGTGGACTGGGGCTTATTGATCCCCAAACCCAAGGAATTTTCCTTGCTACAAAATGGATTATAAGAGCTACCAACGGAGATGAACCATGGAAGATTTTAGTTCGTCAAAGAATTATGGATGCTTCTATTAAGAAGAAATGGCAAGAGGTTCGTTGGCTGGATAAATTGCTTTTACCTGCTCACTTTAGAATCAAAGCCTCTTTTCCTCTTCAGTCTATTTGGACAGCTTGGCAAAAAGTTAGTAAGTTCTTAAATTGAAATGGATCTTCCTTGTAGAAAGGGTTTAGCTTTGTTTCTATGTCTATTTGGTGGAACAAAATAATTTCTTATCATGATCTGCCATTGGCCTTGTGTTTCCCAAGACAAGCTAATTATTTGTTTAAAAAGGGAGTTAGACAATTTAAAGATCTTTGGGATTTTGACATTTTTGATTGGGCTCCTTGGAACAACATTAAGGAGTAGTATGGGCTAAATTCCAGTTATGAACAGTTCATAATTTTTATTAAGTCTCTGGTGCCAGTTGATCTAACGATGAAGTTTTGTACTTCAAGGGACTGCTTTTTCTTTAGAGATTGGAAATGGTTAACTTATAGTCACTTCAATAATCTTCCATTAAAAAATGTTTATTTAAAGTTGCTTCCTAGTTGGAATATCACCAATCAGTTGAATAAAAAGTGGAAATGTAGACTCAGCACCAAATTTTGGTGTAAATTAAGTGCTCAAATATGGCATTCCAAATCTGATTTTGACTCCCAGGTGTTGGTTTGGAAGATATTGCACTGCAAGCTACCTGTTGGAGATAGATTGAAATACATTATGGTTCAACCAGCAAACTGCCCTTTTTGTAAGGTTGTTGAAAGTTTGAGACACATTTTTTGGGATTGTGTTTATGTTAAAAGGCAATGGTTCACTATTTTTAGAGACTTTTCAGCTGTTTTTAATCATGACTTAACTTGGAAAGAGGTTGTTTTTGGGCTTGGTATGCAAAAAGATGTAATTGTTGATTCTATTCGACATGTTATTTTGAAAAATATATGGAGAAATTGGTGTGTTGCAATGTTTTCTAATAAACTTAATCAGACTGTTGGGACTTTACGGATGTACTCTGACATATGTTTTCAGATTGCTATTCTTTTTTCACAGATACAGGTAATATGTAAGAAGAATGACAAAGCTAAACTTCAGTTGCAGCAGATTAAAGATCAGATAGTGAAGTTTCAGCTGGACAATAAACTTGATCATAATGTTATACAACTTTTGTCTATGTAATTGCTTGGTTGATTTTTTGTACTACCTCAGTATATGTCATTGGTGCATGTAGATATTGTATGGTTTGTATGGCTTACGTCATTGATAAATTTTGTATTGTTTGTCTGGCATTTTGGCTAGTCATGTTTTATAGCTACTGCTGGTAGCTTTTCCTTGTATATTCTTTTGCTTTGATCAATAAAAAAAATAAAATAATAATGGAATTTATTACATTCAAGAGTAGACGACCAGATTCAATAATACCAGCGACCAGAGAAGAGCTTCACTAAAGATTATTACTCTAGTAATACAATCAACTTGCAATATCGTCTATTTATTTATTTAAAAATGAACTCCTTGTACTAAATTTTTATTGGGAAAGATAACTGATTCTTTACCGGAACTTCATTATTTATAAGTGAGCTATTTTAATGAGGAAGAGCGGTTTTATGCGGTGGAGGTGAAATTGAAGTTGGAGCAAGTGGTCTGCTGGCCTAGCAATGTGGAGCTGAATCCCAGCCGAGATGTAGCCAGATCCAACTGCAAAAGATTATTTTCTATTTGATAACCGCCAATAACTATTGTTGTTGTCGGATCCTCCTCTCCATCCACAAATCCAAGACACAATACTTCGTCGCTCACCTCCACCATGGAATTCGCTCCCATGATTCTCCAGATTGTATTGCTGTTCTGCAACACCAATCCGATGGCGGGTACAGCCGCGCCAACTCTGGTGGAAGACACGGTCTTGGCGTCGAAGCATGCATCAAATGGCTTCACAGCAGCCACGCGAGAAATATTCATGGCCTCTGCTTCTTTTACAAAAGCATCACGGATGACAGTGTAGACGGATGTTGCAACCCTAGTGTAGGGAACCGCGGTGCTCAGCTTGGTGCCGCCTTTGCCCTCGCTGTCGATCTTTAATTTGGCAGAGGCAATAGCGACGTTCTTTTCACCCACTTGGATGGCTTTTACAGTAATAAAGTACTGGTTTGGGATCTCCAGGTTCTTGACAAGAGGAGTATAAGTGAGTCCCTGAGAGACGTCTTTCCCGGGAAGGAGCACATAGGGGCCATTGCCGAAAAGAACGACACCGGGTGCGCTGCCGGACGGCAGACAAATGGCGAATTTGCGATTGAAACTGAAAGCGGCGGACAACTGAGTGGGCAGAGTAATGCTGCCCCTGCTCAATCCTGCCATACCGGCGACTCCCTGGGCGAGTCCTTCCAATAGAAAGGCCGGAGCGCAAGAGAAAATGAAAAGGGGGACTGTTGACTTTGGGCCCTGGATTATTGCCGCCAGTGGAAGAGAGAGCCACCACGTCTTGCCCCAAATCATCACCTGTTGCCAGTCGTATGACGGAGTTATAAGGAAAGACTACGCAGGTGTCGTTAGTGCAGCCAGGCTTGGGAGGCGCAGAGCATGACCCTACCTTTGAGCAAGCCGCCGAGCTGCAGCGGGCGGGGCGGAAAGTGGAGGAGTTGTACAAGTCGTGCCCGCATTGTACCCACAGGAAGTCTCCCTTAATGTCTAATACAAGACGTTCTGTTTGCAGCGGGGTTTTCTGCTCAATTTGGGTAACATACTGCAGAGTTGAAGAGGCGCGGGCGACCTGCGCAACAAGAGCTCTTGGCCGACTCGTGGCTGCGTCGGACAAAGAATATGACACAGCACAGATTAAAGGCGAAGAGGAAAAGAAATGATGGGGAGCGCGGCGACATGATGGCGTCTAGTTATTTTAGTGGACGAAAGGAGTGGTAATGATGATTCAGTGGTAAGGTATAAATAAGATAACAAAAGGGGATGGCAAATTGCTTACATTATACAGCCATAAAAAAGATTGTCGTTTCCGTACGCCGTTTTCTATCCAATCTGCAAACACGTGGCTGCACGCTGCGTAGCCATAGCCAATGGCCCTGCCTTTTTGATGGCCGTATAAACCAAATTTAAAACTTATACACACCATATATAAAAATTGGGCTTTTAAGGGACATTAATAAGGAGACGTAACTGAATTTTCTAATTCCTTCAATGTCGTTGATATCGGCCACCCACTGAGTAAAGGGATAAAGTGTGGGACAAAGTTTGCTTCCCTGCATTTGACAACTAACAACAACAATTTTCAAGAGTAATAAACTAGCAATCACACTTTGGTGTGCAATGGGCACGCTGAAGATGTGTAGAAGTTCAATTAGGGAAAATATTGATCTATCTTTTAAATATATTTGTTTAGTACATGTGTTAATTGACAAGTCATTTAGTAAATGATCTTCATCTTTTTCTTTTTCTTCAATAAGAAATTCAAGTTTTTATTGTTTTTTCTTGTATTATTCAAGATTATCAATGTATTGTAAGATTTAGTATGGTGAGCATATTGATTCAAGTTTTTAGAGGTTGGGTATTTTTTTAAAGAATTTTCACTAAAATATGGTGTTATTATGATCAATGCTTTTGCATTTATTTTTACATATTCTTAAATTGTTAAATCTTCCATACATGTATCTCCTCTTCAATTTATATAGGAAACTTTTCTATTATCAAATTTATTTTATATCTTTGTAATTACAAATTTAATGAAAATAAATATATTTAAATAAATTCTCTTTAAATATGAAGTTTAATACAATCAAACAATGAAGTCAACATCACAGCATGCTAATGGAAAGTCCTAGACTCATGTCCTATCTAATCATGGACATTAACAACCCTTGGTTTTTTCAAGTAAAGCAGAATTGAGTCATTATCCCAAAAGAGAATCAAATCTGCAAAAGATGTGGTTAATAGTACTATTTTTATTTAGTGAAGAGAGTGGTGCAAGATTACTTTGATGAAGTAAAAGAATATGATTTAGTTGAACTAAACAAATTTGACAATTGATGTCAAAGATGGTCAAATATCAAGTGATAGGATTGTTTAAGCTTTGACTCTTGTCAACAAAATATATTCTATTAGTGTAATGATGGGAAGTCAAGAAATTTGTGGAAGCGGTTGGCCTGCATACAACTTAAAAGTATGGTAATTAGGTATCAAAGAAAAGTGAGGATAGTAATTTTGAAGTACAATTTGATATTTGCAACCATTAATAGGATTGAACTTCAAATATGTGAATCAATTATTTAAAAAAGTTTATTGCATGGGGAAGGAGAAAAAAAAGGAATTTTTTTTGGGAATGATGCTTGCGATGTCTTGGTTTAAATGTACTAGATGTATATGCAAGGAAAACATATATATAAGAAAGTTGAAATGTAAAGGCAATAATTTGTAAGGAAATCGTATTTGAGTTTGTAAGTCTATTATAATACATAAATTTTAAAATAACATGTTTTCCATAAATTTAGGTTACTAGGGTTTTGTCACTCTTTTGTTTCATAAATGATAATAATTTTGGTCTACTCATTGTTAAGTCACTTGCATAAATAAGATGAATTGTAATTTGGAATAGCATTTTTTGAGAGAAGTACAGGTAAGCATTCACATATTATGCACATGGATATGTATACGTAAATTGTACAAAAGTTACATAGTAGAAAGTTCATCTAACTGATCACATATCTTGTAGGTACATTTCATATGCATAGATTAAAGAGGGTGTGTTGTCATTTTCATATAGGTGATCATAATAAATTTCTCTAAGAAAAGTGCAAAGGCCCTCCAATTTAGTGCAACTCTCTTGGAACAAGGGCAATGTATCTTGAAGCTTTTCAATGTCCACATCTTTTACTTCAAGTGTTGTTTGGCATGCATCTTTAAATTTGTGGACAATGTTGTAATTGTTTGTGATAGTAGTAGCGAGATGTTCTACATGAAGTCAAAGGCATTGTGGTTGATTAATAGATGCACAAGACTATGCTACAAAGTGTTGTGCAAGAAAAAGAGCATAGGGGCTATGCTTACTATTCAATGTATCCTTGCTAGATACTTCAATGATATCATGCATTTGACTGTGGTTAGCCATCTTGAAATGAGTAAAGTAAATTTTTTATAAATAAAAAAAAAAATTGGAATGATGGGGAAACACAATTAATATAGCTGAATGAAAATTAAGGAATTGTCAATGCATGTTTGTCTATTTTATTTTCTAGGATCCTGATAATATTTTTTCTATTTAAAAATAAAAAATCAATCTTTGTTAAGAAGAAAAGATGCATCTTTAGGTAGTTGAGCAATAGATTTACAGATAAAAATAATTCCATGGATTTTAACTAACATAGTGCCAATGTTATTATAGAGTTTCATGTATCAGCTATGCAAAGGAGTTGCTCATTGCAACAGCCATGGAGTAAAACTCACCTGGTCATGTAATTTTACAATTTTTGAATTATAGATTGTTTTCCATCTATAATTATTACCTTCAACATTGAGCTAAGGAAGCCCGTCGTCAATATGGAACAAACAATATAACTCTTAGATATGAATCAACTCTTAATGTTGGAATGATTACAATGAGACCAAACTCAAAATTTCTATTGAGCATGCCTAATCCAACTTTCAGGATAGACAATGATATTGCTATTGCTTCCATATTAATAGTCCTCAATCAACTAAAATTTGAATAGGGGACTTTTAAGCTCATTTGAATAGTACATAAATAGTACAAATCTGAAACAAATTACTGAAAATTGAGATTTTAGATTTGTCAAGATCATCAATGTAGGGGTGGTTCATTGCTTCCTTGGCTAAAATCCTCCTTATTGGATCATAGTGCAACTTTTTCTATTAAGATTTCACTTTCAATAGTTCGCAATATTTAACCAGCTTATCTGGATAAAGTAGACAATTAAAATAGTCATTCCTTTTATAGAACATAAAAGAAGTTGTGTTCTTGAATGAATTGCATTTCCAAGAAACAATAGACTAATGAATAGATTTGTTGTGTTTCTTTATTTCAAGATAGTTGGAAAAAATGATTAAAGCACATAATTAGCCTGTCAAGTCTATGCAGAGTCTGAGTCTGGTAATTATACTTTCAAATTTTTGAATTATTTAAAATAATATTGCCATGTAGTATAGAATTGAATGCAACCTAAGTGATGGGGGGATACTACTATGACATTGAAATTACCCTTCAAATCAAGCAAATAGGAGCATAGACAAGGTGTGAATCTCCATTTCAATTGTTAATGAGTCTTAATCTGAGACCATTTTACATAATGGTGCTATGTTTTGCATTGTTATTTTGATCTGAGTGTTCATTTTTCAATTTCCTGCTAGGAAGACAACCATTTTGGATAACCTTCAATCTGAGTCTTCTCATTTTAAGGGTGCAAAGGAAAAATTGCAAAATATTGAATATTCCTCATGTGATGAGGGAGCAAACCTGAGACACAGAGAATGATGCAATCAACTAGAGAAATTTTATTCATATTGAGAATGGAAATTCTTACATGCAGAGGATCACCAATCCTCAAGCTGTGCAATACATGCAAATTACAAACTCACAGAAAAATTACCCAAATCCCCTTTCGCAGCATCCGAACTCTTTTCCCCAAAAAGTTGCACAAAAATTAGAAACTAGCCCATAAATAGACACCTTTCAGTTTGGAACCAAAAACAACATTCGAGATAAGATTTTTGATAGTTTGGCACCAAAATTACAATTTGAAATTCAAAAACTAAGTCCTAATTTGAAAATTGGCAATTTTCCAAAAATCGGCCAACTTCCGGAAGCCATAACTTTTGATTCAGGACTCCGTTTTTCGAACCATTTACACCGTTGGAAAATTCTTGGAGTGAAGAATGAGCTAAGAACCAGCTTCATTGGTTCGGACAATTTCTAGGCTTGTACGGGACTGTTTAGTGCCTCAAACTGGACTCGAAAGGTTTTTCAGGGCAAAAAGCAGAAACTGGAACTTTAATAACTTTCAAACCATGAATGATCTTGATCTAATTCTTGCACCAAAGTGCTTATTTTTCCATCATGAACCTTCCCATGAATTTCTATCTTCCTACGCCTTAAAATTCCCACATGCTAAAAATAGTAGTTGAGCAGAAAAAGCAAAAAAGCAGTTTTGAAAGTTGGAAACTCTTATTTGACGAAAAGGGTATCCAGAAATGCAAAAACATCTACAAAAGGCAAACAACAGGAACATAAATGGAAATCATGTTTTTGGGTGATGCAAGATTACCCTCACACCACTGGATGCTCCTACATCATCATGACTTTGGAAGTAGAAGCATTTCCCTGAATACCATAATGGTGACTGGTGTTGCTCTGAATCAACTAATTATCAGATTGTGAAAACATGGGTAGGTGTATATGTGACCCCATTGATTGCTGCATGATCTTCTACAAGATGACAGAGATGAAACCTCAAGATGCATGGATATTTGTTAAATTATATGCCAATTTACTCGTGGTAATATAAATTCTATAAGAGAAGTGATATTTTTCTTTCAAGAATAATTTAGATGATATAGATTTTCAATAAAATTTGAGATATTTTAACTCTATAGTCTACAATGTCGGTGACCTTTTATCTATTCCTTAAGAAATTTGCACTACAAAATTCTGCTAAGAGAACCCAAAGTCTTATACCATACATTACTAGAAAAAATATTCAAGTACATTACCATCATTTGTTACTAGCCTCTACTGTAACTCTTAAATTCATGTCTAGTTGATGAAGTCTAAAGAAAAAGATTTGAGTCGATTCTTTAGCTGAGTCTATGAAAAATCCCTATTAGCTGGTGCAAGATTTCAAGTTTGTTTAGGACACTTAGTTTGACATATCTGACTCACTAACGAACTTGCATTATGTTCTGTGGTCTATGTGTGGTAGCATACTGAAAACTTATTCATTGAAACAGGAAATTGTACTAAACAAAGGTGATTTTCATCCTCCCAAACTTGTTTTTATGCAGGATAATTCCATATTTCTAATTGCGGGAGAATGTAATCTCTATAGCAATTTAGTCTATGCAAAGAATTCTCTCTTTACCATTCATAAGACTGAGGATAGTAGAATTCATTAGCCATCTCAAGATTCCTGAAGAAGACAATGAGATCAATGATTATGAGGTGAAGGGCTTGTAAGAGAAACTAATAGTCCTTTATGACTTGTTGAATAACATAACAAGAGAATATTATTGATCTTCTCAACAAAGTTTAAAGATCTACCTCCACTTAGATACTCAATATTCTTTGAAGAACTATCAATGAAAAAGTGAGACCTAATCCCAATATACCCTGCTTGATGATTTTTAGGGCATTAAGAAAAAATGATACTATTTCTTTCCTCTTTATTTACTTTGTTTTTTTCAAATACATTCTTATCATTCCTACTCTGTATCAAGGATGATGTACTATTGCTAGGTTTAGAAGAATCAACTTGTTTTATGGAAGCCCTTGAAGTTAGCTGTATTATTGTGAGTCCATAGGATCTTTGGAAGAGGAGTTTTGAGGGATGTATTTCTTTGTTCATTTTTTTCTAAAGCACCAATTCCAGGAATTTTGTGAGCTCTTGTAAATTGGGAATTTGGACCATTGATTTATGGCCACTTCAGAATGTAGGTATGACAGTGTTATATGGTACTTATACCAGCACAATCCTTCATAGTAATTGTGCTATGTAGTTCCAATAGATTTTATATGCGCAACAATAGTGATGTAGAAATGAAGTAGGAAGAAGGCCATGAACCCTATAGTCTTGTAGGGAATTTCTCTCTATAATTTTTGTGAAATTATAACATAAGGTTATTACTTTTAGCCAAAAAAGAGTTTAATAAATCTTGGTTATATGATCAAAACAATACTAATGGAAAGCCTTGCAGAGACAACAACTGAGGTGACTAGAATCAATGAAAGTTTTCAGGGAATCAAACAAGATTTACAATAGAAAATCAAAAGTCTAACAAATAAACAAAAGCAATTCTACACAATCTTCAAAAGAGTCTGGGAGAGGTTACTAAAAGGAAATAAAACCAAGAAGCAATTAAACTAGAAACGTTTGCAACCAGGGCTTAAATTTGATGGCCATATGACCGTATTTAGAGATTTTTGTTGTAAAATACAATCAAAATTTTCAGAAGATTGTATTAGATGAAATGATAGATTTTGGATAGACTGTCAAAATTTATATAGAATTATAATGATATATATATTTGATTTATAGATAATTTTACTTACACTAAGGTATATCATAATGTTTTAAGGGCACCTTTAAATAGATAACTGTCATTAAAAAATTTGTTCACAGGCAAGGTTGACCATCAAATTTAACCCTTGATTGCAACTATGAAGAAATCAGTGAAAGAAAAAAATGCAAACAAGCAGTAGTTAAAAGGGAAATATGCAAACAAGAAATAATGGAACTCCATTCACCGCTGTAATCAGAATTTTTGTTGCCTCTGATCCCTGGGCGGCCACATTCTTCGGCACAGAGCTTCCCAACTGTAATGCTAGAGAAAACGTGCTAGTTAAGCCAAAGATATGCAAGTGGTGCGCTACAATAATGACTTTAATAAGGGAACCCACGCTGCTTTTTTTTACTTATACTAATCTTTAAAAAACATCTAATGGAGGGGATTTAAATGACTATCTTGCATTGGTTTTAGTGATCATTTCACCATTGATTTCACTAATTAGCTTGTCATTCTCAAATAGGACACGCCTTCAGCGTAATAACTTAATTCTTTATGATGGTTTTTTAAAATGTTAGAATTTGAATTGATTAAATTGGTATCTAGATAAGAGAGAGGACCCAGTAGTTGAGGGAAATGATGGATTACGTTTGATTGTATTTATTAATTGTTTGAAAATAACAAATGCATTGTATTTTGATTTTCAATAAATTAATAAATATATTCATTAGATGGTTGCATAGATAATTCGGTAGTCGAGCATGTTTCAATAGTTGTGATAGTAGTTGTTTATATAATGTCTAGTAGTTGTGACTTGACTACCCATAATTAAACAAAATGTATTCCTTTGATCTAAAAATCAACCAATCATGTGATGCCACATCAACACTCAACTACCCATGTTGTGAATGCACAAGTATTGGTCTCACTTTTTTTGGGGGCCTTTTTGGACACCTTGACAAAAAAATGCTGATGTGGCATCATATTTGATGATATGACCTTGAAATGAAAGTTACAAATAGGGGACTTGTCAAGTACGCTACTATCAAAAATTGGAAGTAATTTGAAATTTCCATGTAGGATTTTGAGAAGCACCAAGTTAGGGTGCACAACTACTAGGTCCTCTCCCCTAATTCAAATATTAAAATATATATGAATTTTTATAAATGAATTATCGAAACTTAAAATTAAACAAGAGTTGTAGAGAAATGAAGTTTTTTCCAAAAAGAGCAAGAATAGTCCTATTTTGATTTGTTGTGTCTGCTATGTTTTAGTAGCAGTGTTGATATTATAAAATCATAATCATGCCATCTTCCAAGGCCTTCTTTAATCATAAGTTTGTTCATTTTAAATATTCAATTATGGCATCCACAATACTAGATACAACATCAAACTTTTCAAATACAAATCTTAAGTACAAAGCCATTTGCAAGGTTAAAAAGAGGGTGCCAACTAGAATCACTTTTATACTTTTAGACAACCTCAAAAAAATTACTCATTCAAACCTTGAAGAAATTAGAGAGAAGCAATGGAAAAGGAAGCACACTAAAAAAAATTAAGATAGATTGTTGAAATTAAGCCAATAGAGACTACTATATTTGCAGAATATTGAATAGAGTGTAACATAATTTTAAAATCAGAGTTACTTTTGCATACATAAATTAAACCTATCTATCTAATGTGTGTTGGGAGAAGGTATCATTAACCTTGTAAATCCCAATATTGTATTTATTCCTTTTTTTATTTGTTATTAGTAATTACCCATAAGGAGTTGTACAAGTTTCACCGGTAGTGGTAAAAATTATTTATTGTCCACAGTAATTGCGGAGTTACTACACAGTAAGTTCTGGAGTTACCAGTGGTAGTTACAGGATGTAATTTTATATGGTAAATGGTAATTGGTCAAAGTGAGGTGCACATGTGGAAGAATCACCTATTTTTAGTGTTATGATGTGCATCATAGATGCTATAAGAAGGTGTAAGAGATTCTATGACAATTATAAGTTCTCATAAGAATCTATGACATTTATGATAACATATGATGTGTCATAAGATGTTGTAAGTGGATTTTTTTGGTCCTTAGGCATTCAAGCTTGCATGGACATCTTTTTCCAAGTCTAGGATGCATGTATGATAACTTTTATGATCCCGTAAGAGCCTATCTTTGTCTATGGACGCCCAAGGTTGTATGGTTGACTCTTGACAAGTGTTATGAGCTTGTAATAATTCATTTAATGCTACATGGGTGAATATTACAAGGTGTACACCCATCTTGAGGTTGTGTAAACTCTATAAATCCATGGCGTAGTAGATGAGATGCATATCAGTTTTACAGGTACCCAAGTACTGTCGGAGTGAAGGTTGAAGAACAAAGAAACTGCATGTATTTGTAATCTCCATTTTGGAAGATATTACAACTTGGCCTATTTTCTTGGTGGAGTTTTTACCCAAAAGGATTTTCTCCAGGGTAAACATTATGTTGTGTGCTTCATTCTACTTCTGGATTATTTATGTATTGTGGGTTTATTTACTTGTTGTGATCTCCATATTAAATATTTAGTTAAAAGATCATAAAACACACCTTTGAATCAGATTTCTATTTGGGTAGTTGTGCTTTCACTTCTAACATTTGTTATCAAAGCCTGGCCAACTTTGATTCTTGGGTGGTAGTGTGGAAGTTGTAGCTCTAGTGGGATATTTGGTTGTATTTGTTTTGTAGATCTTGTGTTAAAATTATGGCTACATCCACCATTGCATCAACCTCTCGCTTGGACATTGAAAAATTCAACGACATGGGGTATGAGTTGTGGAAGCTAAAAATGGAAGATTTGTTGGAACAAAGAAACCAATGGTTGGTTGTTAAAAAAGAGAAGAAACCCGATGATGTTTCTCAAGATGAGTGGGATAGAATGGATAAGAAGTCACAAGGAACCATCTGGTTGTGTCTTTCAGACTTTGTCCTGTTGAATGTCGCTAAAGAAGAGACCGCATACAAGTCATGGAATTGTTTGGGTGAGATCTACCAAGCCAAGAGTATGGTAAATAAACTTTATTTAAAACTAAAGAAATATTTTCTTTGAAAATGAAAGAGGGTGAATTGCTAGCAAAGCATTTAAATTCAAGTAATTTGTTGATGAGTGAACTTTCTTCAGTAGATGTTGAAGTAGATGAAGATGTTAAATGTATATTGCTTCTTTATTCTTTACCTGAGTCATGGGAGAATGTTATCCTTTCTATTGTCCTACTAACATCACAAATCCGAAGTTAGATGCCCTTATTGTAGTTTTACCGACACAGGAACCGAGGAAGAAGAATATGGATAGTTTAGGGGATGCTCCCAGTGTCAGGGGAAGGTCTAAGGAAAGGGGACCAAAAGGAAATTAGAAAGGGGCTAAGGACAAGTCCAAGGGTTGTTCTAAGACTCTTGGAAAGAAGAACAAAGTTAAGTGTTGGAAATGCGGTAAAAGGGGACATATAAAGGAGTGCAAAAACCCCAAGAGGGAGAATGCTTCTGATAAGTCCTTGAATGCAGCTGAAGATGTTTTAATTTCTACTTGTAATGTTGTTACTAATGAACACTGGTTGGTTGAATCAAGATGCTCATTTCATATGACCCCACATAAAGAATGGTTCTCCACATATACTAAATATGATGGAGGTAATATATACCTTGGTGACAACTCTTCATATTCAATTGTTGGGAAAGGATAGGTATTATTGTATTTTAGTGATGGGAGGATTAAAACCCTCCCTAAAGCTTATCACGTTCTTTTATTAGCTAGAAGTTTGATTTATGTTTCAAAGTTGAATGATTTGGGAATGCATGTAACTTTTGACAAGCATGATTGTAGATTAGTGAGAGGAAACTTGGTGGTAGCAAAGGGGTAGAGATTGTGAAACCTGTTCAAACTTGAAGCCACTACAATTTGTAATGCCTCTTATGTATCTGAGGCTAGTACTGAAAATACATGTATGCTGTGGCACCGTAGATTGGGTCACACAAGCAATAATATTTTAAAAACTATCAAGAAAAAAAATTTGTTGGATGGTTTCTCTTATTCTGATGAGCACTTTGATTTTTACGAGCATTGGGTGTTTAGGAAACAAAACATAAAGTTATTTCCTTCTGGTAGCAATAGAGAAAAGGAGAAGTTATAAATTATTCATACAAATGTGTTTGGGCCTGTGGATATTGAATCTATTAGAAAATATCATTATTTTGTTACTTTCATTGATGATGTATCCAGATTTACATGGATTTATTTTATGAAACATAAATATGAAGTTTTCTCTAAGTTTAAGGATTTCAAAGTCTTAGTAGAGAACCAATCAGGTTTAAAGATTAAAATATTAAGATCTGACAATGGAGGGGAATATTGCTCAAAGGAATTTTATGAGTTTTGCAAGCATGCATGTATAATCAAACAAAAGACAACTCTGTATACACCACAATAGAATGGTGTTGTAGAAGGGATGAACTAAATGATTATGGAAAGAGCCAGAAGTATGTTGAGTGATTCATAGTTGGATAAATGTTTTTGGGTAGAAGTTGTGTGTACTACCCGCTACTTGATAAACAAATCTCCTTTTAAGGATCTTAATTTGACACCTTGTGAAGTGTGGATAGGTAAGAAACCTTCAGTTTCACATTTAAGGGTTTTTGGCTATGAGGCTTTTGTTCATGTGCCTAAGGAAATCAATCTAAGTTGGATCCAAAAGTAGAAAAGTGTACATTCATTGGATATGGTGATAATGTTAAAGGTTATAAGCTTTGGAATACACTAACCCACAAGATTATCTTTTCTAGAGATGTTATTTTCAGGGAATTTAGAGCTATTTCCAAACTGGAGTAGCCAAAAGAAAAAGAAGAAAATGGAAAGAGAGTGCACTTTGAGTTAGAGTAGCAAGATGCACCTCGAGAAGAATAAAATGATGGATTGAGGGGTGAAGAAGAAGAAGAAGATTCAAGTAGTTCTGATGAAGATGAGTCTGTTGAAGAAGTTGGTACATATGATCATGTAGAACAACTAGTTGAGTCTCTTACTCCACCCTTAAGGAGATCCACAAGACAACGAAATCCAATTGAAAAGTATAGCCCACTAGATTTCCATTGTGCATATTCTTTATTGAGTACTAATGATGAACCTAGATCCTACAAGGAGGCTATTTCTGCAAATGAAAGTGAGTCTTGGAAGTTAGCCATGTAGGAGGAGATGATGGCTTTAGACTCTAATAACACCTAGGATCTTGTTCATTTTCCTAAAGGAAGAAAGGCAAGAGGATGTAAGTGGACCTTCAAGAAGAAGTTTGGAGTAGATGGTTCATTGGAGAAGTACAAGGCTAGAATGGTAGCCAAGGGCTACTCCTAGAGAGAGGGAGATGATTTTGGTGAGATATTCTCTCCTGTTGCTAAATTGACTTCTATTAGATTTCTCTTATCCATTGTTGTAGCTTATGATTGGGAGATTGAGAAAATGGATGTTAAGAATACTTTTTTGCATGGAGATCTTGAAGAAGAAATATACACTACAACAGAACAGGAAAATAACACCTAAAATAGTGTTAGATTTTAGTGTATTTCAGTCAAAAATTGGGTGAGTTGGCCAGCACTAAACTCAACACAAACAGGCATGGTCATCTTGGCACTGACTTTTATGCCAAATTTTGTGCTAGGCGTAATGCCATAATTAGTGCTGAAAAATCACAGTGCCCCCGTTAGTGCCTAAAATAGTGCCAAGAAATAGTGCCAAAAATAGCACCTTTCTTCATGTCTAAAATAGCGCTGGGAAATAGCATTGGAAATAGTGCCTAAATTATCACCCAATTAGGCTTATGATTTTGCTTCTATGTCTACTCCCATTTTTACTTCTAGTTTTGCTTCAAGTTTTGCTTCTAGGTTTGCTTCTAGTTTTGCTTCCAAATTTACTTCTAGTTTTGCTTCCAGTTTTGCCTCCAATTTTGCCTCCAATTTTGCTTCTAGGTTTTCTTCCAGTTTTGCTTCTAGTTTTTCTTCTGGTTTTTCTTCCAGTTTTGCTTCCATTTTTTCTTCCAATTTTTCTTCCAAGTTTGCTTCCAATTGTGCCTCCAATTTTGCTTCCAATTTTGCTTCCACGTTTGCTTCTGGTTTTGCTTCCAAGATTGCTTCTAATTTGGATTCCATTGTTGCTTCCTTTTTTGCTTCTAAAAATGCTTCTTGTTTTGCTTCCTTTTATTAATTTAATATGTTTTATTTCAATTTAATTAGTTAAATATATCATGCCTCGTAAATAATTTCAATTTAATTAGTTAAATATATCGTGCCTCTTAAATAACTCATATGTTTATAGACTAAGTAATTTAATTATTTAACTTATATGATTAATTAACAAGACAATTACCCACGAAATTTTTGTATTGCTTGTAAAGATAAAAAAGTACATCTATTGTTTAGTGTCATTACGCACCAAAATTCCACAACAAACAACAAAAACCAGAGGCACCTTAACATGTAGAGTAAAACATTAAATAATCCCTGTAACTATTTACTAGTAAAATCCTTACAAAAAATAACCACCATTAACAGTGTTCAGAGTTACACGCTTTAATACAACAAAAGTGGAGGGAGAATTCAAAATCAGAAAAGGGCAAACACAACTAGTCTTAATGAGCTCCACTTGGACCCAATGGATGCTTGGCTATCTCCTTCAAAGGATTCTTCTTCTGCTGCTTCCCTAACTTCTTTTGGCGCTTCCTTTTGCTTGTTCGATGAAGAGTTAATTTGAGCGCTTTCCATCCCAAACGTGTTTCCTCATGGCAACAAGCTTTGTATTTTCCTTTGGGCCAATGAATAAAGGGTTTGAGCCTTAGTCTCCCATAAATCTCCTCAATTTCATCATCTACTAGTCCTTCAGAATAATCTAAGCCTACACCTGAAACCGCCCATTCGAGAATGGACTCCATGCCTACCAAAAAATATTCATGCATAATTTTTTGCATCACCATCCTCAGCATTTCCACTATTTCACCTAAATCCAAGCCCCACACCACAATTAAGGAGTAAATGTCCATGTTGGTTTGGTATCTGTGTTTTAGAGAGCCAAAATCCCTGCCACAAATCATTTTTGTGCACTGCACTAGCCACTCATCATCAACAAGGAAAAGGACCTCCAGTCATTTTCCGGACACCTCTCCATAAAACGGGCCCAAAGATCTTCATGACCAAAAGGTGAAATTGCCTTCTATTTCTCCTTGTAAGGAAACTATGCAGCCATAAAATGACAATTTCCACATAACCCAAATCTGAAACATGCAAGTAAAATACTCAACATCAACATGCAAGAGAATAGACAACATACCCATCAAAGATGACACAAGATATACCCTGAAAACCCTCAAGAGGGAAAAACCCAGCCTCCAAAGCATCCACACTCCATGTATTATTCAACAATGAAAACCCATTACAATACATCTGCAGAGACTCCATGAACACTTCTGAAGCACAAGCTCTCCATGCATTCCATGTGACCAAGCATGAATCCACACATCCCATGCCATGCTTCAAACCCTCACACATGCACAAGCTCAACCTCTAAACCTTAAACCCGACCAACTTTTTGATCCAACCCTAAACAACTACCCATGTGGTTGCTTTTATAGAAACAAGCTCCCACAAAACCACCAAGTGGTATTACATAAACCATGTGCCCAAAAATACTACATCATGTGACCCCACATTTAATATTGGGTACTTTATTATTTTATTATTATTCCCCAATATTAAATAATTACATTTGACAATTATGTCCCAATGTTACATACAACAAAGTGGCCCCAACATTATAACTCCTTGTGATGCACATTCACCTAGAAACCCCTAGGTGCACCACACACATAATAAATAAATAAAATATTACAAACATTATGCAAGGTGTACAACACCTAATTCTAACAATCTCCCACTTGTTGTATACATTGCATAAGGGGGTAACAAATAAACTCCATAGGCAACATGTACCATCCTAGAATCCAAGTGCTCCATGTGCTCCAACAAGATACCTGTAACAAGAACCAAGGTGACCACCATCTCATCCATGAATGCTCCCATCCTCCACCATGCCAACTGCACTAAGATATGAACACATCCCAAAAGAGATGTCCACGCTAACGGAGTCTAAAAGAAGCATAAACTGCCTCAGGCGACCATGCTCAAAACACAAACCGAGATCAATATGCACCCGTTAGGCGTCAGAATAAAAGAACACCATAGCTGAAATGACCTCCTGACAAGGATCGGCAATCAATATCAGGTGCTCTATAACATAGTAAACTCTTTATCCGTTTCGAAGAGAGCAAACCCTGACAAACTCAATGGTACGAGCCTGATCGAAAGCATGAACATGCAAATCTGGGGCTGCGTAAGACAATGCTGGATGGATCTGGAAACTGGAATGGCGCCCGATTCAGCGGCGATGCGACAAAGGTGTACATCAAAAGGCATATCACCGGGACATGCGGAATCTACTAACATCTCATAAGAGCCATCGCCGGTACAAAGTTTCACAAAATTGATCGGCTCGCATACCTGGAAATAAAACACACAGTAACATCAATCCTCCCCTACACATAAATGCCAGTGTGAGTATGATCTCCTCCATAATACCCCATAATAAAAATCCATAACAACATCCATCCATCCAATCACCAAGATCAAAGATAACATATGTAACTAACATGGATGTAAGCATCTCAAAACAAGAAGATCAAACTCAAAGTAATCATTCCCAAACCAAGGAAATCAGCCCAATAAACCATCTCCTAAACCCAACATGTACAAGGAGATGAACATGCCAACACTCCTCAAATGAACCCTCCAGAAACCAAATATCCATGGCTCAAGATCCATATCCATGAGAAGACAAAGCATAAACATAATGCACCTGAAAGAATAATGGGCAATACCTCTCAAGTGAACCATTGAGTAGACCAAGAGTGGGGAATGAGAATGCTCCTCCAGGATATCCAAGTCATCATGACTCAACCAAGAACACTCTCCTCATTGGTCCATGTTGAACTCACGTCCAACCAAGGTGTAGGCTCCCTCGGACTTCCTGCTAAAACCTCATCAAGAGTAACCATATCAATATGTCTCTAACCACAAGAGAACACCAAGCCTCACCTATGTCTCCAAGTATCCATGAGCACCTGTAACCGATCAATCCATGCTAAACACCAAGCAAATGATCAATGTACTCAATACAAAGAGAACCAACCAAGATCAAAATCATAGCTCCAACTGCAGAATCAGGAACATAAACATGACACCATGATCTCACATCCTCTCAAAAGAAGATCACATGAATAAATCATCATAATATGCACCATGCCACTACTCTAAACTAGTAATCAAGAGTATACCATGACATAATAACAAAACCATCCTACAACCAAGGATCACCTGTCAAAACCAACAAGTCATAAATAATACCTCAACATCTCCAACACCTGATGTCAAAGAACTCTCACTGTAGCACACAGAATCCAAGAGCTCCTCCATGACACCAAAGATCACCTGCTGAAGACAACCATCCATAATAACCAATGGATCCACATCATTGCCAAATGCTCCCACTGAACCGTGATACCGAGCAATCCCATGGCACCATGATGCACAAAACCAACACTGTCATAAGCTCACACAAAACCTGTGAATCCAAGCTCTCAATGACAACATGATAACCATCTTCTAAAGCAAGAAGATACACCGCCAAACCATCATATCCATCACCACCAAACCATCACTGTCACAAGCTCCCACTGAACCGTGTAACCAAGCTATCCATGACATCGTGATACCAATCTCCTCAAACCCAAGAAGATACACCACCACAACCATAATCAAACCAATCCAATACCACCAATCAATGCACCTGCATAAACCATCATAACATGCCAAAGTCTCTAATGCACAAGAAACATCCATGACATCATGATCACCACCAAATATACCAACAAATCAACCCAACCGTGTCCACATATCTGCATAATCATAGTCAACTGCATAGATCTCATATCATGACTGTACCTGGTAATACCATCTCATCTCCTCAACATGACAACCAAAATAGCAAACCAAGTGACTAAACCAAGCCACTAAAACTGATCATGCATCAACACTGAAATATCAATGGGCAAAGACAACCCATATCCAAGTCATAGGTGCAACAAGTAAGTATAGACCGCCTACAACATTGCACAACTTGTAGATACAACAATGCAACATACATGCTGATAACCATGTCAAAAATAGAATAATCTGAGATGTACAACTGAGCATACAATGAATCCAATATCAAATATCCCAAATCCAACAATCCATAAGCTCATAATAACACCATAGTCAAAGAGACCCATAAACAGCTCAGGTGAGAAAATAGCAAATAAACCATGCAAAAATATCACCAAACCTGATCCACTGTATAGTGCTCTGAACAAGCTTTCCGTTGACTATTTGAAGTCCAAAATCCGACTCCGTATGCGCCCGATATGCCCTCTCAAAGCTTAAAATGAACATCTGACTTCAACCAAGAAAAACACTATCAAAACTGTAAAACCATGGAACAACGCCTATACCACTGCGTAGTGCTCGGAACCAGCTTTCCAACGACTATAAGAAGTCAAAAATCCAACATGCTAGGTGAAAGTTATACCCGTTTGAAAAAAAACTGCTGTTAGAAGCCCTCTTGGTGGTGCTCGGGCGGCGCTCTGGTGGTGGGAGGGTGGCGGACTCCAAAATTTATCAAATCCGATTTAATTTTTCATTTTTTTAAAAAAATTATCCTCTCTGTACGGACCCGACCACCCTTTTAAATCTAGCATAATCCATTTTTAAATCCGGCGGACTTTAATAAACTGGCGGAATTTAAAAAAGATTTAAATTTTATTAAATTTTTTGTTTAAGCCCTAACGGGCTGGGCGGAGCCTGCGGGCCTGTCGGCGGTACCCTGCCGGCCCCGCAGGACTCTGCCGGCGGTACCGGCAGCGCACGGACTGCAGTCTGTGTGGACTGTCAGTCTGTGCGGCTGACAGCCGCAATGCTGGCAGGGGCCGGGGGGTCTGCGGAGCGCCCCCCCCCCCCACAAACATTATTTTTTTTTTAATTTTATTTATTTTTTAAATTTTTCAATTTCTAATTTAATTTTTTTGTTTTTCGTTTTTGCAGGTACGAAATATTTTCGACGACGGGGATTTATTTATTTTTTCGGATTTTATTTTATTTTTCTCTGACGACGACTGTACCGTCGACCCGTACGACCAAAAAGGGGGGCATTTTTTTTTTCTGTAACCAAAATAGGGCATGTTATATGTCAATTTTTCTCTCTCAGCCAACCTGAATCCAACCATGAGGTCCATTTTGTCCTAGGAGGTCATCTGTGAAATTTCACCCCCAAAAAATCCTCATATAAATGCATGACCAAGAAACCCTAATTTTGCCAAAATTTTCTCACCCCAAATCTGCAAACAACCCATCATAACAGCAAACCCAAAAACTCTCAGATCTGCAATAAAACACCTGCAAAACCCTATATCTTGCCATTGTCTTTCATTCTCTCATGCAACCTAAGGTTATCCAATCCATTAACCAAAGCTTTGATACCACTTGTAAGGAAACTATGCAGCCATAAAATGACAATTTCCACATAACCCAAATCTAAAACATGCAAGTAAAATACTCAACATCAACATGCAAGAGAATAGACAACATACCCATCAAAGATGACACAAGATATACCCTGGGAAAACCCTCAAGAGGGAAAAACCTAGCCTCCAAAAGCATCCACACTCCATGCATTATTCAGCAATGAAAACCCATCACAATACATCTGCAGAGACTCCATGAACACTTCTGAAGCACAAGCTCTCCATGCATTCCATGTGACCAAGCATGAATCCACACATCCCATGCCATGCTTCAAACCCTCACACATGCACAAGCTCAACCTTCTAACCTGCAACAACCTGTCCAACCCTTGACCAACTTTTGATCCTTTTATCCAACCCTAAACGGCTACCCATGTGGTTGCTTTTATAGAAACAAGCTCCCACAAACCACCAAGTGGTATTACATAAAGCCGTATTTAAAATGCTACGTGTGACCCCACATTTAATATTGGGTACTTTATTATTTTATTATTATTCCCCAATATTAAATAATTACATTTTACAATTATGTCCCAATGTTACATACAACAAAGTGGCCCCAACATTATAACTCCTTGTGATGCACATTCACTTAGAAAACCCCTAGGTGCACCACACACATAATAAATAAATAAAATATTACAAACATTATGCAAGGTGTACAACACCTAATTCTAACACTCCTGACAACCAGTGCTGCCACCACCAAATTTTGCTGCATAGTTTTTCTTGACCCTTTCCAAATGCAATTAACACATCTTAATTGAGGGCTTGCATTTAACACCATCTTGGATTTCCCACACTTTTTATTAATAAAGTACTACTTCACCACTGCCCGCCACCCCTACCTTCACTTGTCATGTCAAACCTACTTCACTTGCTTTGCCACCTTGTTCATTTAAGGCGTTTTCTGCTAACTCAACACCTCTAAAATCCTCCAACCTAAATTCCCTTGTTTCACCAAAATTTAAAGCCCATTTAGATAAGAAATCCACTTCCACATTACCACCTTTTTTAATGTGGCTCACTGCAAAAATTTCAATTATGTTCTAGAGGTTCCAAGCATTAATTTTACCTTTCATCACCGCTTGAACTATTATTGTAACATGATCATCATCTATAATTAAAACAAGTGAGTCAAATATCTATAATTTAATTGAATTTGACAACATCCATCATGAGCAATAAATTAAAATCATCAAACGTAATAAATATCCATCCAAAAATCATTGACCACTTTTAATATATATAAATTGACAAGTCAATACTAATAAGATCATCATCATATATAACTAAAACAAGTAAAATTCAAATATGCCAGTACATCAAAAACATGTCAAAATTATACATGTCCAATAGTCGACATAAGTGAAAATGATACATGTACAAATGATATAAATAAAATTGATAAATTATGTAACTCAAATTGATACAAGTCAAGATGATACATGTACAAATGATATAGTGAAAATTTGAAAATGATACATGTCAATATGTTACAACTAAATAATATAGTATTGTAGGCGTGAAAATGATACATATGATAGTAACCATGAAAAGAGTCATCATAACAATATATCAACAATGATCCATGATCCAGTCTATATGATCATGAATGTCACTAGTTACTATCACCAACTGTCTCATCATCATCATCACCATTGTGATCATCATCATCATCATCATCATCGTTTTCGTCGTCGTCATCATCATTGTCATTGGCCTTGGTGTCTTCTGCATCTACGTCATCATCATCCTCTACCATGTGATATGTACAGGCATAACCAATATTTTGTGGATCTATATCATGTTGAGGATCATCTTGATCTTCTAGAAGACCCATGTTCTACAAAATAAAAACATTTAGAATGAAAAGTTATTATTTATTTCATGCAATAATTTATTTTTCTATTATATATCTAATATTACAACATGTATGAGATGAAACCATAATCATATTACATCATATCAAAGTGCACATACCATAATAAAATTTCAAATTCCTTAGCTAATACTTGAGATTGAGATTGTTAACCTTGAGAGAGTATGACTCAGGAAAAAGGCATTTGATATGGCTATTATTTTCAAAGACTTCAAGTAGGATGTACTCCACATTGATGCCATTCCTCAATCTTCACTTGATGGCATCAAGGAATGGTTGAACTCCATGGATATAAAGTATTATGAAAGAAAAATGAACTTGAACTGGAGGCCAATTTTGAAGAGTATTACTGATGATCTAGATAAATGTTTTGAAGATGGTGGTTGGGAATTTTTGAATATGGAAGCTAATGATTCTGATTCTGATAATTCAAAAGAGTCAGAGCAAGGCTATGGATCCTCTGATGTAGAAGAGGAATCAAAATCAGATTTCATGTTTCCACCATCAAGAGTGCTACAAGCCAACAAGATGGAGGGAATTCTTATATAAGGATAATTTTCAATGTTGCAGGTACCAGCTTTAATGCCAACTACTATGGAAACATTGAAATTCCCTAGCAGTATTTATGTTAAGAAAATTTCCTTTAGATACAAGGATTGAAAGCACATCAACCATGTGGTACATATGATTAAATCCTAGAGATGATCTATAGCAATGAAAGATTCTGAAAAGGAAGAGAGAGCTACATTGGTGACTTAGGAGAAACTTCAACTTTAAAAAACAAAGCCAATTAGGCTAGCAGACATGTGGATCAGGCTAGCATTTGGTGGAAGAGGAAGAAAGATGACTGGAACTCTAGAGGCCCACCATATGGAATTTCGGTATTCAACCATGAGAGTAGAAGAGAGTTGATATCATGTATCGAAACATTAAGCATGCATTCTTCCAGCAAGCGGAGAAGGAGATGATTACTTTGCTTCATTTTTATTTGCATAACCATATCATGGCATGGGAACCAAGAAAACCAAGGATGTACAGTTTTATATGGAGGTAATGGATGTGGTCCAAAATTTAGGAGGGGAAAGAAGGTCAATGTATGATCTTGATGAAATTGAGGAAGAACAGCAAGAGAGGGACATGAAAAATAAAATCAATACAGATTTTCAAGGATTTGTCAAAGTGAGTAAGAAAGCTTATATGGGAGCAGCCTCATCTAAAATATTTTGAACTAGAGTTTGATATACCATTTAGAGAGCTTGGTTTTCATGGAGTTCCTTTCAAACCCTCTACTTTTATTGTTCCTATGGTAAACTGTTTGGTAGAGTTGGTGGAATTACCTTTCTTAGTAATCGCTATTAGTGTGATTGAGATTGTTAACCTTGAGAGAGTATGACTTGGGAAAAAGGAATTTGATATGGCTACTATTTTCAAAGAATTTAAGTGAGATGTACTTTGCGTTGATGCCATTCCTCAATCTTCCCTTGATGGCATCAAGGGATGGCTGAACTCCATGGATATAAAGTATTATGAAAGCAAAATGAACTTGAACTGGCAGCCAATTTTGAAGAGTATTATTGATGATCTAGATAAATTTATTGAAGATGTTGGTTGGGAAATTTTGAATATGGAAGCTAGTGATTTTGATTCCGATAATTCAGAAGAGCCAGATCGAGGATATGAAACCTCTAATGTAGAAGAGGTATCAAAATCAGACGAGGAAGGTTCAAAAGATGAATCTCTTGTGGAGTTAGAGGAGGATGAAGAAGAAGAAGAAGATTCTGAATAGGAGGAAGGTAAAACATGGGATGAATTAGAAGCCGAAGCCATAAATGCATATAAAGAAAAATGAGACGAGTCTCACAGTGAAGAGGAAAGGTGACAATGGAAGGTAAAAGCTACAGGGAAGTCTTAGGCACCTGATATTAGAGATTCAAGAGGAATATCTGCCAAGAGGTATAAAGTCATATGAATTGAGTTCATCTACATCCTTCTACTATTTATTAATGCGCATAAATGGTCATCTTGTAATCATAAGATTTGAGCTCTATTTACTCATCCTATGCATCAATAAACAACTCAACACAAGAGATGCAAATTGACATATTAACACAACAATATCCAATTAAGTTATTGAAACTCAACTATTGATACCTCGTTCTCCATCTAGATTACAAAATCGTTCCACTTTTTGTTTTGTAACATATTCTTTTCAAATTGCTTTGGATGGCAGCCATATTTCTCCTCCTATCAAAACATGGCACAAGGACTAGTTAAACTAATTAATATGCAATCATTTACTTTTTCCAATGAAAAAAATAAATATCATTTAACATATTAAATATACTTACAAATATATAGATCAAGGCATGTAAGCCTTTCTAGGTGGCACAAAGTTTTTCAAGCCTAGCCTTGGAGGCCTTGTCCTAAAACATATACTAATTCAATTTAACTATGCACAAATAAAATTTAAATATCGTTTAATAAATTTGATATAATCTTATGAGAAAATTCAAATACCTACGTATTCTCCTCATCGGACTTCCTCTGTACATCGAACTTCTCATATGATTTTACAAGCTCTCTCCATATTTTCACACTTACATCCATTGGCCTTTATTTTCTGCCTTAGCTAAGGAGGGATTTTTTTTATCTTCTTTGTTTGGTTGCACCGAAATCTCTTGCAGTTTTGAGACATTCATAGCTTTATATTCTTTACAGACCAACCTATGCCAAAATTAGTCTCCATGTCAGGGATAACTCCTATTTTTAGGTGCATGGGTATCTTTGAGAATGGTAAATGTAGATGGTCTTTGAATTGTTGAAGGTATGATTCCTTCAACCTATTCACAAACATTTTCCCAACATTCGTCATTCAGACTTCCCCTGAAACCACCTTGTATTCTATCTTCATATTGTAGCTACCAATGCAAGATTGATAACATGGCATGGTGGAACTCTGTGTCCTAGGAGTGAAAGTCTCTACTCCCTATTCCACATTCTTAGAGTTTACTATCACTAATTTCTTCTTGGATCTTTTGCTCAATCCAGGACTGGTTGGGGAATCAATTGATTCCCTTTGACATAATTAATTTGTTTACAATGATTGAGGGGCGTTAATATATTGTTTTTCTATGTATCTGACAAGTGTTGTCTAGTCCACATTAAACAATTTGTTCACTACATCTACCCTCAATATGGAAGCCAATTCCTCTTTATTTTTGTCAGTCTCATGTCCCTATATATATATTTAAATTATATTTCTTCTTTTAAATTTAGAAATAAAAAACTAAAAATTAAAACTCAAAGAAACAATGGAAACATTTACAAATCTATAAATTGATAATGAATTACCTCATTGTGGCTAGAGTTTGTTGTCAATGCTCGCTTCCCTCAATTGCTTGACATTTTGAGGCAACCTAGGGAAAATTATTTTCATCTAGTCTATGGAGGAAAATGAAGTACATACTATCAGGTATGAAATTTTTCATCCGGTTTATGGTATGAAAGTTTTGTTTTGTGGGAAAATATGTTCATTGGGTTTTCTTAGTGTCGATAACCTAGGGAAAATATGTTCGCTTGGTTTGCTTAGTGTTGATAACCTTATCATGAAAACTCTTTCATAATGCAATCTTGCACGAATTTTTCATGGCATCGGTGACTATGGCACGAATGGGAAAAACCAAGCTATTTTTGTGTTTATTTTCAAAAGTTTCTCAACAGTGACCAACCCAATTCCCAGATTTTGCAAGCAATTCACTATTTCCTTGATACCTAGGTTAGGGAAAGAATACAGAGGCATCCTCGCTTTGTGCTATAATATTTTGAGCCAAAGCTCAAATGGGTAGGGAAATTTTTTTTTGGTTTCCCAAAGGTTTTATAATTTATAATGATGGGACAATTTAGAGGTTTCCTAGACAAGTTAGGCCATGAACTAGTAAACAATCATGAATTCAAATGCAATACAAAGAGCAGTAAACAATCACGAATCTAAGCAAGAAAAAAATTGTAACCTTACCTATGGTGTCGCAAACTAAATCAAATTTCTCATAAAAATTCAACTTAAAGGCTAACAATCTACACAAGTTATTTGAGATCAACAAGACAACTAGTTTTTTGGTCAAAATTCATAAAAGAAGGTACAACATGGAAAAGATTTTGGAGATTCCTTATATTTTTGGTTGTCATTCCCTTAGGCCACTTGGTCTCATGGTCATCATTAAAATCTCTCATTCATTCATTCATTCATGAGTTGTTGGTAGCGCCCTGCTCTCTTCCTTCACGTGACTTTTTTCCTTTTTTTGTCATCTAATTTCTTCCTTCACGCGGGAAAGTTTTAAATTTTTTATTTTGATTCATTAGTCATGCTTTAGTCAATGTTAGTTAATGCCAAATTTAGTGCCAACTTTTGGTCATTAATGTAATTTGTTTGGGACATATAAGGTGGCATCAAGTGCACCTAGTTTAGTGCCTATCATTGTTGTATAGTGACTATTTTCATTGTTGTGTATCATAGGACCCAGAGTATTGGAAATAATTCCAACTCCTGCCTTGTTTCTGTGACCACTGCTATCATGTGCTTCCTTCATCAAATTAGTGTGGTAGAGCAGTTTTTAAGCAAGCTGCTTCATCCTTCTCGGTGGTAGTGATGTGAAAGCTTTTGTTGTCGCACACAAGTCTTCCTTCTATTCCTGGCGGTGTTGCAGTGACTCCTGTAGTCCCATGAGTCTTCTACCATTGGCATGTGATAGTGTAGTGACCACCATTGTCCTGCAACTCCTTCATCAGCTCAGTGTGATAGAGTGGTTTTTATTGCGGTCCTGCAAGTTGCTTTTGTTAACCATATCAAACATCCGTTCTGTTGGCAAAATGATATATATGCACACGTGGCAATTGGTAAGAAAAGTCTTTATTTTGGCGTGGCATATTTTTTGTGAAATATATGATGGCAATTGATAAAAGCAGGAAAATTAAAATGGCACATCATAATGTTGTCGGCAGCAGTGATTGAGACTGTAATTTGACAGTCTGAACACATTATTTATTATTCCCAGTTTTTTCTCGCCAAGTATTGACTTTGCATGGCGGACTCCAAATTGTGATTAAAAGAAGTTAAGGTTGTGGGTATTGTTTTAGACTGTGCAAATGGTTTTTTGGTTCATTTCTTCTCTGCGAATAACAAGATGATTTAGTTCTGCAAAACAGAAAAGTCATTTGATGGGTCAAGATAATTTGGTTCTGCAAGGTCATTTGATGGGTATAGTTAAATTAACAGGCAGGTTCATTGTTTGTATTTTGAAATGAAGTTACAGGTCTATATGAATTTAACTTTCACAGAAAGAGTAAAAGATTTTCTTACATATTTGATCTTTGCTCACATGTATGAGGATCTGGGGAAAATTAAAAAGGAGAAACTTCTCAGGATCGGGCAGAGACTTGGGCATCACAGGTATGAGGTTTTGCATTTTTGATATCTTCTAAAGAGGGTTTCAAACCCAGAATATCTCTACGCAGTTTTAGAAGATTGAATAAATTTTGGGTATTAAACCCAGGATATTATATACAGTTTTTTTGTTTGTTCAAAACAAAAGGAAATGTTTAAGCATTTCCAGTCAGTTGCAATGCAAAATGACGTTATGGAAACTGTTTTTCGAGTATCTCAAAAGTGAAATTATATGGAAGCTTAATGATTACCAATTTTTGACAGAAACAAATTCGTAAACTAAAACTGTTTTGTTAGTTTCTCGAAAAGCATTTTAAAAAGGAAGTTTGTATAACAAACTCTAACTGGTTCAGTTAGATACATGTAACTGATCTGATTTGAAGTTCATTTTCTATAAATATAGCACTTGTAATCTTTAGATACATGTGAGTGTGTGTAAAAAACATATTTATATGTATCTGAGGATAAGAGGCTTGAAAGTTTTTATCATAAACTTGTGTACATATATGAGTGACATATACACATTTGTATATGTATATGAGATGTATTAAAATTTCTGAGCAGTAGTTACTGCCGATTGTAAAGGATTGGGAATCAATAAAGGATACAGGTTCAAGGAGTGGTTTTTCTCCCTATGACAAAATCGTGAGATTTTGGAGGGTTTTCCACTCGGCACAATTTGGGTGTCTCTTCATTTTGTGAGTTCCATTACTTTATGTTTATGATGAATGTTTACATTTCTCCTGCATAGATTGAATATATTCAGTTATGAGTTGCTTATTGCAAAAATTGTAATGAATTTTGAAATAAGGTAATAAGGTTCTGATTCACCCCCCCCTCTCAGAACCTTGGCACTTCCAACAAGTGGTATCAGAGCGTAGGATTCCCTTTAGGAATTGATCCCAGGATATTGGAAGTTATGGCACATTCTGAAGGAGCTTTCCTTAATAGGGCACCTTTATTTGATGGAAATGATTATGTTTTCTGGAAAGTTAAAATGGAAGCATTTATACATTCTCTAGATGTAAGGATGTGGGATGTAGTAACAACAAAATACACTGTTCCAGCGTCAGTCCCTACTGATGCTGATGAGAAACTAAAATTTGAGTTGGATAAGAAGGCTAGATATGCTCTTCTCTGTGGTCTTACTAGAGATGTCTTTGCCAAAGTCATTTATTGCAAATCTGCAAATGATATATGGGTAAAACTTGAAACTATCTATCAAGGAGATGACAAAGTTAAAGAGTCTAAATTGATTACTCTTAAAACTCAGTTTGACAATCTGAAAATGAGTGAGGATGAAACCATTGCTGCATATTTTTTAAGAGTTGAGGAAGTTGTGAATGCCAGGAAGGGTCTAGGTGAAGACATAGAAGAACATGATGTTGTTTCAAAGGTCATTAGGTCAGTACTACCTAAATTTGAAACAAAAATTTCTACATTAGAAGAAAAGAAAAGTTTTTCAAAAATGACTTTACATCAACTTCAAGGAACTCTAACTGCATATGAAATGAGAATTAGCAATCAAGCTAGTTCTTCATCAAAAGAATCAGCCTTTAAGGCTGAAAAGAATGATGAGAGTGATTCAGATCTAACTGATGCTTTAGAAGCATTACTGGTTAAAAGAATGACAAAGAAATATAAAGGCAAACCTAAATGCTTCAGCTGTGGTCAATTAGGACACTTTGCTGCTAGATGCCCAAATATTGAACTTGACGATTGTGATGAGAAGTTTTCTAGAAAGAAGCCTTGGAATCAGAATAAAAGGTTTAAAGATTTCAAAAAGAAAAGTCTTCTTTCAAAAGAAGATCCAAATGAAGAATCCAGTGATGCAGATGAAGAAGGGGAAAAGTTGTTCATGGCTGAAATAATACATACTCCTAAATCTGAATCAAATGAGCCTGAATCCTCATCTGATTTAGAAATAGAAGTAGATCTTGAAGAAGAACTTCTAAAATCACTGCAAGAAATTAAAAGGTTAAAAAAATCAGTTGCAAATCATGAGACTGAAAATCAAAATCTTCAAGATGAGTTAATAAAAGCAAATTCAATTATAGAAAGTCAAAAACTCTTACTTGAAGAAAAGGATAAAAAACTGAATATCTTACAATGTTCATCTGAAGAATCTACTAGTCAGAAAATGAAGTTTTTTTTCAATGGATATTGTTTCAACTGTAATATTTTTGGGCACAAAGCAATCTTTTGTAAAAATAGCACTAGTCAAGGCAAAAGAAAAGTTATTAGATGCTTCAAATGTTTTTACTATGGTCACTATGCAAATCAGTGTAAATTAAATTTGAGACCTAAACAAATATGGAAACAAGTAAAGACAAATGAAAAGTCCTTAATCGTTGAAACAGTCTTATTTGCTCAGAAATCTGCAACATGGGTATTGGATAGTGGCTGTTCTCACCATATGACTGGATGCAAGAACAAATTCAAAACCTTAGAAAACTTTGATGGAGGATTTGTACGTTTTGGTGATAACTCAGGAGCTTATATAACAGGAAAAGGCTCAATAATCTTAAACAATGATACACCAATACATGATGTATACTTTGTTGAAGGGTTGAAACATAACCTTTTAAGTGTCAGTCAGATATGTGATAATGGATATTCTATCTCTTTTAATGCAAAAGAATGTTATATTAAAAATGGGAAAGATAGAGTCATTGCCAGTGGGTTAAGAACAAATGGTAATCTGTATAATCTGATAGATTCAACTATTCAAGAAACATCTTTGGTCAATACCTGCTTTATGAGTCAAGTGGAAGAAAATTGGCTGTGGCACAAAAGACTGGGACATTTGAACTTTGATAATCTTGCTAGAATCAGCAAGAACAAAAAGGTCAGGGGTCTACCGCAAATAACTAAACCTGCATCTATTTGTGAAGAGTGTATAAAAGGCAAGCAAACAAGAGTTTCTTTTAAAACAAAAGAATATTTGTCAAATAGACCACTTGAACTAGTACATACTGATTTATGTGGTCCAACCAAAACAGCCTCATTAAATGATGAAAGATATTTCATGCTGTTCGTAGATGATTATTCAAGAATGGTTTGGGTAACATTTCTGAAACATAAATCAGAAGCCTTTGAACGTTTCAAAATTTTCAGAAAGATGGTGGAAAGAGAAACTGATTTAAAACTGAAATGCTTAAGATCAGATAGAGGAGGAGAGTTCACTTCTCAAGAATTTATTGAGTATTGTGAAAAACGAGGTATAAAAAGACAATACTCTACTGCTAGGACACCACAACAAAATGGGGTTGTAGAAAGAAAAAATAGAACTGTCAAGGAAATGGCCAGGACCATGTTGAATGAAGCAAAGTTGCCTGACAAGTTCTGGAAAGAAGCTGTTCATACAGCTGTCTATATTTTAAATAGAGCACAAATCAGAATTAGAACAGCTTATACTCCATATGAATTATGGTATGGGAAAACAACAAATGTTAAGAACTTTAAAATATTTGGTTGCAAATGTTTTATCAGAAAGAATGATGATTCTCTAGAAAACTTTAACTCAAGATCTGATGAAGGGATTTTTCTTGGGTACTCTACACATAGCAAAGCATATAAATGCTATAATAAAAGGCTGAACAAAATTGTAGAAGCTATAAATGTCATGTTTGATGAAACATCTGTATGCTGTAATGACAAAGAAGAATATGAAAGTTTATCTTTTCAAAAGTCAGAAAGTTTACATAATGAAAATTGTGAACATGATAAAGTTGAAACTGATGATGAAGATGAACTTGCAGGAAAAATAGAATCAGAAAATTGTTCCAATTCTAAAATAACTAGTGATGGATCAAAGTTAAAAACATCTTCTAGAATAATAGCTAAGAGACATCCTGAGTCTCAAGTTATTGGTGATATTGATAAAGGAATTTTAACTAGAAGGAAAGCCAAAATAGGAGAACAAGTAAATATTGCTGAACAATTTTGTTTGATAGCAGATTTTGAACCAAAGAATGTAACTGAAGCCCTATCAAATCCCAGTTGGCAAAATGCTATGCAGGATGAAATAAATCAGATAGAGAAAAACAAGACTTGGGAACTTGTTCCCAGACCTATTGATAAAAATGTTATTGGTGGAAAATGGATATTCCGCAATAAACTGAATGAGGAAGGAGTAGTGATCAGGAATAAAGCCAGATTTGTTTGCAAAGGATATGCACAACAAGAAGGAGTTGATTTTGGTGAAACCTTTGCACCAGTTGCAAGGATGGAATCAATCAGAATCTTTCTTGCATATGCCACTCATAAAAATTTCACTATTTACCAAATGGATGTCAAAACTGCTTTCTTAAATGGGTACCTTGAGGAGGAAGTTTATATGGAACAGCCAGAAGGTTTCGAATCTTCTGACAAGCCTGATTATGTTCTTCGTCTCAAAAAGGCCTTGTATGGTTTAAAACAAGCTCCTCGAGCTTGGTATTCCAGATTGGATAAACATCTAATTGCAAATGGATTCATTAAAGGAAATGTGGACAGCACATTGTATACAAAAATGGACAATGAAAATTTATTGGCTGTTGAAATATATGTAGATGATATTATTTTTGGTTCTACTAATGATCATTTAGCACAAACTTTTTCAGGAATCATGGAGTCTGAATTTGAGATGTCTATGCTAGGACCTTTGACATTTTTCTTGGGAATTCAAGTCTCTCAGCTTGAACATGGTTTGTTTATCTCTCAACTGAAATATGCTAAGGAAATGCTTAAAAGGTTTCAAATGGATACTTGTAATCCAGTTGGCACACCAATGGAAACTGGATGTAAGTTGATGAAAATTGATGAATCTCCTCTTGTTGATCAGAGGGAGTATCGGTCTATGATAGGGAGTCTTTTATATCTTACTGCTTCTAGACCAGATATAATGCACTCTGTATGTCAAGTTGCTAGATATCAAGCAGCTCCTCGTCAATCTCATCTCAATGCTGTTCACCGTATCTTTAAATACTTACAAGGTACTTTGGATTATGGTTTGTGGTATCCCAAAAATGATGATTTTACTCTAATTGGTTATACAGATGCTGATTGGGGTGGATGTAAAGATGATCAACGAAGTACTAGTGGTGCTGCATTTTTCTTAGGTGATCGGTTAGTTGCTTGGCACAGTAAAAAACAAGAATGTGTCACTATTTCTACTGCTGAGTCTGAAATTATTGCTGCAACAACATGTTGTACTCAGTTACTTTGGATGTCTTATCAGCTTTCAGATTTGGGTATTTATGTTCAAAAACCTCTGAAGATCCTTTGTGACAATACTAGTGCTATCCAGATTTCTAAAAACCCTGTTATGCATTCTAGAACTAAGCATGTTGCCATCAAATTGCAGTTTATTCGCGAACATGTGTCATCAAATGAGGTCATTCTTATTCATGTGCCTTCTAAACTACAAGTTGCTGATATTTTTACCAAAGCTCTACCTAGAGAATTGTTTGAACAGTTAAGAAATCGATTGGGAGTCTTCTCTCAATCCATGCTGGAATAAGTTTTTACTCTTCAATATTCTGTGTTAGGTTTCTGCTTCTTTCATAGAAAACATTTATGAAAAGCAGATGGTTAGATTTTTGATGCATAAATTTTGGGGGAGTAATCATTCAATCATCAAATTTTTAACAAGAATTTTCACAGGTTTGGTTCTTCTACAGATTTGGTTTGGTCACAGGTTTGGTTCTTCTACAAGTTTGGTTTGGTTCTTCTACAGATTTGGTTTGGTCAGGTTCAAGTTTGGTTCTTACATTTGGATGCATTTGGATCATAGGTTTCATTCATAGGTTAATCACTAATTGGATTGGTTCATTGGTTAATCATGTATCTCACAGTTTGGAGAATTGATTTCTCTTATTGTTTTATCAGTTTTTGGTTGATTCTGGTTAGTTGGTCTGATTTCTAGCATTTCATGGTAAATCAACATTGTATTTCTTGGTGAAAATTTTTGCATCAAAAATGGGGGAGATTGTTAACCATATCAAACATCCGTTCTGTTGGCAAAATGATATATATGCACACGTGGCAATTGGTAAGAAAAGTCTTTATTTTGGCGTGGCATATTTTTTGTGAAATATATGATGGCAATTGATAAAAGCAGGAAAATTAAAATGGCACATCATAATGTTGTCGGCAGCAGTGATTGAGACCGTAATCTGACAGTCTGAACACATTATTTATTATTCCCAGTTTTTTCTCGCCAAGTATTGACTTTGCATGGCGGACTCCAAATTGTGATTAAAAGAAGTTAAGGTTGTGGGTATTGTTTTAGACTGTGCAAACGGTTTTTTGGTTCATTTCTTCTCTGCGAATAACAAGATGATTTAGTTCTGCAAAACAGAAAAGTCATTTGATGGGTCAAGATAATTTCGTTCTGCAAGGTCATTTGATGGGTATAGTTAAATTAACAGGCAGGTTCATTGTTTGTATTTTGAAATGAAGTTACAGGTCTATATGAATTTAACTTTCACAGAAAGAGTAAAAGATTTTCTTACATATTTGATCTTTGCTC
Organism: Sequoia sempervirens; assembly: GCA_007258455.2. Lineage (NCBI taxonomy): Eukaryota > Viridiplantae > Streptophyta > Pinopsida > Cupressales > Cupressaceae > Sequoia > Sequoia sempervirens. Next base: position 528,464,082 of record VDFB02000017.1, read on the forward strand.
ACATGTATGAGGATCTGGGGAAAATTAAAAAGGAGAAACTTCTCAGGATCGGGCAGAGACTTGGGCATCACAGGTATGAGGTTTTGCATTTTTGATATCTTCTAAAGAGGGTTTCAAACCCAGAATATCTCTACGCAGTTTTAGAAGATTGAATAAATTTTGGGTATTAAACCCAGGATATTATATATAGTTTTTTTGTTTGTTCAAAACAAAAGGAAATGTTTAAGCATTTCCAGTCAGTTGCAATGCAAAATGACGTTATGGAAACTATTTTTCGAGTATCTCAAAAGTGAAATTATATGAAAGCTTAATGATTACCAATTTTTGACAGAAACAAATTCGTAAACTAAAACTGTTTTGTTAGTTTCTCGAAAAGCATTTTAAAAAGGAAGTTTGTATAACAAACTCTAACTGGTTCAGTTAGATACATGTAACTGATCTGATTCGAAGTTCATTTTCTATAAATATAGCACTTGTAATCTTTAGATACATGTGAGTGTGTGTAAAAAACATATTTATATGTATCTGAGGATAAGAGGCTTGAAAGTTTTTATCATAAACTTGTGTACATATATGAGTGACATATACACATTTGTATATGTATATGAGATGTATTAAAATTTCTGAGCAGTAGTTACTGTCGATTGTAAAGGATTGGGAATCAATAAAGGATACAGATTCAAGGAGTGGTTTTTCTCCCTATGACAAAATCGTGAGATTTTGGAGGGTTTTCCACTTGGCACAATTTGGGTGTCTCTTCATTTTGTGAGTTCCATTACTTTATGTTTATGATGAATGTTTACATTTCTCCTGCATAGATTGAATATATTCAGTTATGAGTTGCTTATTGCAAAAATTGTAATGAATTTTGAAATAAGGTAATAAGGTTCTGATTCACCCCCCCTCTCAGAACCTTGGCACTTCCAACAGCTTTTTCCTTCTCGGTGATAGTGTGGTGAGAGATTTTGTGGTGACATATTTATTCATAGAGGAGCCCATGGAGAGAGGACGAGGGTGATGTAGAAATAGTAAATCGTTGAGAGGAAAGTGGGTGGAAATAGATGAGACAACGAAATCTGCATATACAATAGAGGTAAGAAGAGAAAGCAAACTCAACCAAAGGAGGAAGGTGTTTATGAATTCACAAATGCTACTATGTAGAGGAGATAAAGTCATTTTTTGTCCATGAGGCCTCTGAGGTCAAACTTATTGGTTGAAAATGCACAAGAATGGTCATTAAATGTGATTCTATGATCAAGGGAAAAGTTTGAAAATTAGGATAGCCAAAACATGATATCAATATGTCAAATATATGACTAAAGTGATCTTGTGTTGGATATCATATTCGTTGAAATGATATAATTGATGTACTAAACATTATTTACTATGTTGTGTATTATAGGGGCAAGACGAGGCCATGGCAACAGATCGTGTCATATCAAATGAGTACACAACGGATGAAGTGGGATATTAGGTACTCAAATTTTGACTTAACTTAGGAAAAAATGATCTAATGGAATTTTGTGATAAGTCCATCCTTTTTCACAGTATTATTGAAATTTATAATGTATTATCCAATCTTGACATAAATTAATGCATGTTGTTGATAATTTTAGATGGAGATTGGAGCAAATGTAGAGCCTAAGTGTTCAACTAGCAAAAGAACAAGATATGTATGTGGATGTAGACCTAAAACTGTTAAATCATGTAGATAATAGTGGGTGGAAGAGGATATGACAATGGATACTATAGACACAACAAATGATTGCACTGAAGAAGAGGTAGGTCAGGACTATAGTACATGGGATGAATACTTTGAGAAAATTGTTGTTTGTGGATGTTCTATATGTCGTTGAAAACAACAATTCAAATGAGTGATTGTACAAAGACATTACATATATGATGAGCTTCCATTCAGTAGTATTCCTCCTAAAATTGATTCAAATCCAATAGGAATTGTGGTGAGGATTTTTCCAATTTGATATAAATAACATGTATACTTTGTTTAAACATTGTTTTATATTATTTAAATAAATATTTTTTTCTTAATGGATACTTGCAGGATAAAGTTCTTAGTTTAAAGTTTCCTGGACCACCGACTTCTAGCCTAGAGGGAAATGATCATTTATCAGATGATACATCTAACAAAAATATATGCCAATATATCAGCTTGAAAGATGAGGAATTGACAAAAATAATAGAACAAGAACTGGTGTGAAGATGCATAATTTTCTTAAAGACAAGGGGAAGGTGGAATACATACCCTATTAGAATGAATGTGATGGAGATGATTACTTGCCCCTAAGTTTGAGATCAATTTACAAAGAGACATTTGATCGTCGACTATATTGCGCTTGGCCTAGTGATCAACAACTACCTAGAGTGTACGAGGTGTTTTAATTTTGGGGATACAACTACATGATACGAACCTTCACTATTCAAGGAGTGAATCTAGGCCTCTTTATTGTCCAAAATGTACATGTGGGATCCAAACATAGAAACAATTGAAAAAAAACCACTAGGAGATTAATGCCATATTATGGTCCATCATATTACAGTGGTGAATGGAGAAGGCTAGTAGAATATAGGCCTAAGATGTCAACATATCATCTAAATTTGAATATGTATACACATCATATCCTATTGGAAAGTGGAAAAGAAATGAATAGAGGTCATCTTATGTATATAGATGGACGTGCATACACACACAAAAATATTGCATGATTTATAAATAGTAGTAAGGGAAGGGACCCTAATGTAAGACCGAATTGTCAATTTGTTGAGGTTATAAATGATAAAGATAGAGATATGGAAAGAGAGGTTGATAGATTGATAATGGTTGAGGCTATTATGGATCTTACCATTGGGGATGAGTTATTGATTGATTACCCCTTCTTAAAATGCACTCCTGCGAGAAAGAAGAGGGAAGAAAAAGGGCTCCCTAAGGATGTTCTTAAGGGAAAAAAACCAAAGAATAATAAATGAGTGTGGATTGATGTTTTATAAACTATTTTGTCAAAATTGTGTTTTATATAAATTATTGTATAAAAAAGGTAGTCTATAAAATAATGTTCCATTATTCAATTGATGTATATATGTTCATACAATTTATATAATGTCTAATATATGTATGTCATTCATGTGCAGGTATTTTTCTATGAAGATATTTTGGACCCCAAATGGATATTTTTCATACATTATGATCCAAGATTAAGGCATGTATTTGACGATGCATTAGTGGATACTAAACAAAACAATGATGGCCAACATAATGAGAGAGAGGGATTAGAGAACATCGAAGAAATTGACATCCATCATGATGTTGAAGATGGTTATGTTCAGGCACAAGAAGACAACAATCCAGAGTTAGATGATGATATGGAAGACAACAATATGGATGGTATAGAAAATGATGATCCAAATACATTTGGTAACAATATAGATGATCTACAGTCAAATTTCAATGATGATGAAGATGATGTAGGTCAAGATGAGAAGGATGATAATATTAAATGCTTGAAAGAACATATGAACATTGACAATGATACACTGGATGACATTGTAGCAGACAATAATGTTAATGACCAATACTTCTAAATTTTTAGAATTATTTACAATCCATGTTTAAAAAGGATGATTCTTATGGCCTAAACTTTGAAATGCTTCAGTAATATTATGTTGTACTTGGACAACTGAAAATATGTTTTATTCTCCTAGCAAGCTTTTTTATTTTCCATTATAATTCTAAACCAAACAACATTTGCGGGGATAGCCTTTTACACCAATCTTAATTTGTATGAAGTTTACGAACCTATTGTCAAGTAGTAAATTCCTTTCATAGACAGGAAATGTAAAGAATTCATTTAAGAAAAGATAAGTAGTCTCTTTTTGAGGGTAATCCACATGCAAAAAGTAAAAAGCACATAAAAAAACAATTGTACAGTAGAAAATTAGATTCAATCAGTTATGTCTTATTTCGCTTGCACACTTATCTGAAAGACATAGGGTATTCACCGTACATTTCCCTTGACAAAGCAAACATGTGCTTTCATTTATTTTTAATGTATATCTCAGAAGTGAAATTGTTGTTACATAATGATGCACTAAGAAAATAATATATACAAAAAAATGCATAGAAAATGTTTGAAATTTAACATGCAACCTATTGTGTTGTGTTGAAAGGAATCAAGATTAATTGGGACAAGAAATAAAAATAAAATTTTGATGATTGTACTTAAAAGTGAACAGGATATGAAAAGTGTGGACAATGATGGTGTTGAAATTGAAAAACCTGATTTTGATGATATTACTATTTTATGTCATTTGAGATAAAGAGCACATACAATTTTACATACATAGCAAATGAAGATTTGAAACTAGTAAACTAAAAATTTAAACACTATAATATTTTTCCTTAAACAATAATTCACATACTTTCAAAAAAGGGTGAAACATTTTTTATTCAAACTCTGTTTTATTTAATAGACATAACATTAAAAGAATATTTACAAGTACAAGAATATATACACTGTTTCATAGAAAATAAGGAATGTTTCATAGAATATACAAGTACAAGAATATATCATCATCATCCTCATATCCTTAATTAATACCTATTGCAATATCCTTAAATTGTTCAATCTCTAGTATGAATTGTTGGCACAAAAAAATAGGATTACTTGGATGCTTCTTCCATTCATCTTGTATCAACATATGTTTGTGAAGACAAAAAAGTTAATAAAATATTAATGCACATAACTCACAATTATTTAAATAAGCAACTTTGTTAACTTTATTATTTTTAAATAGTTTCCTTTTTATGTTGAACATGTAACAAGGAAAAATAAGCTCAAATTTTCAAAAAAATTAGCAGCTCTACCAACATCCACAATAAATGTTTTAGTGTATTGGAATATTCATTCACATAAGCACAATATTGAGGCTCAATAATTGATATTCATTCAAATATAAGAAGAAATAAGTATGGAAAATATAAGAAAAATACAGAATGATAACACAGTCATGGAGAATCTCTAATAATACGATGTTCTCCATTATATTGCTTCAATTGATATATATTAATAACAAAAGTCTTCAAAATGGAAATGATATATGATGATGATAATTTAAAACTAGGCCTTGGTTTCCTATTTATATAGGAATAAAAAAGCTACATGCCTTTTACAAAAAGAAATGACCTTTCATAACTACTTTTACTAACAACTATTTAATTAGCATAATTAAGGAAATAACAAGACTTAAGAAATTTTGACATATGGTTCCATTATTCAACATAGAAGACCCATGATCATTGATCTAACAAATTCTTCCTCTCCATGATGAGCGTCCAAATGCTCTCGCCTCAGTGTCCTATTCTTTTGAAACCAAATACTTTTCCTCCCACTGATACATCGTAAAATCTAATGGCCACTTATATTCCTAGATCTTTTGCATGTTTGCAAGATGAGTTTTCCATCGATTATCTAGTAATTCCTTTGTATCATTGACAAAATTTAGGTATCCTGCATCAAGAACAATCAACCCATCCATGATCTGATTTAGCGTAGGAAGACTGGTATCATCATCCTCTGGTTGTATATGAGTTACACGCTTATGAACAACCTGATTGAATTCTTTCTTCCACTTATCCAAGTCCTCTAATTGATCACCATCTCTCACGATTTCAGGTATATACCACTATTTGTAGGTATGGAATAAATCCATTCGTGTTACAATCTTTTTATCAAAACCTCGTACATACTGAAATTCATCAATAATCATCTTCACAATTTGTTCAGTTGGCTTTAATTTTGTGGGTGCATCATGACTTCTTTGTAAACTTTGCATAACTTAGCCAAAGTGTGGTGAATAGGCTTCCACCTTTTGAAAAAAGGATCTAATACAAGCATATGTGTCTTTATTTGATCCATTTCCTATTGAAGTTTTTTATAACTATCATGCACATTCTCCAGTTTATCCATAACTGATTTTATCTTGTGCTCAAGAATATTTTCCATAACTTCACAAATTTGTCTTTTCACTTCATCCTAGGTTTGATTGCTGGCCTTCTTTACATCATCCACTTCCTTCTCTAGATTTTTTACTTGTTTTGCAGAAATGTTCTTCAAAATATCCATTGGAGCAATAGGAGGCTTGTATAACACCATCCCCTTGCTTTGTGAGGGTCCTACTCCTCTTAATTGTTCTTTCATTTTGATATTCTCCATGAATAGTTTATTAACTTCATCATTTAGGAACCTTTGTTCCTTTTCATACTCCTTCAATCTATCTTCTAATCCCTTAACAGTTACTCGAGTGAACATGGCCGAATGCATGGTCATTGTGGCTACCTCTAAAGGGGTGGGATCTTGTATTGTCCTTACCATCACTACCCCTTTCATCCCTTGAATTACATCCAATGATTTTGGCTTTTGTGTATTTTTCTTTTTGATCCATATGGCCAAGGTTTCAATCTTTGGGTTATACCCAGTTCCACTCACACCTTCATCAGAGTCGAATTCTGCAACTAGCATTGGATCTTCCTAAGCTTGCACTTGATCAAGCAGAAACATTTTCTTTAATTACAATCCAGGGAAAATGAGCATATTTCTCTTCAAGACCATTTCTCTAGCCTTTTGGGGGCTAATGTCAATGTTTTCAACTCTTAATTCTTAGAAAGTCTATGCTACCATTTCATTTTTCTCCAATTCTTCAATTCCTGCTTCAGTTGATTCCATCCTCTCTTGAAATTCTTTTATCTTTATCTTCAACTAGAAATCCTTAAACTCAGGATTCTTAATGAATTCATCATATTCTATGAATCTCCTAGCTGCAATTTCCCTTTCATCTTCAGTACCTTTATACTTGTTTTTTCTACATCACCCATCCTTTCCTCATATTTATGGGCACTGGTCTCAAGGATGGGTTGATCAACTTCAATATCACCTTTCAATGACTACAATATTGTAGTCACTTCCTATCTTCTATCTTTTGGGAGGTAACTGCTCCATGGGAGGCTCAGAGGTTTCACCTAGGGTATGCTCTATAGTTGCATGACTATGATGTTCTTCTAGATATGTTTCCTTCTTTTTGTACAAGTCTTCAAATCTACCAATTATCAATTATATACTCTTGATGGGGTCCTTTTCCTCAATAAAGTATCTTAGGAAATCCTTGGACCTCCACTTCATCCTTTCTTCAACCCTCTTCATATATTCCCATTTTTTCCTTCTACTAAGTACATCACTATAAGTAATGCAGTTCCTTGTGACATCTTCTTCAAAATCCACTTGGTGTGGCACTGTCATTTTGGTAAGAAGATTGTGCCTTATGTTGTTCACATGATTTTTTGGGTCAAATGCTCTTTCTTTTCCAAATTTCAATGCATATCTTGCCTTCAAATAATAATGTAACTCCTCCAGTGTGTCTGAGCCTACAATCCAATCTTCACACTTGGTTTGGTTTGGCAAGAAAGTGCCTTTATTCTACTTGTGCATTACATCTTTCTCCATCCACATCATTTGCCACATAAATTCAAGAAATGCTAATCTGAGGGGCATAAATTTTGGCAGTATGTGTGGAGCAACATGGCATCCATAAACTCTTATTATTGTAACTTTTGGGAGGAAGAACCAATCTCCAAAATTGTGTGTATGACCCTGCTCTAGTCTTAAAGCCAAAGGTCTCACTAGTTGCGACATTTTGGTTGAAAATATTGGTATTGTATACCCAAGAAATTGAAGGATTTTTTGTACAAAGTCTTTGTAGAATACAACAAAGCTTGAATTCCTGCACCAATTGTCCCAACTATACCACCAATTCTGGATAGGTGTGGGATTCCCTTGCTCATCTACTATAGCCAAGTCTATTATTTTAGTCCATTGGTCCCTAATTTGGTACAATATCAGATGACACAGTAGGGAATAGTGTCTGAATGCAATCAGTGCTCTATTCTCTATAACTTGGGAGAATTAATCATCTAACACCTTCTCAAGGTATGAAGAAAAGTCATATTCAATATTAGTTTCAGGGTTTTGAATTCTCATGGCCATCATCATTAGGCCTATTGGCATTTTATCTTGAGAATCTATCCCAAACACTTGGAAAAGAGCTAAATATGTATTAAAAAAGTAATACTGAAAATCTATCACATTAAATGGTTCAGTAGTGGTAGTAGAGATGGGGAATGTTCTGTTACCAATACCTCTTTTCATACATAGGGGTACCTCATCACTTCTATATGTATTTTTTAACCTAGCATAATCCTCCTCACTTTTTTGTAGTTTTATCTCAGTCAAAGCCTGCTTGTTTAATCCAAAACACTCAATGATGTCTTTTCTGGTTACTTCTATCAATACTATGTCGTTTGGAAACCTTACTATTTTGGTAGCTGAGTGATAGTGTTTGGCTAGCAGTCTGATAAATTCTACATCAACAAACACATTTGGGACAATCAGCCTTGCTATATCCAACATCCAAGCATTTGACACTAGAATCTCCTTATTTCTCTTACTGTAAAAATACCAAAATAGGTCCCATCTAGATTTGGAAATAAGGTAATCCCTAAAAATTTGTGCGGTGTCCACAAGAAACCTCTTATTACCCTCTTTAGTAGACTGTGGAAGTATATCTAATATGGACTGATGGAGTGGTCTCTTCTTTACTTTAGGTTCTTCATCTTTAATTTTAGGCTGACTTTCTTTTACTTTTGATTGTTTTCTTTTAGGAGGCATGTTTCAATTTTCTCTACTATGGCTTTAGATGACAAAACCTTGAAAGATTTTTTATATTAACAGAGCTCTTTCAAAGAGTTTTTGTGCACCTACCCAAGTATTTCATGCTTGTAGGACTTATTCTTCTCATATCCTTAGCTCCTTCAATGCTAGTGCACTGCAATTGAGTGTGATATTAGGAAAACTCACTTATCTTTGGATGGCGCGATATTCAGTCATATTAGTTTTGGCAACCCTTAATAATTGAATAGCATTTAATTTTGGTGACTGATGTGATTTTCTGCATTTATTGTTATAAATTGTAATGATGCCACATTTACTGCACTACCGCCTTGCTCAAGGCTTCTTCTTGTGGGTTTGTAGTGTATATCACTCTACCACATATGTTGCTCACCTTCCCAGCGGTATATCGGTGTATGCTTTTGATCATTACTTGAAGAGTGTCGATGAGACAATCTTATTTGTCTTACCAATATATCAATATCTTTGAAATATTAGATCTTATGTTCCTCTGATATTGGTTTCCTGTGTCAATGAGACAAGTTAATATCTCTTGTTGATATGCCATTGTCTCATCGATATTTTCCTTCGGCGGTATTTCTTTATATATTAGTGTAACTCTGCCATGTCGAGGAGACTTGTGATTATCATTGTAGTATAGCAGTGTTTTTCCCTTCCCTTCTGATATTTACTACACTACTACCTTGCTGAAGGCTTCTTTTTGTGGGCTTATGGTGTATATTGCTCTACTGCATATGTTGCTCACCTTCTCGGTGGTATAGTGGTGTATGCTTTTGATCATTACTTGAAGAGTGTCGATGAGACAATCTTATTTGTCTTACCGATATCTCAATGTCTCATCGAAATTACTTCATTATATCCAAGAGTTATGTTTCAATGAGACATATAAATAAGTCTCTTTGACATAGGGATGTCTAAACTGATGCTAAACCTGAAGCTAAAGTCGAAGCTAAAAGATGTGCTACACTCAAAGCTAATATTGGTGTTAAAGATAACATTACTTAGGGTGCTAATTAGCGCCTAAATTAGCATCGACTTGTACTAATCTATGTAATAAATGCCAAAAATTGTGCCATCCTAATAAATAGCACCGATGTTTTCAAAACATTTCCAAAAAATATATTATAACAGTGGGTGGAAGCAAAAAATGGAGCAAAAAGTGGAGCAAATCACAAGGATTTTTTGTAGTGATATATGCCACAAACTACAAGTCTTGAGGTAAAAGGGAAAGAACACTGGGTTTGCAAGTTGAAAAGTGGTTTAAAGTAATCCCCTAGAATGTGGTATAAGAAGTTTGATTCTTTTGTTTTGAAATTGGTTTTTGTTAGAAGCGAGGAGGATCATCATGTTTACATTCATTGTGTTGGTGATTCTAGCTGGTTAATATTTTTAATGTTGATGACATGTTTTTCAACAATACTAAGGATATGATCAATGAGCTTAAAGCCCAACTTTTAGGTACAATTGATATGACGGATCTTGGAGCTGCCAAGTATATTTTGGGAATGGAGATCAAAAGGGATAGAGGTAATAGAAAAATTTGGTTATCACAAAGTATGTGAATACTATTTTTCAGAGGTTTAGTATGCAAGGTTGTAATCTAGTTAGACTTCCTTTACCGATTGGTACTAAGCTTTCATCATATATGTGTCCAAAGACTGAGGATGATCATGAGGATATGTATAATGTGATGTATGCTAGTGTTGTAGGGAGTTAAATGTATGCAATGGCTTGCACTAGACCAGATATTACACAAGTAGTGGGAGTGTTGAGTAGATTTATGTCTAACCCTAGTAGACAACATTGGAATTATGTGAAGAGGGTGTTTAAATATATTGCAGGTACTCCTAATAATTGTTTGGTTTATTCTGGTATTGATAGTGTTGATAAATATTTGGAAATACAAGGTTTTGTTGATGCAGATTGGGCATGTGACTTGGATAGGCAAAGGTCTACTAGTGGCTATGTGTTTACTCTATAATTTGGAGGTGCAGTGAGTTGGATGAGTAAGAGACAACCCACAATTTATTTGTCTACCACTGAAGTAGAGTATATGGATGCTACTCATATCTCTAAGGAGGCATTTTGGTTGAGCAGACTATGTACAAGTATTGGATTTGATTGCAGGATCATTCAGATTGGTTGTGATTGCCATAGTCCTATTTGTTTGGCCAAGAATCCTATGTATCATGGTCAGACTAATCATGTTGATGTACATTATCACTTTGTTTGAGAGTTGGTTACAAATGGATAGATTGAGTTGAAGAGTATTGACACTCAGGAGAATATTGTAGATTCATTGACCAAACCTGTGAGCACAGAGAAGTTTGTGTGGTGCAGAGAGGCCATGGGCCTTATTTCCTATGGGTTGATTTACAATGTATAATGTCAAGTGGGAGAATGTTGGTACAAGGTGTCATTAACCTTGTAAATCCCAATATTGTATTATTCCTTTTGTTATTTTTTATTAGTAATTACCCATAAGGAGTTGTACAAGTTCCACTGGTAGTGGTAAAAATTATTTATTGTCCAGGGTAATTACGGAGTTACTACATAGTAAGTTCTAGAGTTACCGTTGGTAGTTACGAGATGTAATTTACTATGGTAATTGGTAATTGGTCAAAGTGAGGTGCACATGTGGAGGAATCACCTATTTTTAGTGTTATGACGTGTTTCATAGATATTGTAAGGTGTAAGAGATTCTATGACAATTGTAAGTTGTCATAAGAATGTATAACATTTATGACAACATATGATGCATCATAAGATGTTGTAAGTGGTTATTTTTGGCCCCTAGGTGTTCAAGCTTGCATGGGCATCTTTTTCCAAGTGTAGGATGCATGTATGACAACTTTTATGATCCCGTAAGAGCCTATCTTTGTCTATGGATGCCCAAGGTTGTATGGTTGACTCTTGATAGGTGTTATGAGCTTGTAAGAAGTCATTTAATGTTGCATGGGTGAAGATTACAAGGTGTACACCCAAGTTGTGTGAACTCTATAAAGCCATGGCATAGTAGATGAGATGCATATTAGTTTTACAGGTACCCAAGTACTATCGGAGTGAAGGTTGAAGAACAGAGAAAGTGCATGTATTTGTAATCTCCATTTTGGAAGATAATACAACTTGGCCTCTTTTCTTGGTGGAGTTTTTTACCCGAAATGATTTTCTCCACGATAAAAATTGTGCTATGTGCTTCATTTTTCTTCTGGATTATTTATGTATTGTGGGTTTATTTACTTGTTTCAAGATCTCCATCTTAAATATTCAATTAAAAGATCATAAAACACACCTTTGCATCAAATTTCCATTTGGGTAGTTGTGATTTCATTTCTAACAATGTGCACAAGCATTTATTCAAGTTTATAGGAAACAAGTTCCCTTGGTAAATGATCACATAATCATATGTATTATTTTTCCCATCATTGTTGCATTAAACCTCATAAAACAAAAGATGAGTGCAATTGTAAAGCAAATAGAAATCCAAATGAGAATAGCGAGAAAAGGAGGGCACAATAAAATAGTGTCACAAATTACAAGGAATTCATTCTTGGCTTATGATAGATCACAAAGTGTGTCCCAAACATTGATTAAGAGGATGTACTTTCAAGCCCCATTGACCCACTTTGATAATTGGTAAACGGTAGCACAATTTATTGCTTTGTAGATGAAATAATTTATGAGAAATGCAAACAAGAATCTGAGGACCACTGATGAAAGAAAATTACAGAAAAACAATACTAGAAATCACAAGGAATTCTCAACTGATAATGACAATTTGATTCCTCATGATAATATTGCCTTATTTTTATTGGCAAAAAATTATTGTTGAATGTTGAACTATTTGATGTTTAAGAATAGTTTTTGAAAGCAAATGATTTTCATGGAATCAAGATTCAAGGAGATAAACCTCATTTCAACCTAAGGGATTTGATGATAGGAAAGAAGTGGAATTGCTTATAGAAGGTAAATCAAGAAATATCGAACAAAAATGTTGGTGCCTCTTGAGGCAAAAGAAAATCGTCAATTATATTGGCTTTATAGGAAGGGACCACCCATCCTGTTCTTATAGTAATCAAAACTAATTTTTTTAAAGAATAAGCAATAAAATAGTACTTCCAATCAACCCCATTTCAGCCTAGGGGAGTTGATGATAGGAAAGAAGTGGAATTGCTTATAGAAGGTAAATCAAGAAATAACAAACAAAAATTGAGTTGGTGCCTCTTCATGCAAAAGAACATTATCAATTATATTGGCTTTATAGGAAGATACCTCACATCATGTTCTTATACTAATCAAAATTGCACTAAAATTAGCACTTCCAATCAAACACACAATACCAGAAGAACATAGTTTGTAAAAAGTGAGCTTATTTTGATAGTAGTTTTTCCAATAAGGAATTAGTTTTCTGATAAGCCTTTTTTTAGTTATCGACAAGTTGGGAGATTTGAGAACCGAGGCAGTAGTTTAAAAACGTGATGCTCTTCCAATGATAGTTGTGTCAATAAGATGTTAATTAAATATTTTGGAAACCGAGGAAGTGCTTTTAAAAGATGAGGTTCTTGCGATGTGAGTTTTTTCGATAAGACGTTAGTTGCAGCTCTTTTTGAAACAAATTAGGCCTTGTTATCAACACTTCAGAAGAATTACTTCCTAAAATTAATGACTTGATTGTGCCATAATATTGTAACCTTAAAAATAGGTCTAATTTTAACCCTAACCCTAATCTTGGCCCTAATCCTAAGCCAAACTATAATTCAAACCCTAACTATAAGCTTGACTATAATTCAAACCCTAATTGAACTCTAACCCTATCTCTAATTTGAACCCTAACCCTAACTATGACTTTAATTCTTAACCTAATTCTAATAGTAACCCACCTTAATTTTAACCCTAATTCTAATAGGAATCTTAATCCTAAATCTTACCCTAACCCTAATTCTAATCATAACCTTGATTGTACTTTGACTATAACCTTAATTTTAAGTCTAACAATAATCCTAATTTTAACCATTACCTTAATCCTAATTGTAACTATGATTTTAACCCTAACCCTAACTCTAGCCCTAACCCTAACCCTAACCCTAACTATAATTCTAATGATTACTCTAACTCTTACCCTAATTCTAATATTAACCTAATTAAGAGAATTTTGAACATTTTGAAATCCATATATTTTTTGAGATGCTTTTTTTTTAACTCGTGCTTTTAATTTAAAAATTAATTCTAAGTATGATTTAACCCTAACATTATGTTTTCTTTTCTAAGTTTATTAATGTTTTCTACCACTTACTTGACTAATATAATAGTTTAAACAATAAAATTTACATACCCTTTTTTATTTACGAAAAAAGGAAGCCCATTTTAACTTGTCCCTTCTAATCGTTGTATCCATTATTTGTTTATCCTATTTGTGTTACTTATGAATAGATATTATTTATCTATTTTTTGGGTGTTTTAAAATTTAAAAATATATTAGATTATATTATTTGACTTGTATTTTTATATAGTTGTCTATATAATATAATTTTTTTATTTATAATAATATATCATCTTATTAAGATATTTTATTATAGAAATATTTATTAATTTAGAATATTTTAAAATATATTTAATATAAAAAATCTTTTAAGAATTTTTATCTTCAAATATTTATAGAAATCAATTTAGGTTAAGTTATTGAAAATCTTCTCATCATAAACATAAAGTTCATTTTGAGTCACTTGGTGATTTTTCTTACCAACTGCAACCTACTAAAAATGGTTAGTGGTTATATTTTTTATTCACAAATGCATTGTTAAAACCGTTTTCTTGGTTGTCACTCAGCATTAGTTTCATTTATACTTAAAAGTAAATTTGTACCTATTAATTTTTATGATATTTTTACTTTTCAAATTTGTTGCTTCAAATAACTAAATTAATTTACATGTTTGTTTTGGGAATTTGTATAATTTCATTTTTATTTATTCTTATGAAACCTTCAAATATTAGTTTTGAAAATTTTATAAAAGCATTTGTTAATGATCATTCTCAGTTCAACTTGTCCCTTCTAATTTTTGTATACATTACTTCTTTATCCTATTTGTGTTATTTATGAATAGATATTATTTGTTTATTTTTGGGTGTTTTAAAATTTCAAAATATATTAAATGATATTATTTGACTTGTTATATTTTTATATAGTTTTCTATATAATTTTTATTTATTTATAATAATATATCATCTTATTAAGATATTTTGTTATAGAAATATTTATTAATTTAGAATATTTTAAAATATAAATATAAAAGATCTTTTTAGAATTTTTATCTTCAAATATTTATAGAAATCAATTTAGGTTAAGATATTGGAAATCTTCTCATCATAAACATAAAGTTCAGTCTAAGTCACTTGGTTATTTTGTTGTACCAACTGTAATCTACTAAAAATGTTTAGTGATTATATTTTTTATTCAAAAATGTATTGTTAAAATGATTTTCCTAGCTCAACAACATTAGCATTTTTGTGTTTCATTTATACTTAAAAGTAAATTTGTAGCTATTAACTTTTATGATATTTTTACTTTTCAAATTTGTTGCTTCAAATAACTAAATTAATTTACATGTTTGTTTTGGGAATAATTTCATTTTTATTTATTCTTATGAAAAATTCAAATATTAGTTTTGAAAATTTTATAAAAGCATTTGTTAATGATCATTCTTAACAACTTGTCCCTTCTAATTGTTGTATACATTATTTGTTTATCCTATTTGTGTTACTTATGAATAGATATTATTTGTTTATTTTTTGGGTGTTTTAAAATTTTAAAATATATTAGATGATATTATTTGACTTGTTATATTTTTATATAGAACTTTCTCTATATAATATAATATTTTTATAATGCATTATTTTTGCATATTTTATTTTTTCCAACTATGCTTACCCTAAAATAATTTTAACTTTGTTATAAAAGTTAAAAACAAAATTTATTACCAATATGAAATTTTATTTAAATCCATTTAATGGGAAATATTTATGTATTGATAAAGAAGATACAACTTTATATAAAGAAAGGGTTAGAATTGTATAACAAATTAAATAATTTAAAATTAATAATGCTTCCTCTTAAATTATGAAAGAAATAGAAAAAATAAATACAATTGAAAATAAGGAGGAATTTCATTATGTTTTTTGTTTATCCTTAATTAACAAAAAGTGTTTTGAATGGGGAAAATCCATTCTTGATTTTATCCATAGAATCAAACTCGACAGCCTAGTTTCCCTTTTCATTTGTCACTATTATTGACACTACAGTAATGCAAGTGCAGTAATCACTCTTATCGGGTGAAATTTCCCTCTTAGATGGAAGAGAAATAATTTTTCAAAAATGTTTTGTTATAAAATTGGCATCTATACATTGGCAATAACTAAATATTTTTTAAATAGAAAAAGTAATGCAGTTCTCGAAAAGGAATTATTAATAACTAATTAAGAACAAGCCTTGCCTATAGTTTCCTTGGCAGAAACCAAAATGTGTAATTCAAATAATAATAAGTAGATTTTTTTTAAAAATATATATAAATATAAATAAATAATTTAAAATAAAATAATTATTAATTTAATAGAATGGTTTGAAATTGATATTTCTTATTTTAAAATATATATTTAATATATAAATATTAGTCATTATTTTTTTAAGTTATAATTTGAATATTTTAAAAATAACAATAGATATATTTTATCAAAAAATAGATATATTTCAAATATCAATATTAATACTAGCATACCTATATTAATTAATAATATAGCTAAAACATGCAAGAGTTATCTTTACCGAGACGCCTATTGACTTGCGGAAAAATGCTTACATTTTAATGAACATGAATTTGAAAAGTAATCTATTTGTTTCATTATTGTTTATGTCATTGTCTATTTCAATTCCAATATATAAGGGTACACATTCAAATTTAAAATCATACCAACTTGTATATAACAACAATCAACAAAGAACAATAAATTTAAAATCATAAATTTTCATCAATCATTAGATTTAGTATTGAAAGCAACAAAGAACAATATCACGACAAAATGGCATCAACTAAGTTAGATATATCCACTATTTTTTTAAATGTTTGAATACATTGTTAACATTATATACATTCAAGTATTTGAATGTCATGAAACCTATAGCTTTATAGTTGAATCTAATAAAGCTTTGCTCTTAGATGAATAATCGAACTTTTTTGTTTTTATGACTATGTATTTAATCCTCTGTTCATTATTATAAGTCTCTCTTTTCACTTGAAGTTTAAATATGTATTTGTTGAAAGGGACCTTTTGTATAATGTGTGAAAACTTAACATCATCTTGTTCTTCATGCTTCAAAGTGTTCAATTCTTTTGCTGTAACACCCATAATTTCTTTTTTCGCTTCTTCAAAAGCACTAATCCAAGTGAATGAAGTACAGTCTTGCACTTTGCATTGAAGTATATATTTATAATCACATTCAAGGAAATTTTTATCACATCTTCCACAATACTACTACCCATTTTCATTAGTGTTTACCTTCATTTTGCAGTGCCTATCTCCAATTTTCAAGGGGCAAGTTGTATAACAAAAATTGTCTACCTTAATGAAAGATAAGGTAGCTTTTATCACTATCCAATAAGGTTTACCAGAGTTACCAAGGTCTTGATCCTGTATTTGTGAGATACTTTTTAACATTTTTTCTTCTATTGCAGATGGGATTTCCTTTGTAATAGAATGAGAATGGAGATTCTTCCCTTCTGTATCAAACCACAATCTCAATCGGTGTGAGTCAAGAATATCTACATTTATAAGGAGTTGGGTTGTAGTAATTGTTCCCACAAATTTCCCACCAAAATCACTAATTCATGCAACCTTTATAGCAAGAATGGGGGAAGTTCCTACATTGCACATTTCTTGGAGTTGTTGACCTTCCTTATTGTAGAAATCACCCCACATTGTTAATTCCACCATACAACCTGACATGTCTTTCAGTTGAAGGGTTCTTTTCTGAGTTTGTATGACATTCTTTCTAAATATTGTGTTTGGTGTGTTGATTGAGAGAACAACACCAATGATATCAACCAAATAATTCCTTTCCATGTTCTCAATTTCTCTTATCAATGTAAAATGGAATTGTTGTTTTGGTATACAACTATCCTCCTCCAAACACAACTCAACAATCAATTTTTTTTCTAATAAGATTTCCTATTCATTTTTTAATTGGTTGAAATTCTTTTGTGTAGGTTTGAGTCTCCCTTTTGAGATGAGAAACACTTTTCCAATTTCTATGCGCTCATAAAACTTTTCTGCAACTGCATTATCTTATTTCACCACCATCTGAATCAACCAAGCCAAAAGTAAACACTTTTCCACCTCCTTTTGCATTGTTAAAATGATGAAGTTGACCCTTTCTAGTGACTCTTTCCTTTTATTGACCATCTATTCTGGTACGGATTGAGTGCTGCAATATGAATGGTTCTTTTATGAGGTTCATTTTTTCGTGCAATTGGATGCTTATATGGATTGTAGGTAGGACCCATGCCTACATCATCATCATATAATAAAAATAGTATTCGATAGATTTCAAACAAGGAAAAAAAAAGGAAGAGTAATAGGAAACATTGATAATTTGTTAAATTTTTCATATAGCAGAAGAATTGAATGTAGCAGAAAACTAAATATCACACACATATATTACATTTTTGAATTTGAGACTCATGGAATCAACATTGAAGAACATATGCATGTTACATCAAGTATCTTCTAATATTTTCAATCTATTTTCCTCAGCCTTTCTCTTGGCAAGTTGTCTACCATTTTTCATTTTTTCATAACAGTCATATGTGAACAGTGACATAATTCTTAAGCATTCAATGCATTTTACATGGGATATCACCACAAATGTCAATCATGTTCTTTCTCTTGGTCCTATATCAATAGTAGCTTTTGATAGAGTCAAACCCTATGATTTGTGAATTGTCAATGCCCAAGCCAATCTTAACAAAATTTGGATTGTCCTGCCCCTCTGTATTTTTGTAATTGGAATTGTCTTTGGGTTATGATCATCAAATGGTATTCCTGAATAGCTGTCAAATGCAACCATTACATATGTTGGTGGTTTTGGTGGACTGGTTCCAGGTTTGTATACAATGTTTTGTATATATTCTAAAGCTCCATTGACAAGGCTTGCTTGTATTAGTAGATTTGAGGTTAACATAACCCTGGCATCTTTACATATCAATAATTCTAGATCCAACTCATCATTTGAGCATTCTTCTCTTGCATTACTACTTCCTAATTTTATTGCAACACTACATGCAATGGGATGCTTCAATGAGTATAAAATTTTCTTGTTATGGTTATTAACATTTTAATTTGTGGAGAATAAATGCACACCACTGTCAAACTCCTAATTGCTTGTTGCATCTAATGTAATAGTGGTTCTTGTCATAAGAAATTTCTAATCATCGATTGTGGGGTTTGTATCTCTCAAATTTGTTAAAAGTTGATGAAGTATTTGTTGATGGATGTTTTGTCCATCTTGTCTGAATATTTTATCTAGAGTAACCATAGTTTTGAATTCTTCCCATAGCAACTTAGCTCGTGTGTTGATGTCATATACTGGTCTATCATTAACAAGAGGTAATTGACCCAAATCTCCAACAAAAATGATAGATATGCCTAATAGAAAATTGATAACAATTATTGTAAATACTATAGAAATTTATAGTTATACAATTGTCATTTACATGAATTTTTTGTATTTCCATATGAAATAATTAATTTGGTTAATCAAATAGATATCTACCTCCAAAGTTACGATTTGCATTTTGTGGGAATGCTTGTCAGAGCTGAGAATCAATGTTTTCTAGTAAGTTTTGACCAATGAAGCTCATTTCATCAATTAGAATGTACTTGATGTTTGTTATTTATTCTTGAAAACTTGTCAGCCTCGCTCCTTCCAATTGAGAAAAATATTTGATTGGGATTCAAATTTTTGAATGAACGATGGATGCTCTTATGTTGAATGTTGCAACTCCAGTTGGTGCTAGTAATAGAAGAGGAGAAAGATTGGGATATGTTGCATTTTTAAGAGCTTGACTAATAGCACCAATTAGATATGACTTTCCTATCACTGTTGTTCCTTGAATTATCATCAACAAGGGTAGTGCATTTTGATTATTATGGTAGTGTGTCATGATTATGTTGAGTGCCTTTTTTTGTTTGTCACCAAGGGTTGTGTAGTTCATAGGTTGTGGTATTTCATCATGTATGAGACATCCATGTTATCTCATGCTACTGATGAAGTTCATTGCTTGATTTGTATACATTTCACCATGATATTCATTACACCAATCTGCTTGTCTATCAAAATCTCTCCTTCCCAACATATCTATTTCAAAAACTTGTATATTTTGACCATGATGTAGTCCAGATAGTATTTCCCATTTATGCTCAGTAGTATTTCTTTGAAGAGCTTCATTGTCTTCAATTTCAGTATCACTGATGTTTTCATTGTGTTCTTCAATTGCTATTTGTTCCACATGCCAAGGGTTATAATGGAATGACTCCCAGTTTTGTCTTATTGAATCATCATCATGACCAATATCTCTATCCACACCACAAAAATGTTTGTACAACAATAATTCTGAATAAAAAAAATCAATCCATTTATTTGACTCACATGGAGGAATGGATAAAAACTTTGGACATACTCTAACAATAGTTGTTTTTTGTCTTGGCTCCCATTTGTTGTCTCTCCTTCTTTTAGGATTATATATTCATGATCTAGATACATCAATTAGTGTAACACCTTCCATAGAAAAAGGCCTTATTTTATATCCTTGGATGAAAGATGTTTTTTCTTCATTATTTTCTTCATCATTTACACTTACGGGTTTGAACACCCCACGTGACACATTTAGATTGATAAACCTCGTACTGCTCTCTACCAATGGAAGTTCAAGTAGCATGTGGCACATCTCTTGAGCTCCAATGCCTCTTTCTATGACAGTCTCAGTCAAAAGTCTTCTATATGCTTTTGCAGCCAAATCATCTAGATTTTCCATGTTTGCAAATCACATTAACATCTATTGGTATGTTTCTGAACTTTTTTATGCTTTTGCTGCATACTTTGCAATATATTTGATTACAACATGTTTGGAAAGAATAGGTTTCCAATCTATATTTTCTCTCCACAATTGCAATATGTAATGATTGTGTGAGTTTACTCTGTTATCATTCCTAGCTGGCTCAAAAAAAATTCACCTATTTCTATGTCTTCATATAATTTGGATCCCTCCAAATTTAATGGCCAAGGAGCATTATACCTATTATGAATATGAATAAGTAATGTATTTTTTGTAGTTTAGAATCATATTACATTTGATTTGAATATAAATATTTTATGAAAATTGTTACTTGCAAACCATTGTTCCTCCTTTCTTTCATAGGAATGCATCCTCCCTACAGACTGTGCATATCCCTACAAAATTTAGTAGCTCTTCATAGTCATGATCAACATTGATCTCTGCAAGTTGTCTTGTATTTTTCAAACATGGATGTTGAGGAAAATTTTGGAATGCCTACAATTAGATATACAAATAAATTGATTAGTTATGTGGTAAAATACAAATCGTTTATGACATATATGATATGCGTATGTTGTACTATTTTGAACATGCCTAGATGTTTTGCTGATGTGGATCTTGTCTAGGATTCCATGCTTGAACAATAGAATGGAAATATATTTTTTCACTTTTCTGTTGCTCTTGATTTGACCAATCTAAGTTGTCCATATTTGGTGCTTCGTGTATCCAAATGAATCCATGCACATGTGGTGAGCCCTTGTGTTGCCACTCATATCTAGACCAAAAATCCTAAATTTTTATTCCTTTTTCTAGTATTTTTGTTCTAAATATTGAATGTCTTAAATGCATGTATTGTTTGACTATATGAGAATAGTCAATAACATTTTGTTTTTGCCATATTTGAGCCTCTCGTGGATTAGTTGGAAATGTTCCTGGAATTAGTGCATGCAAATCAGGCCAATATAGATCTGTTGCACTCAAAGTGAAGAATATTGTAGGAGAGCCTATTTGATGAAGCATGTTAATCACTTCTGCATGACATTGTGTCTATTATGATTGTGTACCCATCAATGTTGTTCCAAATTGCATTAACCTATCTGCTAGATGGGATTGCGACATGTTTTCCATATGTTGACGCAACTCGTTGATGGTGATTAGCATGTCTTGAAAGCTTCTTTTCACAAATACAGCTGAATAATTTTTTGCACGATGTCTCATTATCATATTCATCATAAAATATCAAAATCTTGGATGTTGACCAAAACAATGGTCCCTATAACACAATAAATGCTTAACAAATTCATGCAAATGCACTCTCCTCATTTGCGGTTCTAACCAATCACATTTACCATCAGGGAACAATGTTGGGAATTCCATATCAAGTAATCCTAGAGTGACATATTCATTGATAGGATATGAACCAATTCTTATCCAATCAATCAATGTTGCTGAATTTGCATCAAGGTTATTAACCCATGCCTGAATCAATTCCATTTCTCTTTGAGCATTAGGTGGCATAAAAGCCATTGATGTAGTGTGCTCAATTATATTTCCTTGATCCATTTCCATGATTGGACCCACAAATACAATTTCATTTAAATCAGAATCAAATTCCATATGCACTATTTGTAATTTGTTGAATATATTTTCATCAAAATTTCCTATGAGATCATTTAGAGTATTTTCATTTATTTTGACATCTAAATAAAAATTTTCATGCTCTACTTTGTATTTTAATGCCTTATACACACGATCCCTATTCACTGTGAAGTTATAATTTGTGCCACATTGATCCCTTCTTCGAATAATGATGATTGGAAACTCTCTTATTGAATGTGGAAAAACATTTGAAACATATTCCACATGTTTTGGAAAACTTATTGTGTGTCCTCTGTATTTATATTGACCACCGACTGCATGGGTAACTTTTAATATTGGGCTAACACATGCAATTAACATTTCTTCTACTTGAGTCAATTTTGCAAGCTCTTCTAGTTGTGGCCCTAGATCCATATTATTTAAAGCTGAAAATCTATGATTCCCTTTCTCTTGGCGACATCTATTACAAACAACACCTTTAGAGGTGAAAAATACTTTCATTCCTAGGTAGCATTCTTGATAGATATAACACATGCTTGGTGTTGTCAATTTATCTATTTTATGTCAAAATTGTATTTAAATTTTTTTGAAATCATCGTGAAGCATTCCATTTGGGTTTTGTATGTTTCCTTGTACACCAACATAATTTATCTCATCTTGTATTGTGACTTTTGTCCTTTTTCTAACGTAGCTTTCTCTTTTAACTTCATTGTGTCTTTTTCTGTGTTCTTCCCTTTCAACAGCTATCATTTGTTCCTATCATCATCTTCTATATTCTCTTTGATATTCTCTATGATATTCTCTTTAATATTGTTTTTTTTGCTCCTCTAATTCAAAATTCAATCTGAGTTGTACCATATCTAGAAAATAATCAAGAAGTTGGATTTGTAAAATTGATGTTTTTCAATGGTAAATCCACTTTTCTTCTAAATGAATTTCATTTAATATCAAATACTATTGAAATCAAAAGGTTCTAAATAGAATACAAATTTACACAAATATTACATTAGAAGTATAGTTGAAGCATAATTAGACGAAGAAATTTCATCACAAAGAAGAAAAATGAAACCTTTATTATGTTTTGGATATTGGTCCTTGAATAAATGCACTCATTATTGTGATCTTGTGACTATTTATATATCAATTAGGGAATGTACATCCAAAATATATGAACAATCTTTTGCAAAAGTAGACATCAAAGTCTATATGAAAATATTGTTCATAAGACTAAGTCAATCATTGTTGCCACCTACATACAACATGTATGAACAATTTTTTACAAAATAGATATGAAATTCTGCATCAAAATGTTGTTCATAAGAGTGAACCAACCATGGAACAACCCTCTATATATGCTTCACATGTGTTTACCCTAATTATCATACAAGTACAAAATAAATTTTTCAATAGTGCTTTTTGAAACTCTTGGTTCCTCATATTGCTCGACATAATAAAGTTCTCTTAAAAAACAAGAGAATCTTGCAACTTTCTTGCATGTTGTATGTAATTTGTAGGAAATTTCTTCCATGTCATCAATCTCTTGTCATTTACTCCATGTGCAAGTAGTGCAGTGTCATGGAGTTCTCTAATGATTTGTTTTGAATGGGCTTCAATTGATGTGTACAACTTGTCTATTAGACTTGGCATGTGTGTTTGAATTTGTTGACTCCTCATGGGCTTCTAGCTTTTGGACTAATGGTTCGCTAGAAGGAGATTCATTGTGGGTAGCCATTATCTAAATGATAAATGAAACTCATAAATAAGTAATAGGTTATAAAGATATGTATGATTCTAAGTTGTAGAATTTGTTTGTATGATTTTCAATTGAATTTTCAAAGCTTACAAGACTACAAAGAGAAGTGTAAGCAAGTTGTTGGTATCAAATTTCTTTTAATGTAGGAGGTTGGTGAGTTATAGATAGAGATGGTAGCAGTGGTACTAATGTTCAAAAAGCTTCATAAGATACTTAATAGTCATAGAAATTTTGAATAGAATTGCAATGTCAAAAATTTTGCTAGCAATATTTAACAAATAGTCAACTTTAGTGTCGTAGGAGTACATGTAGTGTAATTGTAGACCTAGAACCAAAGGCTGACCAACCTCACGTCTTGTACTTGGAGTTACAGTTACACATAAGTACTTTATTTATCAATAACCTTTGCATAAATGTTTTCTTTATTGTCAACATTTGCATAAGGGTTTTCTTTAGGGTGTTAGAGGTGTCTAATCCTCAGATTTTTCAGAACTTATTACAATTATTTTAGGAGGAGATTTCACACATAGGTTCTCCTCATCTTTCTTTCATCTCTTTATTGGAATATTACTACTACCTTCACTCGACATTTGATGGGTTTGAGGTAGTTTCCTTGCCAAGTCTACTTGTATGCTAGCAACTGCTTTCTCAAACCACTTGATTTCCTCCTTCATGTCATGAATCCTTTGCATAGCATGGGAAAAGGTCTCCTCATCCTTCAACCAGGCTTCACCATCCACGTTCATCCCCTCTACAGACTTGGTCCATGCTTCTCGCTCCTTCTTACATTGTAAATAGTGGGCATTCCTTGCTATCAACTTAAGAGTAATTTGTTTAGCTTGTACCATGTCTGGCATAGAAGGTTTGACATTAGTATTACAAGTGTCAAAAATCCTCTGAAATTCAATGTGTGTAGACAATTAACATGATCAAATTTGGTCTTAACAATGATGAAAGAAAATGAACATGATCATTGCATGTATCTCCTTTATCAGTATTGTCTTTGTAACCGCCACCCACCAATATGGTGGTTACAAAGACAATATGGATAATGGAGATGTCAAAGGTTGGCTCCTTTCTTCTTTATGTACAACATTAACAATTCTGAAGATAGGATTTTAGTGGCTGCAAGGGATACTCCATCACCTCAATAAATCGTTATATACATTAGATACCAAGTACTAACTCCACATCACAACTTTGACAATAAATAAAACATCAAGATTCAAGAGCTTTCACAATAACTAAAATATCAAGATTCAAGACCTTTGTGAAGAAGAAGATAGAAAGCTTGGCATGATAGGAATCTAAGAGTTGAAGGCACAATCCAACCACCTCTTAGGCAATGGGAGAATTATAGTAGGGGAGAAAAGTATTAAAGGTGAATACATGTGTTAACTATTTGAGTTAACTTATTCAAAAAGACCAATACGAATATGGAGATAATCTCAACAAGGATGCCAACATAGGAATACCATACATGCAAGTTATTGAAATTATAATGCCTTGAATTGGGCTAGAAGCATTTTTATTTTTAAATAAAGTTGAATCCTTCTAGTGAGACTTAATAGCTTCTTATCAGTAGAATATGAGGAAGACCAAAAATAAAAATGAAAATAGCTTAAGAAACCAAGCAGGCTTATAAAAATTAAATTTGTTTGAACAAATGTAATGTCAAATTACACATTTACAAGGAAAAACAATAAACCAAAAAATCACTAATTGGTTTATTGTGTGTCTTAATGGTTCAACGAAAATTAAGATGCCTATGCCAACATTGAAACTCATGTTACAACCCTAATTGAATTTTAATCCTAACCTTTAACTTGAACCTAACTGTAATTCTTCTTCTAACCTTAATCATACTTCTAACTCTACTCATAATAATAATTTTAATAATGACCCTAATTCTAATGGAAACCCTATCTAACTATAATACTAATTAAACCTTAAGCCTAATTAAAACCTAACTCTACTTGAACCATTACCCTAACCTAACATTAACCCTAACCCTAATTGTATTGAGTTCCCTAATTAAACTATAACCCTAACCCTACTTGAATCCTAACCCTAACCCTAATATTTACCCCAATCTTTATCATATCACCCAAACCTTAACCTTAACCCTAATTGAACCATGTCCTGACCCTAGCATAATTGAATTGTAAACCTAATTAAACACAAACTATATCTCAAAATCTAATTAAACCCTAACCTTAATATTTATCCCAAGATTTATTTTAAAATTCTAACCCTAATTTAACCCTAACCCTAACATCAACCTTCAACCTAATATTGACCCCAATATTCATCTTAGAACCCTAATTGAACCCTAATTATAATTAAATCATAACCCTACTTGACTTTTAATCTTAGCCGTAAATCTAACCATAATTATAATTCTAACCCTAGCCTTAATTCTAACTCTATTCATGATTATATTTTTAATACTAACCTTAATTCTAATGGCAACCCTAATTATAATTGTAATACTAATTGAATCCTAACCCTAACCCTTATTAGAACCCAACCCTTATTGAACCCTTACAATATCCTAAAATTAATCCTATCCCTAATCTTAATTGTGTCTAACCCTAACTCTAGTTGTGTCCTAACCCTAATCCTAACCCTAATCCTAACCTTTATGCAAAGCTTTATCCTATAACCCTAACCTTAACCCTAATCTTAACCTATCCTTAATCTTAATTGAATTCTAATCCTAATTGAACCCTAACCCTGATTGTAACCTCAAGATCTAACCCCATGCTAACTCTTACTCCAAGCTTTATCTTAGAATTCTAATTGAGCCCTAATCCTAACTAAGCCATAACCATAATCATAACCCAATTATAATCATAATCCTAACTAAGTCATAATCCTAATCATAATAGTAAATAATAATGTTATATAATTTTTTTCATATGATAAACTTATGTGTAAATGTAATTCTTAATCACATTATTTTTTTTCAAAATAGTAAAATTTTCCAAGGTTTTTCATTTAACATGCAAAATGAGAAGGAAAAGAATCATTATATGAAGATTGAAGATGCTTATGGATAAAATTCTATGATCCTAAAACCATCAAGGCTTCCTTGGTTTCCTCTTGGGAAAACATGCTCAATAGAGAAATAAATTTCTTACATTAAAGTGCAATAGGCACCTCGAGAAAGATATCTCTTAGTTTATTGTATATATATATATGCTAGTTTTAAAACAGAGTAAAATTTAAAAATAAGCACTAAACTAAATGAAATGGCAAAGGTATACACATTTCACCCTACTTATAGTAAAAAGTTTAAAGCAATGACTTATTTTAATTTTAAAGCAACAAGTGTTCAAGAGTAAAATAACTTAAATTAATCATATGTTTAAAATTGTTTTTTTCAATAACACTCATATACAAGTGCAAAATGTTTCTTGGCATAATTAGTTTAGAGGATTGAATATAATATCATTCTAGAGGCAAAGAAGGATTTAAATACCTGTACTTAGAGCCTCACTGAAATGCCAACCGAAAGAGTGCAAAATATGCTTTCTATAGAGCTCTGGAAATAGATAGAATTTCAACTCAAGCCTTATGCAACCAATTTCAAAACAATAAAATTTTCATGGTTGCAGAAAGAGAAGCTTACATGTACTTGATGTATCTCTAAAGATGTAGTTGGTTCGAGTATTTGGGGACAAGAAAAATTAATTATCCCCTCTGCTAGTCAAAAGAGGCCTTTATAGTTTTTACTACAAAATGAAGAAATCAAATATTATTATCTTTTTCTATTATTATTTTTGTGTGCATAATTGTGATTATCTCTATCTAGCAACATTGCCTTCCATTACATATATTTACACATGGATGCAAGAATAACTTACACTTTGTTAAATGAGGTATTTACAATTAGCACTATTTAAGTAAAGTAAGAATTGACTCATATTCAACAAAATTATTTTCATAAGAGTTGATAAAGAAGTTTAGATTACATGTAGATGATTATTTATATCAATATTATAGTTGGATTGAATAGAGTAAGGAGTAGAACTACTACATGTTATCAAGTAATGGAAAAAGAAGTTTATTATGGTATATGATAATCTTTTTTTTAATGAAGTTGTAGATTCATATTTAGTCTTCAAAATAAACATAATAACTTAAAAATATGATGATATGTGATTGTGTTTATGAGTTTCTCTCGATACATCTAATGTTATGTGTTTGTGTTTATAATTTTACCAATTCTTTTTATGTTTAGCCTATCCATGTTCTAATTCAAGTTTAAACTTCTTTTTTGTGAGGCAAATGTAAGATATCCACAAAATAACAAAGATGAAAACCAATCTATCTATGTTCAATTACAGAGCACTTTTGTGAAGCACTATATTGTTTAAAGGTTAAAACAAATACAAGAACTTCACATTTAAATATAAAAAATCGAATGCCATACTTAGAATATATTTACATCGCACTATAGGCATTAAATACCATATAACATGACCATCGTTATAAAATTGAAACTTACAGCAAAATCGCAGGGGTATAGGAAAGAAGCACTAAGAAAAGAATCCACTAAAAAACGAATGTAAAGAAAGCTTTATTTTTAATATTCAAATCTTTGTCTCTATCAAACTTGCCGGAAAGAAATCATAACTCCCTCCTTTTAAATTTAAAATAATTTTTGAAGTAAAAGTTAATATTGATTTATTCATGTGTATATGTAATAGAATAATATATATATTTTCAATTTAATTACCTAAAAAAGTTTGGAGCGATAAAAACTTGTTTCTAAACATTTTTTAGTCAATTATACTTATATATGTAGTTAATGTAAGTATTAATAAATATAATATTTTTAATATTACTTAACTATTTTTTTTACCATAACTCCCTCCTTTTAAATTTAAAATTATTTTTGAAGTAAAAGTTAATATTGATTTCTTCATGTGTATATGTAATAGAATAATATAGATATTTTCAATTTGATTACCTAAAAAAGTTTGGAGGGATAAAAACTTGTTTCTAAACATTTTTTTAGCCAATTATACTTATATATTTAGTTAATTTAAGTATTTATAAATATAATATTTTTCATATTACTTAACTAGTTTTTTAATAAAACTTTGAATTTATTATTGAATCAATATTACATATTTTATTATTGATATAATAAAAAATATATATAACATTTTACATAATTTATTATAACTAATTTTTTAAAATATACAAATAGATTGTATTTAAAATATAAAATATAGATTCAAATATCATTTATATAATTAATTTTGAGAATGATTTTTATAAATATGTTTAAAAAATTATTCACAACTCATTAATAAAAAATATCTTTGAATCTTAATTAATATTATATTATCTTTCATTTATTCTTCTTTCCACTTGTGGGTACCTTGAATTTTTTTTAATTAACAGGGGTAAAAGAAACACACGACTTCCATTTATTCCTTCATATACTCTCATTAATTTTTTAATAATAGATCTATTTAAAATGAAGATATCAATAGATCTATCTAAAAAATGAATGTTAATTTTTAAGTTAAAAACATTTTACAACATACAACAAGAAATAAATTAAAATGAGATAATTATGTATTTGTTAAAATATTCATATTCAAAATAAATATAAAACATACAAATAACATCATTTTTTTTTTTATTCACTCTAATATAATTTGATATTTAAAATAATTAAATACATAATAGATTATAATTATAAATAAAAAAAATATCTTTAAAACATGTACCACTAAAGATTGTTAACTACTACTATAAACCCTCCAATGCAAGTTAAGTGAATAGTGACACAATTTACTAAGTACACAAATAATTTAAACATAGTAAATTGTTTCACTATTCACTATTCACTTAACTTGCATTGGACGATTTACATTAGTAGTTAAATATTGGTTAATATATAATATATTATAAATGAATATATAAACCATTCTATTTAATTATTTAAAATACTTAAAATAAAATAATCATGAAATTGATATTTCTTATTTTAAAAGTATATATATAAAATAAGAGTTGGAGAGAAGTAAAGTTCCTTCAAAATGTTCAAGAATAGTCTTGTTTTTATTTGTTGTGTCTGCTATGTTTTAACAACAATATTGATAATATAATAATTTAATAATAATCTTGAAATATGTCAATTTCTTAATTTATGTTACACTTGATATTCATAATTCTCAGTCACTAATAGAAATAGTCAAGACTTATTACAAAATTGTACAGAGTATCAATGTACATATCTTTCGTATTCCTTCATTATTTAAAAAGAAAGAAAAATCAGTTGTTAGATGATGTGGTTTAGAAATTGCTACTTAATAACTTAGCAAGATTCTTATATTCTGCCTAAGTTCTATAGATTAGATGTCCAAATTATTACTTATTGACATATATGGAAAAGTGAAGTATAATCTTACAAACATTTGAGATGATAGTGACATGATATCAATCAAATAGTTGAATTTAACAACTATTTGACCGTTGATGTGACTCTTAAGATCTACACAAATTATTTTTAAGTCTGAAACTTGTCAAATGGTTTTACAAGTAAGACAATTAGGTTACTGTCAAGCAAGACATTAATTTGTTATAAAAGAGCCCTTATATAAACTTTCTTCAAGGGAAGTATTTTTCCATTTGTATTATATATTGTTCAAGAAGCCCTTCAAATTCAAACCAAGGAGAGCTTTGCTATGGAATATTTGGTCAGGATAAACCAGTGATAACCTAAATTTAGGAATTTAATCATTAATAGAATCAACTTTGTCTTCCACTAGAAAATAACCCTTATAACAAATAAATTTTGCTAACTTCACAATTTTGAATAGCTTCCAACAAAATAATTGGAAGAATTGAATTAAATATTTATGAACTGTGCGCACCATATGAAATTCTTTGGTTGTGCTTTTAGGCCATGAAGAAAGGGAAATGTACATGTTGCCACCATTATGTAAATATTAATGAGTTCAAATATTTCCTTAACCATTCAACATATGTGATAAAAAATCCTCTTTAAAAAGCAAAGATCTTTAGAACTTTCACTATATGTAGTCATGTATAACCAACCTGCTTAAATGTTACAACAAAGAAAATGAAAGCATCTAGTCCTAAGTGCTCTTATACATGTCTAATGCCTCCAAAAAATTCCTTACGACAAAAAAATGATATTTTTATTCCATTTAGTAATAGATAACTCAATTATAAGCCTCATAAAACTTATAATCTAAAGTATATTGCAAAAGGCTTGGATCAAACATCAAAAATATCAATTGAACCCATATGCCCCTTTTGCTGACTCTAGAGTATTGGACAAAAGAATTGCAATAATCATTGGACCAAGACCACCAAGAGTTATTGTTGAAGGTATTCTTGAAGCCTCTCAACAGGAAACATCACCGACTAATCAGTATCCAATTTTATCACTAGGATCCTACAAAAGTGGAAGCAATAGTTTTAATTTCCTATATAAAAACCATCTTTTACTTACAATTTTTTTTTGAAAAAGGCAGTTAGAAGGTGCCATACCTCTACTACATTTATGCCAACATTAGTTACTACTACACCAGGTTTCAGCCAACCACCACAAACCAAATTTGGCACACCTACTACAACAACAAGAATATCTGCTTCATGAGTAAAATATGTAGGATTTTTGGTATAGGAATGCACAATAGTAATAGTTGTGCATTGTGCCTCTATCAAAATTAAAAATAATCAATAATGGGGGTTCTCCATGTGAAACTATGCAACAAAATGAAAATTAAAGCCATGATGAAATCATTCAAATCAATCAAAACAATATTTGTGAGGAAAATATAAGGGTTGTAAGTTGACAACATCATGATGTTAGAGGAAATTGTTTAATATAAGAAAAATTATTTACTTGAAAAAATAAATAGAAACATACATCCCAACAATATTGGAGTGGCCTATCACAATTGCTTTCTTTCCTATCATATCTATTCCAGACTGAAGCAACAACTTTATGCATCCTTTTGGTGTACAAGGTACAAATAAACACTTTATACCTTGCATTGCTAGCTATCTAATAATTAAATGATGGAAGTCATCAACATCTCTTTCTATGCTAACAGCATTCAAA
Source organism: Sequoia sempervirens (assembly GCA_007258455.2). Taxonomy (NCBI): domain Eukaryota; kingdom Viridiplantae; phylum Streptophyta; class Pinopsida; order Cupressales; family Cupressaceae; genus Sequoia; species Sequoia sempervirens. The sequence goes on from VDFB02000017.1 coordinate 528,496,407, forward strand.
ATCTTCTCCTCATTGATATGTTGTTCAACATTCAATTAAATTTATGATAAGTAACCAAATTAATAAATAGAAAACCAACTATCAATAAAGAGAAAAATAATAAATTTTCTTCTTGTTTGCAAAAGGAAAGTGTAGAAGGTACTAAGTCTCACTAGTAATTGGTGTGGTGAAAATTTTAAGACTTTATTCAAGTGAATTTACCTTTTCTATTCCCCCTTTTTTCCAACTTCAATTGGAATGCTTAGGAAAATCTTGATTAGCTATGGAATACATGTAATCTACTAATCCCACCAAGTAGTATTTTGTCATTCTTTGATACTAAATTTCTTTTTCTTCACAGTTAACATTTTATCATAACCTATGCTTCTAGTCCACCAACATATTCACTTGGGAATGCCAGATTATTACAAAAGATTGTGAGAGCAGAAGCAAGATAAACAAAAAATGTTTAATGCACTCTAAGAACCAAATATGTTAAGACAGTGCAGGTGCCTCATATAGAAAGTTCAATGCAAAAGAGGAAGTGCATATCCAAGAATTGAACTAAATTATTATATTATAATTAATTACCATCCATATTATATTTGTGATCTATACGAAATACAATTTCAACATGCAGGTAAGATGTATACAAAGTATGTCATCAATGTTAGATTTATTATTTAATAGAATCCTAAATAGGAGATCGATTTTGATGATGTACTCTGATGGATATGTGAATAATCAACAAGATGAAATAAACACCACCCTGTGACTTCCCAATTATTAAACCAGTTTACGATCTCTAAGAAATACCTCTGGAAGAGGATGTTGTACTAAAACACCATGAACAAATGGATCATCATTGAAAGTCCTAACATCCCTTTCAACTTCCTCTTCATTGGAATCTTCTAGCAAGTCAATGCCAAGTGATGCAATTTGTGCCTCTACACAAGATTTTTTCTTGTTGTGAACGTAGGTCTCTAAATCCTTTCTTGCTCCAACTAGCACCACAGCTAGACCAAGAATCTTTCCAAGTGCATCAAAAAACTTAAAAAGACAAATCACCAAGATAATTGTTGTGAAATGTATTTCAAACTAGCTGCCATAAACAAGTTGTAAAGGTTGTCATCAAAAAATTAACTATGGAATCTTAGAGGCCAAAAAATTTCCTTTAGTTTCTATTTGAACTTTAAACGTGTGTATTGTGAGCCTGATTATTAAAAGTTATAATCAAATTAATTGGTTAGATTGTAAGCTTTGATCTGTACTTGCACTTGTAGAGATGTAGGTCATGCAAGTTATCTTGGTAAATTGACGAAAAACTAACTCTAGTCATTTATTCAAGCAATTGGCAAAGGTTGTATAAACTTACAAATTTGACAAAGGAAATACTAGCATCTTTTCTTCACAAAGACTATTTGTTTTTCAATAAAGTTTAAAGCTTATGCATTTATTCCTAGAATTCTAGAAGCAAGAAACCACAAATTTGAAACATGTTGCTAGAGAATCTTGTATTATTAGGAGTAGGATTTATAGAAAGTACTATGTCTGATCACCAAGGGTAAAATACTAAAATATAGAACTGAGAACATTGGACTACATAGAATTATGCACATAATCTCTACTTAAAACAACAAACACTTTCATGATTATCTCTACTTAAAACAATGGTCTCTTTCATGGTTAAAACAATGGAAGTTTCTAGAATATTCACCCAAATTGGGTTTGTCCAAGTTGTAGAGAAATAATAGAGTTAGCCAATATATTGGTATTTGTTTGCAATGAAGATAACCCACACCACATGAATTATCCCAAATCAAAGCTTTAATGCCACTTGTAATAAAATTATTTTATCATAAGAGAAAAATAATAGCAATACATCATAGACCCACAAGATGGAGCAAAAAAATAGAATGAATGCACAATTAAGAGCAGAGCAGAGTAGATTGGTGATTGTAAACTTGAACCATTTCCTTTAGCAAGAGATAATTAGCTTGGCTCTTAGGTAACAAAAATTATTATATGATGTTAGGTCCTTTTATCTCAAAGAACCTATCTGTGGACTCTAAATTAACTGATACATGTTTTTAAAGGTTGAAAATACTACATGAATCTATCTGTGTAAATTTATGACATAGCTGCTCTAGATTAATGAGTAGTAAAAAAGCCCTCCCAATGTAGTTAGCTACAATTTTTTTTCAATCAATTACTACAAAAAATTCATCGCGGTTAGAAATACTATTATTGAATGGTTCAAAGGTATAGATTGAAGGAAAACAGATCTTAGCATTAGTCTGCAAAAAATGAAAATGGGCATGGTTGTATCCCTATTCAGCTAGTTTCTTTAAAATTAACATTTCTAAAATTCAAACACAACAAAATTACTTATTTACATATACAGAATTTGTAGTCTAGTATGGCAGATTGTTTGTGAAAGTGCAATTTGTGGAAACAATAAGATAGTCATTGTTGAACAATTTTCATAATGAAATTGTTAACAGATAGTGTAAATGTTCCTTGCAACTGAAATATGTGTAACAAGAACACTGTAGGCAAAATGTCATCTTTATATTGCTCATATGTGATTTCTTGAAGCTTTAGAAAACTTTATTTAAGGAGGTCTCCATTTAAGCAGTAGTCAATGTTTCCTTCTTTCTTATGCAATGTGCAAGCTAGATTGTGATGGTAGGAAAGTTGGGTGGTTCTTTTGCAGTATGTGCAATTGGTAAATCCTTTTCCAAGAGACTTGTCAAGTAGCATGGAGCGATGACATGTACTACAACAAGCTTCGAAGGGGGGAAAGTGGACATTCTTTGGCTTGAGTGTCCCAAGTACTTGTGAATAAAAATAACTTGTATGTATTTTGTAGGCAACTAAAATAATTTAATGTGTTTGTATAAATGTAAAAATAAAATTATTATTTTTTGTGCTCTTGCCTAAATGTTAGATTTTGCAAGAGTTTACAATTGTCCTCTTGTACATGCATCGTTGAGCTCCTCAAAATATGTTGATTGTGTTGTGTGCATTATGTTTGTGCCTTGTTAACCATTTCTAACTACATTTTTGAAAAGGAGCAATGGCAATGTCTATTTTTGAAAACATTTGTTGTAAATATACACATAAATCTATGTTGGCACTTCGGATAACAACCTACAAAATAAAATTGTTAATGAATTTAAGTAAATAAGTATAGTTGAATATGAAAATAAAAGAAAGATGGTTAGATATATATAGTTGTCATGTCTTCTTGGAGATCTCCATCTTTGGCATGCACTTTGTTGTGCCCTTAGCACACACGCCCCGTTTGGAACGGGGACCCTCTTTTCTTTCACCTCATCGGGTCTTTTGGGGCCGCCTCGTTTTGTGTGCCCCTCTTTTTTGGGGTTTCGCATGATCGATGTTGCTCCAAGGTTTCATCATAAGTCGATCATGCCTCCGCTTTTGGTTTTTGCCGCCCTCCGGGCCCCGGGCCTCCGAGGTTCCCTTATCGGGCTTCCCCTTTGCATTTTCTGTCCTGCGCGACATTCTCTGGGCGCCTTTCCACTCCGCGGGGCCCACCCTACCGTCTTCTATTTAAAATTCGACGAAGATTTCCCGGGCGACGCCTGCCCCTTCGGGCCCCAGGACCCGGAAGTCTGCCTCCAGACTTCCGTCTCGGGCTCGCTGTTTGCGACGGTAAGCCTCCGGCGGCCGCCCGCCCCTCGGGCCCCGAGCTGCTTGCCGCCGCTGTCACCCAAGCAACATGAAGAAAACCTTCGGCGATGAATTCCTTCCAGCATCTCGCCCTTCGAGCCCCGGGCTGATCTTCGCCGCCGCCGTTGCTCGATCAGCGCGAAAATCATGAGGTGGCCATCACCTCGCGTCCTTCTGGCTGCTGGGCCCTGGAACCTCTACCGCCGATGCCGACCTAATTTGAAATCTCACCAACTTTCGCGTGTAGCCGTACAAGCAATTAATACGGGTATTAATGGTGGTTGGGGTATAAAATTCCCAACCCACCAATGTCATTTTCGTTATCCGAATTGGAGCGAATTGCAAAGCCGAGCATCTGGAGCCCACCGTGAGGAACAGCGTCACGATTGTCACCCTGAGCATCACTCTGTCGACCCCCAGTGGATCCCATGCCTCACCACCTAGCATATTCGAGGTAGGCCATCCCCGTTTGCCCTCCCGTCTTTTTTCATCATTTTGGAGGATTTAAATAATTGAACAATTAATTAGAGTGGCATAAAATTGAAGAGCACCAAATTGCTCACGTAACCCATGTGTTAAAAAATGACAAACATAGTGGATGTGCCCTCGCCGCCGATCCGGAGCTTTTCCGTTGTGCGGCTGTTCTTCGCGCAGGGCAATCCGTTACCCCGGGTCCGGGCCCCGTCTTCGCCGTCAAATTCAAACTTCAAAACATGCCCACAGTAAACCTCCTCTTCGGGACCGTTCCATCGGGTTTCCTCCCCGGGACTTCCATTTAATTTTTGCTGCGCTTTAACTGTCGGGCGGCCTTGCTTTCCCGCCGTCGGGTCCCGCTCTCTGCTTTGCCATCAAACTCTAAACCCGATCCGCGTCCTTGATCACTTCCGGGCCCGGAACCCCGGAGTTCTGTCTCCGGAGTTCTGCCGGAGGTTTGCCTTGTCGAACGGCGAACAACGCCCAGCATCCCGCCCATTGGGCTCTGCCGATGTGTTGGCTTTTGAAACCTTGGCAGATTGTATCGGCCCATCATTTTCAGCTTCGGGCCCCAGATGTCAGGCTTCCGTGCCATGTTCTCTATCGTTTCTGACTAAGCAACCTTTCGGCGAAATCCCCGATGCCGCCCGACCCCGGACCCCGCCTCCCTCTCCGCCTTGGGCTGGTTTTGTTGGCGATGGTGACCTTTGATCCTTCAGACCCCGATTCCCGGACTTCCATCCTCAGAAGTCCGTGGAACTCCTACCCTTCCGAAATTTATTCCTGTCTGCCCGGTTCCTAGAACCCGGGCCTCCACTTGCCGACTGGCTTTGCGGTTATTATTTGATGCCGTGGGACCTTCCGGGCCGTGCCGTCTGGAGTTCCCTTCCCGGAACTCCATGACGGTCCCGCCGTTCTCCACGACGGACCACGGCCGGCCTCCTGCCCTTTGGGTCCTAGGCTCCTGCTCGCCGTCGCCATCGCCCGAAATCAGTGAAAATCTCATAGTGGCTGACAGTCCCAGCGCCTCGGCCATCGGGCCCCGCCTGGCCAAATGCCGCCAAACCTAAACAATGCACTTGACGGCTGCCTTCTGGTGCTCCGGGTCCCGGGCCTCAGACTTCCGCCTCCAAGTTTCCACCCGATGTCTGTTGTCGCTAATAGTCGTCTCCTGACAGCTTCCCACCCTGAAAGCTCCGATGCCCCTTTAATCTGTCCAAATAGGCTCAAATCCAAAATCTGACTTCGACCCTTGTCCTAAAATTTGCTCTTCTCCATCATGAGCCTCTCAAAATATTGAAATTTGGCCAAGAAAGGTCTCCGGGAGCTTTCAGTCGTATTTTCCCTTCAAGACAACATTCCTGCCAGGGAAGTCCGGCCCTCTGGGCCCGGATTGTCCAAATGCCCTAAAACGAAGATTGATAATATATGGGGATAAAATTTATGATATACTTAAATGATTATTTAGGTGTTATCTTTGAAATATGGACTAACATGAACGCTTTTAATGTTTTGTTGTACTGACTTTTCCCTTGCTTGCAGAATATATGGAATCGGCTGCAGGAATTTCAGGGGCTTCCATCGAAAAGGATAAGGGCAAGAAATCAGGAAGAACCCCTGGGGGAAAACAGGATAAGGATCAGATGAAGTTTCAGTTCCAGGGTGAGCTGCTCTAGTCAAAGGTCTCAACAGACTGGAAGGAGATTTCGGATACCAACATCGGCCAAGTGGACATAGATGAGTTCACTCAGAGGGTCAAGGTCAACCCTATGACAAAGAATGCCAGACTAATACGTCAGAGTGGAATCGCCAAGGCTGCCGATTTTCCTCCCTCTCTCATAGCACCCGAACTAGTGATGGCTTGCTGAGAAGCCTATCAAACAGACACTAGCACAATTCTGGACAAGGAGGGGAACATCCTCGCGGACATTTCGTCGAAGGGGATTACCAAAACATTTCACATTTCCACATTCCCACATATGGAGGTCCCCACTTTGGAACAGTGCCAAGCAGCGTGGGATGCTAATCCTGCAGGGTGCAAGAAATCGATCAACCTCCTTTGGCTTAAGGAGAAACGGGGTAGTGCTGCGAAGGTTCCCCATGAACTCTTCCGTAGCGATTTTCACGAAGACTATCACGACCTGGTAACTATGCTGAGCAGGGTCATGGGTCTCCCAGCAGCCACCTACTTCCAAGAATGGATAGCCTATTACATTGAGCAAATCCTGCGGGGGAATGAGGACGTGAACACTAAGGTCTCATTCGCCTGGGGAGGCATCATTAGCAACTGCTTCCATGAACAATTCATCAACGTCAAGAAAAGCTCCAAATTCTATATGACATCCTACCTAGTGTACTCCCTAGCAGGTCAAAGGCAATACAGTGGATTATTTATGGCGCCAGATCAGGGACATAAGCGAGGGCTCAAGCCTTTTGACAAATACCCTCAACTCCAATACCGTAACTTCAAAAAGGAGTACTGCTGGGTCAATGATGCCTTTACTGGCCATATCATCAGATTGATCGCTGGAGACTTCGAGAGGAGGGTCTCCCACAGCGCCAGGGCGCTCCTGAAGGAATATGCCTTCCTATTTATCCAGTTCCCAAAGTTTACCTACATCCAGGCCTAGGGGTTCACGGAACGACCAAACATATTGCCGAGGTATCCAAATGATAGAATCATCCTCCTGGAGCTATCTCGGCAGCTCCAACACATCCAGGCCATCTTCAGCAATAAGCACGTAGCAGGGATCCCCTATCCCATGACCTTCAGCCAGGGCCTATATCGATTGCATACATCTCAATGTGCCAGCAATTCTGAGAAGGAGCTCAAGGAATATAAGTTTGACTAGTACACAGCCCGCTTGCGGATGGATCCACATGGTCATGTAAGGAAGGCACTGGGGCTGGCAGACGCCCACCAATACCATATTGAATATTTCTAGGCAGATTGCCAGGACAACAAAGAGGTCTGTGCGAGGCATTACATGTGAATGACCGTACAGTTCTTAAGAAGAGTGCAACTGTTCCAGGTACTGGACTAGCTCGAGGAGGATGAGTCCACGATAATGCACCCGAGGCACCCTGCGGTTGCCAACCTGCCCATACCATCGATAGACTGGGACGAGCAAGAGGTCGATGATCTGGATACTATCACCCAGCCAATCATAACTTGCACTAAGGAGTGGGTCGATGGGCAAGTGGCGCAACTGAAGCGACAAGGAGTAGTCCTAATGTATGAGGCGCTCAAGAGCGAGCCAAGCGCCACTGAGGACGTTGCCACCACCACATCAACTGGTGAGACCTCCAAGTCTCTTCCAGTCACCAGGTCTTAGAAGAGAAAGGGAACAGAGACCGCACAGTTTGCAGATCCCAAAGAGCAAGCAACAAAAGAAACGGGAGGCTCATCTTCCAAAAGGCTCAAACAGTGGTTATCTAAGGCTGAGACCCATGTTGTAAAGAGCCCTGAGGCCGAGGTAGCTGAAGGGAAGAAAGAAGAAGAGACAACGAAAGAAGGAGGTCTCGCCCAACAATTGTCCATCAAGCTACCCATTAAGCACCTCGTATTCGTTCAGGACTCCAACGAGGAGGAAGAAGCTACCAAAGAAAATGGAGAACCCCAAAAGGAGAAAGAGGCAGAGATCTTACCTTTGATAGAGAAGGGTGAGGGCAGCCATGATGCACCCAAGGATAAATCCACCATGCCCAACTGGTTGGAGAAACAACTTGAAAAGATGACCCCAGTGCTGAAAGACCCAAGGGCGATATTGGAGGCCATCTTGGCTCGATCCCTAAGCACGACAAAGAAGGAGAAGAAGCCTAAGGTCTGATCCAAGATAACCATGGACGCTTCTGGATCCTGAGCAGCACAAATTACAACGCCAATAGTTGGCCAAGCAGGGGTGAGTTACAGTATCTCCACCATTGACTTGGGGACAGCAACTAGGGAGCAGAAGGTTGAACACCTAGAAGAGTCGGTGGCCACGGTGGTGCACCTGATCAAGCAGGATAAGGTATCTAAGGATGAGCTCAAAGCGCAAATTGCTGCTCTAACCGACTACATACAACAATGGTCCTCAGTGGACGACCTGCCCACCACCTCCGCAGCTGCACCACAATTGCTCTCCAAAGAACAGATAGACAAGATGGAGAGGAGGAAGAACTTAGAGAAAACGACCGAGGATTAGTTTTGATAAGGCACCTATGTCGGGAACATGGGAATCAACAGGGCTGCGCAGACAACCAACAAGTTCTTGGATTTGATCCAATCCCTGGAAAGCACAAGGAGGCTCTGCACCAATTTCCCTGCAACATACGACTCCACTTTCTCGAGAATTGAAGCCATCCTTCAGATGCCTGAGGAAACATGGGAAGAGAAGCTAGAACTGAAGAAAGAAGATCATTGGCTGGTGGATGTATGGCGCAGAGACCTCGACAACCGAAAAGAGAGGTTGGAGCAAATTTTGAGTAGGGTGGATCCAGATATCGAGTGGATCAAGGAAATCCAGGCGGAATGCGCCCAATACCTTAAGTTGATGATGGGCTATGATATGCCCATGGTATAAATGGATGCCGAAAAGATAAAGCCATGCTTCTAGGAGAAGATGAAGGACAGGATAGCCGGAGAAATCACAACAGAATTCCTGAGTTTTGCTGCCTGCGCCTTCGACCGATCAAAGCTTTTCAAAGACCAAAGCTCGAAGTATGACGAGGATTGGAAGCGGCTGGAAGAGAATGCTAAGGAGTGGAGCTACCAGGCGTTAAGATGCGAGATCCTCGAGATAGACAAGGTCCAGGCCGTCATCCTCAAGTACATAGAACATGCAGCTTCCGAGGAGCAAGAGGACAGCCCAGCCAAAGAAGAAGACCTCCCTAAAGGGTAGCTATAGCCAAGAAAAGAACAATTAACTACAGGACGAAAGAACAATAGTGCCATCCACTAGATGACGAAATAGGGAAGAGACAAAAAATGTTTTTAAATTGTAAATCTATTTGGGGGTAGTTGAAACCCTATTTTGTAATGAATCTTCGCCACACAATTGTAATGAATCTTGGCCATTCATTTAACTTTTGGAAAACTATAAATAGAGCACTCCCCTCATTTGCAAAAGTGAGAGTTGACTTGTTGTAAAGACATGCTACTGAAATTTATAAGAAATAACATTGACTTGGTGTATTTCCTTGATTTCTCTCATGTCATTTGATTCATTTCTCCAATTTCACATGTTTAGCTTAGATCTTATTGCCATTAGTTAGCTGTTTACTTTATTTGGATAAATCTTAGAAATGCTGTTGGGTGATTATGAAAATTTCTGCTTTGTTGATGATCCCTTAGTCCATACTTTTTGCTGTTTGCTGAAGGTAGATAGCTATGCAAAGTTAGCCTGGACTCAATTTCAAAAGCTGCTCAAAATCTCCATTTTTGATTCATGCATGTATGTGGTGGATGAGAGATGAAACATTTGCAGCCCTTAGAAGATAGCACAATTTCCATGATACTATGAAATCCCTGGTTAAGTGGGATATTGTTTTGAGGAATTGTCCATTGTAGGAACTCCATTATCACTATTCATTGCAAGCTTTAGACTTAGGAACTTTTCTCCTCCTTCGCCCTTTTCCCCTTTTTTTAGTAACTGAGCAATACCAAGATTCATTGCACATTGTAAAGCCAAATCCAACAATTAAAATGGAGTTCAAGATTGCTGTTTGAACCTATAGCCAACACATAACTGCCTTCATCTTAAGGACTCCTTTTCAGAGATTCGATTTCATGCTTTGTGTCCACACTTTGTATTTCTATAAGACCACCTTGTGATTCCAGCAAATCACATCAACTACTAAGGTATCTAAGCACTGTCATGACCTGACATCCGAGAGAGCTTGGGATAGTGTTATATAATTCAATTGTGGGAGATTGTCTTTCAAGAGAGGTAGTGCGCCTATGCACTGCCTGTGTTGAGAAGTGCATAAAAACACCATCAACAGAATTTGCGCTAGAAGGAGGGCATGAGTAAAGATACTAAGTAAAAGGATAAAGCAAAGCTGGATCGAATCAGATCAGTCTCCCCTAAAATGTTTCAGAGAGTTCTATGATCAACACCAAACAAGGGAGAATTTGAAGAATTTCAACCTCCCACGAGGGCAAAACGAGCGCAAAGAAGTAGCGCTACCTCTTCCTCTTCCTCCATTCCATCCACCCCCGTTTCACCCTCACCTTCATTTGGCTAGCCTTCAACTTCCACCCAACCATCTCAAACAACATTTGCACATCCTACCTCTGGCAGCCAAGGGTTCGCTCCTCTCCCGGCCCTTCCAGCCCAAAGCACAGTCCAGACAACCATAGCTGAAGGGCAGCCCCAAATTGTGGTTGTATTGCCAATACAGCCCCAAATCCCTGTTCTCCAACAGCAAGTGCCACCTCCGCCTCCCCCCATGGCTTGGCTTGCGCATAACCCTTCACCGATACATTTTTCTATTTACAATGATATGCCCAAGAATCCAGAAGGCTTTTGTTCGAAGTTCCATCCACGCGACATGCAAAGAACAGCTGAGGAGCATATCAAGATATTCGAAATGGTGATCACCGAAATGCAAGTGGACCACGAAGATGTTGCATGTCACCTCTTTCCGTATTCTTTGGGAGAAGAGGCCTTCTACTGGTACATCAATCTGCTGAGGGGGTCCATCACCTCATGGAACTTGATGAAGAATGCCTTTCTACAAAAATACAAGATCCCTGTCAACTCCGCGGACCTTTACCAACAATTCATGTCCATCAGAAGGGAGGTCAATGAACCTATTGGCTCCTTCAATTACCGCTTCCATCGGGCTCACATGAGGCTTTAGGATTCGTACGTCCATAATGATGCGGTAGCTCTCCCAGTCTACTATGCGGCCCTGGATAACCTCACGTCGGCCTTGGTGAAAAGGATGCGCCCACCGCCCGCTACCCTACTGGCCGCCTGTGCAGAAGTTGTTGTTACTAGTGCGGACTTGGGGTAGAATATCTCTGGCCCGCTGCCCTCTTTAGGGCCTGTCGCCCACCCGATGCAGATTTAGGGACTTAATCAAGTGTTTGCTCATCAAACCCCTCTTATGAACCAAGTACCCCAATTTCCTATGGTGCCGCATCCGAGGCAGCCATTGAACTATGTGCCTCCCGCGTCTTCCTATTTGCAGCCCCAGCAGTAGTACAACTATTCCCAGATTGCTCCGCAACAGCAGGCGTACTCCCAACAGCCCCAGGCGCCATTATACCTGTCTGGACCGGACTTTCCGCTGGCCTATCAAAATCAACCGGTAGCCTCGCCTACTTTTCTCCAAAATCCAGTGTCGTCGCCTAGGGGGCAACTGAGAAGGATAAGTTGGAGGAGCTGACTGAGATGATCAAGAAAATGTCTACAGAGATGATGCATCTAAAGAACCAGAATAACCAGTTGCAGGCCTCCCAGCGTAATTTCCAGGCCAATCTCAACAGGGACAACCGAGACAATAGAGACAACAGAGATAATCGAGAAGTAGGCACCTCCTCCAGGCAGAATTATGAGAGGGGGAAAAGCGCCAATCAAAATGCAGAAAGGAGACCTTCCCAGAGGCAGAATCGCACGTGGAACACCAGGCCCAACAATGGTGGTGTCTCCACGCCATCTGATCAACCGGCGAACAATGACAAAACATCCAGCGGCGTATATTTGGTCGAAGAAGCTTTGTCCAGATGGTGTCGACTTCATAAAACCAGCAGACATTCTGAGCTGGATTGTCCCAAGTTCTAGACAGCCACTGAGATCTTCCAGGTGGAGGTACAAAATGCGGTCGACAATGCAAACTGCAGGGACATCGTCCCATCAGAGCCCTACGATTCCTCGTGTCTGGTGGTCAATCAAGCGTTGTTTCCGCGAGGTGACCACAACGAGCCCGAAGTCGAGCCTACTCCTATTAAGGATGAGAAAGCGCAAGAGGTAAGTAATGAACAAACTTTAGCTCATCTCTTTGATTCAGTAGATAATGGTCTGGTAGATGAAGAAGAACCATTTGTAGATGAGGTCCACATGTTCCAACAACGGTCGAGTCCTTACTTTCTTAGGAATAGACAAGCAGACGGACCCTTCACAACCTCTACCCCACCAAATATTTTTTCCACTTCACCTGATCCAAATGCCAGCAATAACCCTGGGCTTCCTCACATACTCACCCAATACCTCAACAGGAATGGATCTCAAAACCAGTTGCAAAATCAGCCTCAAGGCCAACCTCAAAATCCGTCTAGCCAAACGAAGGTTCAAACCCCTAGTTCTGCCATAAGCCAGGCTTTTAGCTCCGAAATCGAGCAAATGAGTGAATATGTGGCAGAAGAATTCAAGAAGGTAAAAATCAGTTTGTCAGCCTTCGAATTACTCAAGGTTCCTGCCGTAAGGCACGCCTTCTTTAGGGTTCTGAATGGGACTCAGTCCTCTAATACGACACAAGAGACCTCAGCCAAGAGGGTAACCTTTGAGGAGCCTAGGAAAGAACTAGAAATACAGGATAATGCCTGGAAAATGAGGGATGTTCCTGTGAATCAGTCAGTAAGTAAGCAAACTAAAAAGGAGCCGGAAAGAGCTACCAGGTAGTTTTATAAGAACCAGCAATTTAAGTAAGCCAAGGATACAGGCAGTGATAGGAATAAAGGTCAAATAGCTCAAATGGACACACCTGTGGGCATCCTCCAAGGGAGACCAGAAATTCCCCCTTTCCTGACCACTATTAGGATCTTTGGGAAGAATCTGCATAACTACTTGCTCGATTCAAGAGCTTCTGCCAATGTCATGCCCTTGGCCATATGCAAGGCTCTCAACATCACTCCCATGCCTTCAAAGAGAAAGGTTACCCAACTAGACAAAACATAGATCAACATCGTGGGCGAAATAAATCGTATCCTGATGCAGATTGCTATAGACCCATGTATATAATAGGTCATTGACATCCAAGTGGTCGACATTCCCAATGCTTATGAAATTATTTTGGGAAGGGAGTTCACCAAGGCGCTGAATGGGTACACCGCCACAGACCTTTCTCACATGTAGCTGCTGTGGAAGGGGCTGCCAAATCAGATCTGCATCGACCGTGAACCCCGTATGAAGTATATGATCATGGAATACAATAATCTCAGCGAGGTGTTGTTCGCTGAGACCGACTTAAGGAATTATCGCCCTTTTGCCTACCAAAATGAGGTCGGGCCTTAGGAAGAAAGTGCAGATGAAGTATTGCTGGTGTTGTGTAGTCCTTCGACTAGTTCTACATGAATGCCCACAGATACAGAAATGTTGGTAGAAGCTGATGATGAGCCGGATAAAGATGACAACTGGGGACTACTCGATGGATTCCAGGAGTTCACAGAAAAATGCGCAAGGGATCAGCTCAGCCTAGGAGCCCGAATGAATTTCCAGGATTTCTTGTTGCCAAACTGGTGCAGGGTTCATAATGCTGCTCACTTCGAGTTGGACTGTTGCATGTGCCAAGCAGTAGTGGCAAAGGTTAGAAAATCAGCTACCCCCCAAACAGAAATGCTAAAGGAGACACCAGCAGAGCCGCCTGTTGATCATTGCCTTGAACCGGAAAGCTCCCCTAAGATCACAAGGCCTGCCATCCAACCGAAAGAGAACAGGAGCTTAATCGGATATGAGGATAAGGAATCATCCGCGTGTTGGATGCTCTGATTTGATGGATCAAAGTCGAGGCAAGGAGCCGGAGCTGGATTCAAACTCATCAGTCCAATGGGTAAGACATTTCTCACTGCCCACCGATTACAGTTTTATTGCACCAATAATGTAGTAGAATACGAGGCCTTAGTCCTTGGCCTTCTTATGGCCTTGAAGAAAGATGTAAAAGTGTTGCAAGTTTTTGGGGATTTCGCGCTCGTGGTTAAACAGGTCAGGAAGTTGTACTCCTGCCATGATCGGAGGCTCACGAATTATAGGCATAGGGTTTGGGATCTCTTAGAGGGCCTAGATGCATTCAACATACAATTGATCCCTCGTGCTCAGAATAGCACAGCCGATGGCTTGGCTCAAGTGGCCAGCACTCTATAACCCCTCTCTTTGTCATGGCTCAAAAAATTCACTGTTGAGCTTACCTCCACGCCATCAGTCCCGAATAATGTCACCCACATGCAGGTCTTCAATGACGACAAGCATATCCTCCAGTTCATCATAAGTTCTGACGTCTTCACAGCTCAAATAATCGATGAAACTGATCCACAAGAGGCTGAATTAGACATAGAGGGGGTCATCAACCTCAAAACCAACACAATCCCTAGAGGTATGGTTCAGCTGGAACGCATATTTGATTTGGATCAAATCAGAGATTAGGATCAGCAAACAAAAAAGGAGGCTATAAGCAACCAATGCAATGCTCATAACCTCGGGACAGCTGAGGATACCAAGAATGTTTTTATCGGCAAGGTGTGCACGCCTGAAGAAAAGAAGGGAATCACGGAGGTGTTGCAAAGATACCATGACGTGGTGGCATGGAGCTACCAGGATCTAAAAATGTATGACACCTCTATCATTACACACACCATCCCTCTCAAGACAGAAGTGAGGCCATTCCGCCAACGACAACGCCTTATCAATGCCTTGCTGGAGCCTATCGTTTATAAAGAGGTGCAAAAATTGCTATCAACTAGAATCATTTTCCTAGTCAGGCATTCCACATGGGTGGCCAACTTGGTCCCGGTTAGGAAAAAGAATGGAGAGATTAGATTGTGCATGGATTTCTGCAAACTAAATCGCGCTTCGGAGAAAGATAACTATCCAATGCCTTCGTTGGATGAGGTGCTGCAAATCATCAACGGTTCCCAGATGATGTCCTTCCTCGACGGATACTCTGGGTACAACTAGGTAATGGTACAATACGAGGATCGCCACAAGATGGCATTCACCACTAAGTGGGGGACGTTTGCATACAGGAGAATGCCTTTCGGACTTATCAACGCCGGTGCCACTTTTCAACGTGCCATGGATATCGCCTTCAAAGACCTAATTGGCAAGTGCATAATCATCTACATGGATGATTTGACCGTATTTTCCAAGAAGCGGGGCGATGACGTCTCTGACTTATGCAAAGTATTTCAGAGATATAGAGAGTTTGGGGTTTCCCTAAACCCCAAGAAGTGCATTTTAGGAGTGACTGAAGGCAGGCTACTCAGGCACATCATTTCAGAACAGGGAATCTCCATTGATCCTGAGCACATCGAGTCCTTACTTAAGATTCAGCCCCTGAGTAGCAAGAAGGAATTAAAATCTTTCTTCAGAAAGATCAATTTTGTCCAGAAATTTATCACAGGTTTCGTAGAAATTATCAAACCTCTTAATGTCATGCTCAAACAAGACGCCAAAGTTGAATGGACGCTTGACGCCAAACAATCCTTTGAAGAAATCAAACGGGCCATTGCTGAGGTGCCTGTGTTGGTTAGCCCGGATTATCTAAAGCCATTTTACATTTACTCATTTGCTTCAGAGCATTCTTGTGCTAGTATGTTGACCCAAAATGACGATGAAGGAAACGAGCATCTGATTACCTTTATGAGTGCTCCCCTCAAGGACGTTGAATTGCATTACCATAACATAGAAAAGTAAGCGTATGCTCTCATTAGAGGAGTGAAGAAATTTAGACACTACATTCTACGCAACAAGGTGTTCGCCATTGTCCCCGACCCAGCAGTAAAGATGTTGCTCATGCAAAATGAATTGGGCGAATGAAGGGCTAAGTGGGTCACCCTGCTACAAGAGTATGATATGGAAATCCAACCGATGAAATTGGTGAGAGGGCAGGCACTCACCCGTACAATCACTGAAATAGTAGCGGAGGCTGGACCTGAACTCACGGTACAACAGTACTAGCTTGAAGATGTCTCCCTGGGAGAATGGTACCAAGATGTCGTTTACTATCTGCTGAATCATAAGTGTCTGCCGCACCTATAGGGAGTCCAAAAGTGGGCCCTGAGATTGAAAAGTAATGGTTACATGTTGTAGGGTTCCATTCTCTACAAGAAGAATCATGAAGGCATTTACCTAAGATGCCTTGGCAGGGTGGAAGCAGAACGCGTTCTGAAGGAGTTTCACAATAAATTTGGTACGGGCCATGGCTCGGGTCCTTCTATGGTGCATCAGATATTAAGGGCAGGGTATTATTGGCCAACGGTCTTCAAGGATGCCCATTTCCATGTTCGTTCATGTCACACGTGCTAGACCGCTGCCACCAGGGAGAGGAATGCTGCTGTCCCACTGCAGCCAGTGCTGGAGGTAAGGCCTTTTTCCCAATGGGGTCTCGACTTCATCGGTCTGGTAATCCCTCCATCGTCTATGGGACACAGGTACATTCTTACTGCAACTGATTATTGTACTAGATGGACAAAAGCAATATTATGTAAGCAATGTACGACTGAAGTAGTTATTGATTTCCTAAAAAGTTTCATTTTAAATCGTTTTGGTTGTCCATATGCGTTGGTATGTGATAATGGATCAGCATTTGCTTCGTTAAAGTTTGTTAGTTGGGTGTTTGACTATGGGATAGCTCTTAAATTCTTGTCCAATTACTACCCTCAGGGCAATGGCCTTGCCAAATCCACAAATAAAAATCTGATTACTGTGATCAAGAAGCTGTAGATAGGAATCCCAAGGACTGACATACCCAGCTCCATTTCGCCCTTTGGGCTGATCGCACCCGCCATAAGGCTTCCCTTGGCAATTCTCCGTTCCACCTCATCTATGGCCTAGAGCCTATATTCCCCATCCATCTGAAGATTCCTACTCTTCAATTCATCAACGATTTTTATGAGGGTGGAGATCGTAGGGAAGCTTGGTTAGCTGAGCTCTTGCATTTAGAGGAAGTCTGAAACCATGCAATAGAAAATTTCGCCAAACATCAGGGCATAGTTAAGAGATGGTTCAAACGCCGAGCCAAAATTAAGGCCTTTAGAATTACAGATTTGGTCCTATATTGGGACAAGGCCCATGAGAAGAAAGGGGGACACAACAAATTCGACAAGCTTTGGCTTGGCCCCTTTCAGATAGCTGAGATTTTGGGAGACAATGCCTTCCGCCTAAAGACCTTAACCGATGAGAGTGTCCCGTTGCCAGTCAACGGGCAGCACCTGAAGCATTACTTCCAGGCTTGAGCTCCTTCGAGCTCTTCGTTGTAAATACCTGTACATAGGTTAGAGTAGTTGCTTTCTTGCTTGTTTGCGTTTTGTTTGCATCACTTTTTGCTTTCCCCCTCCTGACAATTTTGTTTCGAAAGATGTTCCCCGCTCCTTTGCGGTGGCCATGCTTGCTTGACAAGCGGTTCACCTTGCTATCCGTTCTTTGTGTTCTTTGGCTAAACATTCACTCTAGATTATCGATCTTTGCAAAGCTGTTCGCAAATGATTTCCTTGTCTGAACTCTGCTCAGAACTTGACACTTCACTGGATCTTCTTACCCACATCTCAGATTTCGTACAAAGTACATAATAATAATTTCTGAAGGACCGTACTATGGTTGTTATGACACCCCAGTGAGTGAAAAATCTTAAGTCTACTCTAGTGACCACTGTAGTCTCAAACCCATTGTAGGCTTCAATGCTTACCCGGTCGGACTAAATGGTAAAAGAGGACTGAAATATGAAAGCAAAAAAAAAAAGGAATTCTGAAAATAGGAAATAAATGACCGTATGGGTGTTAGGGTAACTCTACCGGGGCTATGGACACCCGGCCGATAGTAGAGCAATACCCATGAGATTGTAGCGACAACTCCGTTGGGGCTATGGACGTCTGACTGGTAGCGGGGCAATGTCCAGGTTACTTTTGGTGTTAGGCAATTTATGTAGCTCACTCGGTTGAATTGGTAACTCTGGTCACTATCCCAAAGAAATGAATGAACTCACTTCACACACACTTCTGAAATATCCTGTAAGCTGACCCAATTAAGCATCTCATTCTCCCGGATTCATTTTTGGAAGCCGCTCCTGGTCTGTGAAACCAGAGATTTTGGGTCTTGAATGAATATTTATCCCTAGAACGCTTCGTAGCGTTCTCCAGCAAAGTCGCCATTTGTTGTGCCCTTAGCACACACGCCCTATTCAGAACGGGGACCCTCTTTTCTTTTGCCTCATCGGGTCTTTTGGGGTCACCTTGTTTTGCGTGCCCCTCTTTTTTGGGGTTTCACACGATCGATGTTGCTCCAAGGTTTCATCATAAGTCGATCATGCCTCCGCTTTTGGTTTTTGCGCCCTCTGGGCCCCGGGCCTCCGGGGTTCCCTTATCGGGCTTCCCTTTTGCATTTTTTCGTCCTGCGCGGCGTTCTCTGGGCGCCTTTCCACTCCGAGGGGCCCGCCCTGCCGTCTTCCATTTAAAATTTGACGAAGATTTCCCGGGCAGTGCCTCCCCCTTCGTCTCCAGGACTTGGAAGTCTGCCTCCGGACTTTCGTCCCGGGCTCGCCGTCTGCGACGGCGAGCCTCCGGTGGCCACCAGCCCCTCGGGCCTTGAGCTACTCGCCGCTGCCGTCACCCAAGCAACACGAAGAAAACCTTCGACAGCGAATTCCTTCCAGCTTCCCGCCCTCCAGGCCCCGGGCCGATCTTCGCCGCCCCTGTTGCCCGATCAGTGCAAAAATCATGAGGCAGCCGTCACCTCGCGTCCTTCCGGCCACCAGGCCCTGGAGCCTCAGCCGCCGCCGCCGACCTAATTTGAAATCTCACCAACTTTCGAGCACGGCCGTACAAGCAATTAATATGGGTATTAATGGCGGTTGGGGTATAAAATGCCCAACCCGCCAATGTCATTTTCATTATCTGAATTGGAGCGAATTGCAAAGCTGAGCATCTGGAGCCCACCGCGAGGAACGGCGTCACAATCGTCACCATGAGCATCACTCCGTCGACACCCAGTGGATCCCATGCCTCACCACCTAGCATATTCGAGGTAGGCCATCCCCGTTTTCCCTCCCGTCTTTTTTCGTCATTTTGGAGGATTTAAATAACTGAACAATTAATTAGAGTGGCATGAAATTGAAGAGCACCAAATTGCCTGTGTAACCCATGTGTTAAAAAATGACAAACATAGTGGATGTGCCCTCACCACCGATCTGGAGCTTTTCCGTCACGCGACTGTTCTTTGCGCAGGGCAATCCATTACCCTTGGTCCAGGCCCCGTCTTCGCCGTCAAATTCAAACTTCAAAACATGCCCACAACAAACCTCCTCTTCGGGCCCATTCCGTCGGGTTTCCTCCCCGGGACTTCCATTTAATTTTTGCTGCGCTTTAATTGTCGGGCGGCCTTGCTTTCCCACTGCTGGGTCCTGGTCTCTGCTTTGCTATCCAACTCTAAACCCGATCCGCGTCCTTTGTCACTTCCGGGCCCGGAACCCCGGAGTTTCGTCTCTAGAGTTCCGCCGGAGGTTCGCCTTGTCGAACGGCGAACGATGCTCGGCGTCCCGCCCATCGGGCTCCGCCGATGCGTCGGATTTTGAATCCTTGGTGGATTGTATCGGCCCATCATTTTTGGCTTCAGGCCCTGGATGTCAGGCTTCCATGCCATGTTCTCTGTCGTTTCTGACTAAGCAACCTTTTGGCGAAATCCCCGATGCCGCCCGACCCCCGGACCCCGCCTCCCTCTCCACCTTGGGCTGGTTTTGTTGGCGATGGCGACCTTTGATCCTTCGGACCCCGATTCCCAGACTTCCATCCTCGGAAGTCCGTGGAACTCCTACCCTTCAAAAATTTATCCCTGTCCGCCCGGTTCCCGGAACCCGGGCCTCCACTTGCCGACTGGCTTTGCGGTTATTATTCGATGTCGTGGGACCTTCCAGGCCCGGCCGTTCGGAGTTCCGTTCCCGGAACTCCGTGACGGTCCCGCCGTCCTCCACGACGGACCACAGCCGGCCTCCTATCCTTCAGGTCCTAGGCTCCCGCTCGCTGCCGGCGTCGCCCGAAATTAGTGAAAATCTCACAGCGACCGACACGTCCCAGCGCCCTGGCCGCCGGGCCCCGCCTGGCCAAATGCAGCCAAACCTAAATAATGCACTCGAAAGACGCCTTCTGGTGCTCCGGGTCCCAGGCCTCGAACTTTCGCCTCTGTGTTTCCACCCGCTGTCTGCCATTGCCAACAGCCGTCTCCTGACAGCTTCCCGGCTTGAAAACTCTGATGCCCCTTTAATCTGTCTAAATAGGCTCAAATCTAGAATCTGACTTCGACCCATGTCCTAAAATTTTCTCTTCTCCATCATGAGCCTCTTGAAATATTGAAATTTGGCCAAGAAAGGTCTCCAAGAGCTTTCAGCCGTGTTTTCCCTTCCAGATGGTATTCCTGCCAGGGAAGTCCGGCCCTCTGGGCCCGGATTGTCCAAATGCTCTAAAACGAAGATCGATAATATCTGGAGATAAAATTTATGATATACTTGAACGATTATTTAGGTGTTATCTTTGAAATATGGACTAATATGAATGCTTTTGATGTTTTGTTGCACTGACTTTTCCCTTGCTTGCAGAATATATGGAATCGGCTGCAGGAAGTTCAGGGGCCTTCGCCGAAAAGGATAAGGGAAAGAAATCAGGAAGAACCCCTCGGGGAAAAGAGGATAAGGATCAGATGAAGTTTCAGTTCCAGGGTGAGCCACTCCAGTCAAAGGTCTCAACAGACTGGAAGGAGATCTCGGATACCAACATCGACCAAGTGGACATAGATGAGTTCACTCAGAGGGTCAAGGTCAACCCTACGACAAAGAATGTCAGACTAATACGTCAGAGTGGAATCACCAAGGCTGCCGGTTTTCCTCCCTCTCTCATAGCACCTGAACTAGTGATGGCTTAACGAGAAGCCTATCAAACAGACACCAAAAAAATTATGGACAAGGAGGGGAACATCCTCGCGGACATATCGCCAGAGGGGATTACCAAAACATTTCACATTCCCACGTTCCCACATATGGAGGTCCCCACTTTGGAACAGTGCCAAGCAGCATGGGATGCTAATCTTGCAGGGTGCAAGAAATCGATCAACCTCCTTTGGCTTAAGGAGAAACAGGGCAGTGCTGCGAAGGTTCCCCATGAACTCTTTCGTAGCGATTTCCACGAAGATTATCACGACCTAGTAACTATGCTGAGTAGGGCCATGGGTCTCCCAGTAGCCGCCTACTTCCAAGAATGGATGGCCTATTACATTGAGCAAATCTTGCAGGGAATGAGGACGTGAACACCAAGGTCTCATTCGACTGGGGAGGCATCATTAGCAACTGCTTCCATGAAAAATTCATCAACGTCAAGAAAAGCTTCAAATTCTATATGACATCCTACCTAGTCTACTCCCTGGTAGATCAAAGGCAATACAGTGGATTATTTGTGCCGCCAGATCAGGGACACAAGCGAGGGCTCAAGCCTTTTGACAAATACCCTCAATTCCAATACCACAACTTCAAAAAGGAGTACGGCCTGGTCAATGACGCCTTTACTGGCCATATCATCAGATTGATCACCGGAGACTTCAAGAGGAGGGTCTCCCACAGCACCAGGATGCTCCTGAAGGAATATGCCTTCCTATTTATCTAGTTCCCAAAGTTTACCTACATCCAGGCCCAGGGGTTTACAGAATGACCAAACAGATTACTGAGGTATCCAAATGACAAAATCATCCTCCTGGAGCTATCTCGACAGCTCCAACACATCTAGGCCGTCTTCAGCAATAAGCAACTAGTAGGGATCCCCTATCCCATGACCCTCGGCCAGGGCCTGTATCGATTGTAGACATCTCAATGTGCCAGCAATTCTGAGAAGGAGCTCAAGGAATATAATTTTGACTGGTACACAGCCTGCCTACGGATGGATCCACATGGTCATGTAAGGAAGGCACTGGGGCCGACATACTCCCACCAATACCATATTGAAGATTTCTGGGCAGATTGCCAGGATGACAAAGAGGTCCGCGCGAGGCATTACATGCGCATGATCGTACAGTTCTTAAGAAGAGTGCAACTGTTCCAGGTACCAGACCAGCTCGAGGAGGACGAGTCCATGATAATGCACCCAAGGTACCCTACGGTTGCCAACCTGTTCATACCATCGATAGACTGGGACGAGCAAGAGGTTGATGACCTGGATACTATCACCCAGCCAATCATAACTCGCACTAAGGAGTGGGTTGATGGGCAGGTGGCACAACTGAAGCGACAAGGATTAGTCCTAACGTATGAGGCACTCAAGAGTGAGCCAAGCACCACTAAGGATGTTTCCGCCACCACATCAGTTGGTGAGACCTCCAAGTCTCCTCCAGTCACCAGGTCTCAGAAGAGAAAGGGAGCAGAGACCGCACAGTCTATAGATCCCAAAGAGCAAGCAACAAAAGAAACGAGAGGCTCATCTCCCAAAAGGCTCAAACAGATAGTGGTTACGATAGAATTGCAGCCTCCCTTGCTCCTCCCTCCCCCGACTGGTGCACCGCCTGCCTCCTAGGCTACGGTCGCATCATCTCCGCCAGCGGTGGACATTTCTATCCATCTTGCTCCTTCACCTCTAGCCGGGTTGATAATTAACATTGATTCCTCTTCAGGCATGACCAGTCCTCCTTCCTCTGCCACCATGTCTCCAATTACATCCCTCCCTCTGGCAACAATAACATCGCCTATTCCCCTTTCCACTATACTCGAGGCCCTTAGAAGGCACATGCAGAGTCTTCCCCCTGAGCTCTCACAAATCCTAATGGACTCAGCTCTCCAGGCAGCCCTCGGCCAAGCCCTTGCAATAGCTCAGCCTTCATAACCGCCAACAGGGCCGCCAGCCATGGAAGCTACAATGCAAATCTCAAAAGAGTTGGATGAGCAGGAGCAGGAAGCCTCAAAGCCTATTGAGGAGGAGGCCGATGAATATTATGAACACCCTGAGTATGAGCATTGAACCATCGATAGGGTGGTTTATGAGGAGGAGGAGACGGGCTCTTCTAAGAGCAGTGATGAAGAGGGTGGCTCGGGTGCCAAAGAAATTATCCAAACTTTCAATGAAGACCTTGAGGAGGAGTCAGCTCAGCAGCCAAAGGACGTTGGGGAGGAGGCGGAAAGATCACCACCTGGTGAAGAGAGGTAGCCACCGGAGGAGCAACAGCAAAAAGATTTATCTAATGCTGAGACCCATGTTGTAAAGAGCCCTGAGGCCAAGGTAGCTGAAGGGAAGAAAGAAGAAGAGACAGCAAAAGAAGGTCCCACCCAACAATTATCCACCAAGCTACCCGTCAAGCGCCTCGTATTCGTTCAGGACTTCGACGAGGAGGACGAAGCTACCAAAGAAAAGAGAGAACCCCAAAAGGAGAAAGAGGCAGAGATCTTACCTTTGACGGAGAAGGGTGAGGGCAACCATGATGCACCCAAGGATAAATCCACCATTCCCGACTGGTTGGAGAAACAGCTTGAAAAGACGACCCCAGTCTGAAAGACCTAAGGGCGAGATTGGAGGCCATCTTGGCTCGATCCCTGAGCACGACAAAGAAGGAGAAGAAGCCTAAGGTCCGATCCAAGATAACCATGGACGCTTCCAGCTCCCGAGCCGCACAAATTGCAACGCCGACAGTTGGCCAAGCAAGGGTGAGTTACAGTATCTCCACCATTGACTTGGGGACAGCAACTAGGGAGCAGAAGGTTGAACACTTGGAAGAGTCGGTGGCCACGGTGGTGCACCTGATCAAGCAGGATAAGGTATCCAAGAATGAGCTCAAAGCGCAAATTATTGCTCTAACCGACTACATACAACAATGGTCCTCAGTGGACAACCTGCCCACAACCTCCACAGTTGCACCGCAATTGCTCTCCAAAGAATAGATTGACAAGATAGAGAGGAGGAAGAACTTAGAGAAAATGACTGAGGATTGGTTCTGACAAGTCACCTATGTCGAGAACATGGGAATTAGCAGGGCTGTGCGGATAGCCAACAAGTTCTTGGATTTTATCCAATCCCTAGAAAGCACAAGGAGGCTCTGCACCAATTTCCCTGCAACATATGACTCCACCTTCTCGAGAATTGAAGCCATCCTTCAGATGCCTGAGGACACATGGGAAGAGAAGCTAGAACTGAAGAAAGAAGATCATTGGCTGGTGGATGTATGACGCAGAGACCTCGACAACCAAAAGGAGAGGTTGGAGCAAATTTTGAGCAGGGTAGATCCAAATATCGAGTGGATCAAGGAAATCCAGACGGAATGTGCCCAATACCTTAAGTTGATGACGGACTATGATATGCCCACGGTACAAATGGATGCTGAAAAGATCAAGCCATACTTCCAGGAGAAGATGAAGGATGGGATAGCCGAAGAAATCACAACAGAATTCCTGAGTTTTGCTGCTCGCGCCTTCGACCGATCAGAGCTTTTCAAAGACCAAAGCTTGAAGTATGACGAGGATTAGAAGCGGCTGGAAGAGAACACTAAGGAGTGGAGCTACCAGGCGTTAAGATGCGAGATCCTCGAGATAGACAAGGTCCAGGCCGTCATCCTCAAGTACATAGAACACGTAGCTTCCGAGGAGCAAGAGGACAACCCAGCCAAAGAAGAAGACCTCTCTGAAGGGTAGCTATAGCCAAGAAAACAACAATTAGCTACAGGATGAAAGAGCAATAGTGCCATCCACTAGATGACGAAATAGGGAAGAGACAAAAAATGTTTTTAAATTGTAAATCTATTTGGGGATAGGTGAAACCCTATTTTGTAATGAATCTTGGCCACACAATTGTAATGAATCTTGGCCATTCATTTAACTTTTGGAAAACTATAAATAGAGCACTCCCCTCATTTGTAAAAGTGAGAGTTGAGTTGTTGTAAATACATGCTACTAAAATTTATAAGAAATAACATTGACTTGGTGTATTTCCTTGATTTCTCTCATGTCATTTGATTCATTTCTCCAATTTCACATGTTTAGCTTAGATCTTATTACTGTTAGTTAGTTATTTACTTTATTTGGATAAATCTTAGGAATGTTGTTGGGTGATTGTGAAAATTCCTGCTTTGTTGATGATCCCTTAGTCCATACTTTTTGCTGTTTGTTGAAGGTAGATAGCTGTGCAAAGTTAGCCTAGACTCAATTTCAAAAGTTGCTCCAAATCTCCATCTTTGATTCATGCATGTATGTGGTGGATGAGAGATGAAACATCTGCAGCCCTTAGAAGATAACACAATTTCCATGATACTGTGAAATCCCTGGTTAAGTGGGATATTGTTTTGAGGAATTTTCCATTGTAGGAACTCCGTTGTCACTATTCATTGCAAGCTTTAGACTTAGGAACTTTTCTCCTCCTTCGCCCTTTTCCCCTTTTTTTAGTAACTGATCAATACCAAGGTTCATTGCACATTGTAAAGCCAAATCCAACAATTAAAATGGAGTTCAAGATTGCTGTTTGAACCTATAGCCAACACATAACTGCCTTCATCTTAAGGACTCCTTTTCAGAGATTCGATTTCATGCTTTGTGTCCACACTTTGTATTTCTGTAAGACCGCCTTGTGATTCCAGCAAATCACATCAACTACTGAGGTATCTAAGCATTGTCATGACCTGACATCCGAGAGACCTTGGGATAGTGTTCTGAAATTCGATTGTGGGAGATTGTCTTTCAAGAGAGGTAGTGCGCCTATGCACTGCCTATGTTGAGAAGTGCATAAAAACACCATCAACACACTTTGAATTGGATTTTGTTCAAATGATAAGATGTCCCTTTTGCTCCAAATGAACCAACAAAATAGTTGTAGTCTGCTTGTATTAGTTGGGAGATAGTTATGCTTGTATTAGTTGGTAGATAGTGACGTCTGGAGTTAATCTACATTTTTTGCAAACAATTGGAACACTTTCTACTATGCTTTTACTGGTTAAGACAAGGCAACAATTTGCATTACCTCTTTCATATTGAGTTTTAGTCTTGATTAAAAAGTTGGTGATGCGAATACTAGACCCAACAAACATATAGGGCAAGAATGTATTTATTAGATTGTTGCTAACGTTTACAGTTATAGTCATTTGACCATTGCAATCTACAAGATCCACATGTACTATTTCTGCCTTGCTTTGGGTATTGGTGTACTTGGTAGAAGTAGGACCATATACAACAAGAACATCTCCTTCAAATACCAAACCAGTTTGTTCTGTGCAAAGCTCCAATATTGTACTAGGTTTTGGGTTTGTTAAAATTAGGCTGTAAAAATGAATTATGTAGTTAATTATGTATTATAAACATGCATTATAGTTGTGAAAATTGAATAATAGAAAATGTACATTATTCTCAATTGTGGGAATATAAATTAAGTATTTTTCATCACTATGTATATTGTTGTTTGTAGAAATCTATGGAAAATGTACAACCATATACATAGCTTTTTTACTAAATTTGGTATGAAAGAAGACTATTAAAAATTAATACCTTTCTTTGTTGCTTTGAGTAGCCATTCTAGTAGGAGATGTGCTATTTAGTTCAATGCTTTCCAAATGGCTGTAGTAGGAAACGAAATTGTTAGTCATGAAATTTGTGGATCATATTACTATTTAACATTTCATTAATTTGGAAGAATTGACAATTCTCATCATTTTGTTATGCATTCTTATGTAGTTACAAAAAATGCATGCTATTCTCAATTGTGTGAATATAAATTAAAGTTTTTTTACTATATGTATGTTGGTGTTTGTAGAAATCTATGGAAAATGTAGAAGTGTATACATAGCTTATTAACAAAAATTGGTAGAAAAGAAGACTAATAAAAATTAATACCTTTCTTTGCTGCTTTGAATGGTCATTCTCGTAGGAGAAGTGTTATTTAGTTCAATGCTTTCCAAATAGATGTAGCAAGAAATGCAATTGTTAGTCATGTAATTTGTGGAAAATACTATTTAACATTTTACTAATTTGGAAGAAATGACATGTATGGCCATTTTTTTTATGCGTTTTTTTTTTTCAGGTACAAAGATAGATTCATCAAGATCATCTACATCAAGGTCTTTTTCATTGATTTCCATGTTTTTGAAAAAGTGCAAAATACATTTTTTTGTACTTGTATAGTAATCTACTTCTAAAGTATTGTTTTTCTTATTACATTTAGATATATTTCTTATATATTTGGAAAATGTTTTGTAATTGATTTTTGGCTAGTATAAATACCTTTCGTCCGATGTAATATTGGTTGTATGGACAGTTGTTGCTAGAGTGTTGTTAATTTTAATCATGTCAAATTGCCTTTGACAAAACAAATGTGTTAGTGAACTAAGGTTTTTCAAGATGATATTTTGTTAAAGAAAATAAATTATGTATGTTGTCCATGTAATTTACTCTTTATTTGTGCCTTGTTGTGCTTTTGTAGGTACTGAAGTAGATACTTTGTTTTGCCCAATATTCATGATTTCAAGTCACCTACAAAATAATATTTCTATTATTTTTCATTATATGAATTATGATTTGCAGAATAGTATAATTAATCAGTTTAAGTACTATTTTTTGAGTAATAGTTAATGTATGTAGACTATAAAATCATTTTTCATATAAATTTTTTGTACATGATTACCTTTTCCAGGATGCAGAGCATGGCTAGATGATGTTGGCAACATGAAATAGAAGAGTGTCATGATCTATCCAGTACGATTCAAATCTTTAAATTTTTGTTGTATTTGCATAATTCTTTTTCCACACATGATCAATAATGGTCCTTGAATTTTTTTTTGTATTTTCCTATAACATATGCAATTTGTGTATTTGCATGTTCTCTTTAAGCATTTTTTTTTTTTTGGAGTTGGAAATGTCAATGTTGAAGTCACCTACAATGTAAATAAGGCTTCCAGTAGAAGCAATTGTCATTGCTTTGTTAACAATTTTTATAATATTTGTAAGTGATGCTGGTGGTTTGGCATAGATATTACAAATATAAAGGCTTTGTTTAGTAAATATCAGTGTACTCAATATTGCTTCAACATTATCTTCTATAAGTGGAATTGCATTTTTTGTGCAGGTCATTATTTTGTGTATATGGTATGTTGCAGAGCAATTATATTTTGGTAATACATCATTTATTATTGGTGTTTCCAAATATGTCTTTTACAAACAAATAATGTCTGATGATATTAAATCTTTGTCATGAACAATGTCTTGTTTGTGTAGTTGGAAATGACAAGTGTTTAAATGTATATATGGTAATACATGATGCTTGATTTTTGTAATGTATGTAATTTTGAAGAATCCACTTTGCTATTGTTTCTAACCGTGTCATTTCATCTATGATTTCTATTTTTACTTTAAAGTTTTTTGCTGTTAAAGGGCTTAACAAATATAATGTTTCAATTGTTGATGTGCGGGAAAGAGCTGCGTAAGCTAACCCATGTTGATGTACACCTAATGGTTCAGATGCAAGGCCATGCATTGTAAGCCCTTGTGATCTATGTATTGTTTGAGCACATGCTAATTGTACTATGAATTGTTTTCTAACAATATTCTTATGTTGAGCATTTAGTTTTAGGATTGGTTTGGCAACTCAGAGTATTGGTACCCATCCATTGTTAATATATGTTTGGTTTAAATGTGATAGTTTTGTAGATTGAGCTTTTCCTATACGATGATCATTGAATTCAATCCATATAATGTCCATGTCAGCATTTTGTGTATATGTTTTGAATATTCCATCTGATCCATTTACGAGACCATCCTATGTATCATAGTTTCCACCATAAATTTCAACTAATATGTCTTTTTTTAACAAAATTTGGTATGCTAGATTTGTATTATTTTTGAACAATTGTTCTACATTAACAGAATTATCCTATTCATCAATTGCATTGATTGCTATTAGTTTTACAGGAAGAGAAAATAATGTTTTCTAATTGTGTGCATTATCATCTTTTCTTTTGTAAGAAAGAAATGGAAATGTTGGATCAATAGGTGTAGGACTTAAGCATTTGTTATTCAAGTATGCTATGTCACCGTCTGTTTGAGAGTTTGTTTGTATTCTGTTAAGAATTTTGATGAAAATTTCATATTTTTTCTCATAGTTGTTTGTAAGGTATAGCATTTGATGTTTTACCAAAAATTGTATGGAACTAGTTCAGTGTGTATTTTTATAGTTTGAAACACTGGACAATCATGTATAGGTTCTGCTTGATAGAAATCACCACAAAAAATAATGTCTAAACCACCAAAATTTTAGTAGGTGTTTGCATGATGTCACACAATCTTTTATCAATATCATGCAACAATCTTGCTCCAATTAATGAGATTTCATCAATAAGGATAATATGCAATTGTTGATATTATTTTTTCAATATATCTAATTTGTCTGCGCTCAATGGAATAGTAGTGGATTTGTTAAATGGTATGAATAGTACAGAGTGCAAAGTTGTGCCTCCAATATTGTAAGTTTTTTTACTTGTGTATGCAAGTAATAAGCCCTTTATCTTATCTAGGTCACTATCAATAGAGTTATTGTATATATATGCAATAGGCCTTGGCATATAGCTTTGGGAGTGAATGTTTTTCTTGTTCTAGCACCTCCTATTAGAAACAAATGCAATGGTTCAAGTAATTTATGTTGGTTTTTTATTAGTATGTCCTTTAATATGGCTTATTGCTCTTTGTTTAACATTCTTCAAAGATTGTAGTATTCTATGTTGTCAACTAAGTTTGGATGTTTAGCAATTTCAAATGGCCTTCTCATTTTTTCATTGTAGAATTTTAAGTTTCATTGTGTCTAGATCCGATTGCAAATTGTATTTGTTCATTATATTTGATGTTGAAGTTTTCAGCATTGTTTGTTTTTGTATAGTTCTTGTTTTCAATATTGACATCATTAATAACATTTTCCAAATCACCCCATAGCTCATTTATATGATATGTGTACTTTGCTTGATTAAGTTTTACTATTTTTTCATTAGCAATGAAAGCCTTTTCCCATGTTGTGAAGCCTTTTTTCAACATTTTTTCATCTATGGAAAATGGGATATACATTAAAAGTTGTTCCCTACAATAGTTTTTTATGTCAACATGTTTATTGTATCTTATATATTGACTACTTTTTGGTCTACTTTTTTTTAATTGTCCTTTTCTTGTTCTATATTCTATGAAAAATTCTACTAGACAAACATTTTCCAACATTTGAAGACATGCAATATAATGTTCAATTAATTTTTTACAAGCAACATTTTGTGAATCATTTCACTCATTTTTTAGCTATACGAATTTTTTCAAAATAAATGTACAGTTTTTAGTATTTGATGTGTCTGAATATGCATTTCCTTGAACTATAGTTAAAAGGAAGTGAAAGCACAATGTGTACAACTTGTTGAGTAGACATTTGTTGTAGGTTGAGCAAAGCATTTCCAAGTCTTGTTATCATTTTAATCACATCAGTGGTATGTTCTTTGTGCTCTGTGTGTATTTTGTTAAATGCATTTGTTATTAAGGCATTGCATTTTTTCATGTATGAGCTACAGTGCATTGCTGTAGCATATGCATTTAGAAAAAATTATGCATCTGTATTTGCTTGCCATAGATGTGGAATTTTTTTACAAAATGTATTGCTGCAAATGTGAGTTGGCTTTCTTCTCAAAAACATTGTTGGTCTAAGCAATGTAGATTGTATGGCCAATATGTACATTCTTCTTCATCCATGCTTATGTTCACTAGGAAATCCTCAAAAGATGTAGAGAAATCATAATTTGAACATTCTAAAGTGGATATAAGTTTTTTAGCAAAACACGTGTTTCTTTTTTCATCGATGCATGGTTCAAGAATTCTTGTTGTTTTCATTGGTGGTTGTGGAAAACCAAAGCGGCTTTTATTTTGGTCTTGCCACATTGTTTAGTATGGTGATGTATATGTATTTTAACCATTTTTTTATTTAAAGTTTCAGTATTGCAAGTTATGTATCGGTCTACAAAATTTTCAATACTAGTATTAGTATCTTTTCCATAAATAGGTGCATCTTTAACCCATAGCTTGAAATGGTCATGTTCATTTCCTCGATTTTGGAATTTTGTAACTAAAAATTAGTCCAATACCTTTCTGAAAAATGTCTCATCTAAACATATTAATTGTTTCATTGCATTAATTCTATGTTTATAATCGCGAGTACAAGTGGTTGAATCCTTTTTAATCAAATAGGTAATGTCAACTTCATTAAGCAATTCTTGTTGGTTTTATGTTGATTTGTTTTTGTGTGAGATGTACAATTATTTCAATGTTTCTTTTAATGGCTCCCAGTTTTGTTTTGCACTAGTGAAAGTTACAAAAAAAGTAGGTGGTCCTAACTGTTGTATTAGTGTGAAAATATTTCTCTTCAATTGTTGCAAATAGTATGGAAAATTTCTTATTTTTTTGAAATCTACATATCCAATATCTGATTGCAATATTTTTTCAAGGTTTGGTTTGTGCTTCACATCTTTTGCTAGTATGGTTCTACCTTTTAATTTCCCTTTGCAAATTCTTATCCATAGTGTAGAAAAAACTTGGGCAATTATAATTTTAATGGTTTTGAAAAATAAGTTGGTAGTATGATAAGCAAATGTTCAATTTGAAATTTGTAATTACCATTGTGCAATTTTTTGGTATGAAATTTTCTTTTCAATTTATTTATCACATGGTTCCCTGAAAAATAGTGTTGGAAAATTCATTTCTTTTGCATATTTGTCTTATCTATATTTCCAATTGTGATGAGAGTGTTTTCTTTTTGGAGTAAAATGGATCAAGGGTGATAGTTGGTGCTTCTAATTTTTTCCTTCAAATGCTATTCATATTTTAGATTTAACACTTGGGAGGTATTTGCATATTATTTAAACTCTAATTTTAAAATTTTCTACAATCTTCTTCCTTTGGGTAGAGATTTGATTGTTTTTAATTCATCCTCTTATTATGGGTGTGTGAGTAATAGTCCCTTTAGGGATATCTTTTTCATTATGACAACTAAAGGAAGGTTAAGTGATTTCACCCCTTTTATTAGAAAACTAAGATAAACATGACAAAAAATGATATGCCTTACAAATGAGACAAATGATATAAAATAGGTTTTTCAAAAATAAAAAGATATACAAAAATAATTGATGAACTAAATTATGCCTAATTACTTCCCATCCATGTGGACATGTGAGAAAAGAAGCATAAAATGAAAACTTCAGTCACATTTTTATGTGATTTCTTACACTTTTACATAGGAGTCCAAATTCCTTCATCATACCCTAAATCATTGATTGATAGTTGGAAAGCATTTGATACTTGGTGAATCTATATTTTATGAATTTCCTTCTATAAGAGAGATTTGAGTTGGGAGGGTGCCTCCTCTTGATGGGTTGTGATAGAAATTTTCTTTCTTAACTTATGGTGACTGAAGGACATGGTTTTTCTTTTATTTTCATGACAAAGAGATGATGTGGGAGAGAATATTTTCACCTTGTGGCATGACATGCCAACTTGTGTCTACTAATAAGAAAATGTTCAACAACATGACCTATATCATAGTATATCAAAAAATGAAATGGAAACCCTTCAAAGTCTACAAGTTGAACCCAATATTTTCCTACAACGCTTGGATAATGTCTACAAGAAGATACTCAAAGATATCTAGATCTACTAGAATCTTATCATAAGCTATATGAGTAAAAGTTGAATTAACCTTATCTATAGCAAAAAAAAAACCTAATGAGTTGTTAATTGCTTGAAATAAGGAGTTTAGCCAAATTAAAATGGAATATTAGGAAACCTACGTCAATAAGATTTTGAAAGATTTCCTAAAGGTATTGAATGTTATATGCCACAATATTAGCATGGAATGTGTTGACCTTAAAACCAAAAATGATTAAAAATGGCCTTAATCTTTGATAGATTCAAATGCTTCAATGAAAAACCCTTGAGCACAAGGAAAATTTGTAGACTATCTTCCATGAGTGGTAGTTGAAAGAGATTCACGTGTTTAGATCTAGAAGACTTGGCAAGAGGTGGTTGAATTTTGTAATCAATTCATACATAGAAAAAGAACTCTCACCTTCAATTAGGGCTAGAAACATTTTCTTTGAATGATATGGAATGGTTTGATGGTTGGAAAAAAATAAAATGAGATTGGAATTATCTCTTTTCTAATGAGGTTTGGATTATGATTCTATTATCTTCTAGCATTGGACACTTCCATTCCTTTTCTAATTAGAAGCTTTACAAGCACAAGAAGTGGTCTTTAGTTTTATATTGTCTTCAATCTTGTCATATATGTTTATTTTTTATGCCTTGTTGGTCTTTCCATTCTAGAAGGTGTAGCTTTGGAATGGTTAAGAATATTATATTTTGATTTGGAGTGGTTATTGTAGGAAATGAAACTAACTTTTAAAAGGAGTTCCATTTTCTGAGACGAGGGTTTGTGGAACACCATAACGGAAAATTAGGCAGTTCATGATAAATTTGGCTATCTGCTTCCCCATTATGTAGGTCATAGGAATGGCTTCAATCCACTTAGTAAAGTACTTAGTGGCAGTTATGATAAACTTATGGCCATTGGATGAGGTTGGAGTGGTTTTTCCTATGAGGTCAAGTCCCCATTGTGAAAAAGGCCATGGTGTAATCATTGGCTGCAATTCTTGAGACGAACCATGGATTAAATCTCCATGCTATTGACATTGGATACATTT
The DNA here is from genome assembly GCA_007258455.2 of Sequoia sempervirens. Taxonomy (NCBI): domain Eukaryota; kingdom Viridiplantae; phylum Streptophyta; class Pinopsida; order Cupressales; family Cupressaceae; genus Sequoia; species Sequoia sempervirens. The sequence continues at coordinate 528,530,177 of VDFB02000017.1, forward strand.
ATGCACATACTGATGAGCTTCTTTTTCCATGGTTGGCTAATAGTACCCTGTCAATAGTTTCTTAGCTAATGTAATACCACTGGAATGGGACCCACATATTCCATCATGTATTTTTGTTAAAGTAGTTATGGTTTCCTCTTGGTTAAGACATCACAATAATGTTCCTTTGATGCTTCGATGGCAAAGGGTATCACCTAGGAAGACAAATCAGGATTCCTATTTAACAAAGGTCCTTTTAAGGTTTAGGGTGATATCAGATGGAAGGGTTCCTTTGTTAAGGTAAGTAAAGATGTCATTGTACCATGGGGATCTAGGTCCAATAATGACACACACAAATTTAGATTCAGGGATTGTGAAACTTGGTATGAGAAGTTGTTCCACCAAGAATTCACATTTGAGGATGTTGTTCGGCATGTCTAGTAGTGATTTGATTGTTGCCATGGTGTCTACTACTCTGTTGTTCATGTGTGAGGAATTTGCTAAAAAATTATTTCTATAAAAAGGTCTTTGAGATTCTCCACCATCTTCTTGTAAGGAGTGAGCTTGTCATCCTTAGTTTGATAGTCGTCATTGACTTGGTTGATAACCAACTATGAGTCTCGATATAATTTCATCTCTTGAATCTACCACTAAACTACTATCATTAGACCTGTGATTAGTTCTTCATACTCAACAATGTTGTTGGTACACGAAAATGATAGTCTATATGACTTTGGGATGCAATCACCTTGGGGGGTGATGAAAAGAATGCCTGCTCCTAATCCATGTCGGGTGAATGATCCATCAAAGTAAATCTTCCACTAAGCTATGAGATTAATAATGAACACTAATTTGTTAGGGAACTCAGATATTAAAGTTTTCTCAACATAGATAGGTGCTTCTACTAGTTGGTCTGTGATCACTTGTCCTTTGATTTCCTTACGCTCCACATACTCTTTATCAAACTCTATCAAGATCATCACCCATTTAGCCATTCGTCCTGTGAGGGTTGCTTTGGATAACATATATTTTAATGGATCAATCTTTGTAATGAGCTTGATTTGATGTGACAACATGTAGTGCCTAAACTTTTTTGAAGCAAAAACTACTACTAGGCATGCCTTCTTAATGGGTGAATAGTTCATTTCATAGCCTACCAAGGTTCTGCTGATGCAATATATGGCTCTTTCCTTTCCATTTTCATCATGTTGTGCTAAAAGAGCTCCTAGTGTTGTTGGTGTTGCTGAGATATACAAGATCAATGGTTTGTTTAGTATAGGTGGCATGAGCACTAGAGGTGTTAGCAGATAATCTTTGATCTATTGGAAGGCTTTATCACATTTTTCATCCCACTTGTAAATTGTCCCTTTATGAAGAAGATACGAAAAGGGGTGAATCTTATAAGATAGTTGGGCTATGAACCTTATGATGGACTATAATCTTCCTTGTAATTCTCTCATCCAGTTCAATTTATGGGGTGGTTCCATGTCTAGGATGGATTTAACCTTTGCTGGATCAATTTCTATCTCTCCTTGTAAAACAATAAAGCCAAGAAGTTTCCCTGATGTGACCCCGAACACACACTTTTTTGGATTCAGTTGTACCTTGTATTCTTCAAGTCTATCAAAGATAGGTCCTAAGACTTGTATGTGCTCACTTCTCTTCTTTGATTTTTCTAAAATATTGTCCACATAATATTCAATTGTTTTGTGGATCATGTCATGAAATATGAGGGTCATTACTCTTTTATAGGTTGCTCCTGCATTCTTTAACCCAAATGGCATCACATTCCAGAAATAGGTTCCCCATGGACAAGTGAAGGCAGTTTTGTGTTGATCCTCCTTAGTGATTATGATTTTATTATAGCCTGAAAAACCATCCATGAGTGATAGAATTTCATGCCCAACTGTTAAGTCCACAATGTGATTAATGTTGGGATGAGGGAAATTATCCTTCGAGCATGCCTTGTTTAGATCTCTAAAATAATTGCATATTCTGACCAAAAGAGTTATTTGACGGTGCATCTACCTTAATTTCTGCTTAACTGGTTTGGCTTCAGGATAGACTGCTAAGTGATGCACAACTACTTTTGGATCAAGGCCTAGAATATTTGTGTATGACCATGAAAAGTTGGCCCTTCGCTCTTTGAGGAATGTTGCAAGATTCTTCTGTTCTTCATCTAACAAGGATTCAACATAAAAAGTGGTCTTAGGTTCTTTCTCTGTTCCCACATTGATTGGAGTGGCCTTTTCTGCTAGTATTGCTAACTTCTTTGGATGCATTACAATAAGGGGGAGATTGAATCCCTCATCCTTGGGTACCTAAGAGAGGTTTTCACCATTGGATGTGTCCTTTGTTTTTACTATTTTGGGATTAGAGAGTGCCACTAGGTGGTTTTCACTCAAGGATCTGCATGTTAGTTATGTTTCATTTATTTTGCAATTGAAGGATTTAATCATCTCCCCATAGTATTCCCTTGTGTTGAGATCTATGTCAAAGCTTGCTTTATGATCTGCCCAAGATAAGTTGTCACAAAGTCCCATGAATTCTAAGATTGCTTCATTGTTTTCAAATAAATCTAGAATCGGTGGTCCTTGTTGGTCCATGTCAATGAGTTGCGGGTATACTAGGCATATTTCAATTGATTGGTCATTTGAGACAAAGGAAATTATGGATATCATAAAGAGGGTTTTGTTCTCAAATAGGTTAGCAACATCACCGAGAAAGTCGTCTAAGGTTGCATCACATGATGTAGGTGACCAAGACGAAGCCTCAACTCATTTAGCTGAAATACCTTTCCCAATAAGTGTGACCTTGCTAGTAATACAACCTAAGCCAAAATTCTTTATTCGTTTCTCAAGAAAAATGGGTTCCAGTAAACCATTGTCATTCTTCCCTAGCTTCTCATTCTTGTTATATCCCATGCTCTGTATTAGTTGTAGGCCTTTGTTGTCATCTTCCATGGGAAGAATAGGAATAGGTCATTCATCTTGATAGAGAATTTTAGAGATATCTTCCTCATTGACATCTTCTTGATTCAAATCTCCCCATTTGGTGAAGGTAGTAGCCACCATCTTGATTGTTTCTGGTTCTTTGGTGCTAGATGTGGGTTTCCCATGAGATTGACGAGAAATAGGTAAGTCTCCTAAGACAAAGGTGTCTTTTAATAGTTTGTAGTTTCCACAACCATCATCTTGTATCACTGCTTTGATGTTGGGTATACTCTTTACAATGGGAAATTTTAATAGGGATAAGGGTCAATAAATGAGCTTGATGGTGTAGGTCCTTCATCATTTTTGGGTATTTGTGGGATCTTATAAAACTTGGCCTCAATACTTTGCAATAGTAAAAAGGCTTAGGATCTCCATGGATAGTTATTTCTCTACCTTCAAAAGGAAACTTCACACACTGATGATAATTTGAGGCTACAACTTTTAGAGCATGGATCTAGGGTTGACCAAGCAATATGTTATAGGGAAGATCAAGATCAAGTACTTGGAATGTATTTTCTGCAATAAGAGGTCACACTTGGATTGGAAATTCAATAATCCCTTGTGATACTCATTCTTGATCATCATATGCTTTGATGGTAGTACTCTTTGTCTTCTCAATAGTATCTTCTAAATAGCCTATATTTTTTATTAGTTGTAGGGTACAAATGTTCAGACCAACACCTCCATCTACCAAGACTCTTTTGACCTTGTTTTTATGAAAGACAACCTCAAGGTGTAAAGCACGGTTATGAGATGGTTGGGATGGTAGGTCTTGCTTATAAAAGGTGAGAAGATGGTTGGTGATATGCCCTACCATAGCTTGAAACTGATTTGTATCAATGTTCTTAGGAACAGATGATTTAGACAAGGCTTTCTCCAATATTTCCCTATGTGAGGGGGATAACCTTAAGAGTTCTAGGATAGATATCTATGCAGAGGTCTATTTAAGCTAATCTAGAAGATTTTACTTGCTAGGATTAGTTGTGGGAAAAGTAGGTTGTGTCCTAGATTAAGATGGGACTCCTTGAATGGTTATTTTTCCATGTCGTGTGGTGACTCCACATTCTGTACTAGCTCCTTTGATGGTGACAATAATGATAATGCTATCATAGGAGGCAACGAAATTGAAATAGGTATGCTTCATATTGGTGTTATCCTTAGCTTTGCCATTGTTATTTGCTTTGTTATGATCTGGCATAGGGTTCTTGTATATCTTGAGATCTTGGTTGCCAGTTGGTACCTCAATAGATATGGTATCATTTTCTATGAGATCTTGGATGATGTTCTTGAGTTTAATGCAATTTACTATTTTATGCCCTTTGATTTTTTGAAAGTCACAGAGATCATGCTCGTTGTACCAGGATGGCTTTTCTTGTAGTTCTTGGTAGTTTTCAAAGTTGAGAAGTGTTATCAGATTTGACTCTACTAATTTCTTCATGATCATCTTGATGGGTTTTGATAAGTGTGTGTACTTGCATTTGGGATAGTTATTCATGTTAGTAGTTTTCCTTTGTTGTATGTTGGTGTTATTGATATGATTATTCTAAGGACGTGTTATTTGTTGCACAATCAAATGGATATTAGCAACTTGATTGTTATTAGGTCTAGGAGCACTTAGGACTACCTTAGCATCTACCACATTGTCATTTATTACGTTCTTGTTCTTTGCCAAAACATGAGGTTTCTCATTCGAACTAGTTGAAGGACGGTTGTCTTTGTAAGCTTGAGTATTTCCTTGTGAGATCAAAGCTCTCTCGATGTTAAGGGCTCTAGGTACTAGTTCGTCATATGATGTGATGCATTGCATTTTCAAGTGGAATGACATATTTGGATCCAGATTGGATATTATGATTCCCATTTGTTGTTTGTGAGGAATAGGCCACTTGCTTTTACTAGCTCTTTGCCTCCATCGTTATAAGAAATTAGAAAAATTTCCTCCTTGATTTTGTCTGAGTGTATAATTCTTCTCGAATAATGTCCATGTCAAGATTGAAGGACCAGTGATCGATGAATTTATCGGTAATTTCTTGAAAAGTTTTGATACTAGGAGGCAGATGAGAAAATCAATCCATAAAATGACCCATTAAACTTCAAGGGAAGAGGCACATTAGATATGAATCATTGTAAGCCACTTCCATGCACATGAAATTGAATTCTTTGATATGGTCCATAGGACTTCCTCTCCCTTTATATTTGTCAAATTTGGGAATTTCAAAAACCAGGAGGAAAGGGTATCATTACTATGTTTCAATCAAATGGATAAGGGCACAAGTTTTGTGTATGAGGTTTCTTTGTCTTTCCCATACAAAGGTCCTACATTTCCTGTGAGAGTATTTTCAATTGTGATGCCAAATCGTCTTGCAAGATGGGTGGAGGAACATATGGAGAGATGACAGATGAATTGTATGGGGGGTATAATGGTGTGAGATTCTGTGAAGATGATGGGGGTATTAATGTATATGTTCCTAATACGTTTGGATTGATGACATTCAAATGAGGATAATAGGAGCCTTGTTGCTCTTGTTGGCCGTACTGTTTGGCTAGTAGGGCTTGACATTGGGCCTACTGTTTTTGGTGTGCTAATAAAGTTGCTTGTTGTGCTTGATGTTGTTGTTGTGTTTCTTGATGCACTGCTGAGATTGCTTGTTGTTGTGCTAAGACTTCTTATTGAGCTTGATGTTGTCGTTGGGCTAAGGCTACTTGTTGAGCTTGATGTTGCTGGTGAGCTTGATTTTTTTGGGATAAGGCTTCTTGTTGTTCTTGCTATTGTTGGATGACTTGTTGATAAGCCTATTGTAAAGATAAGGCATGCGCTTGCAATATGGGATCAAGTGGTTGTTGGGACATTTGTGATGGATTACAGATATTCATGTTTTGAGTAGGCAATGGATTGCTAGTGAGAGGTGGAGGGTTCCCTTGATTTACCAGTCCTTGTAAGATGGTAGAATGAGGTGGAGGAATGTATGTTTGAGGTCCTGATTGATTTGGCATAGTAAAGGGAATTGTGGGAAAAGATGATGTTATTAAATTTTGCAATGGAAATGACACACTAGGACCTTGAGTCCATTGATCGAAGAGATTTCCTTGTCCTATGTTTTGAGGATTACCTTGTGCTAAAGATGTAAACAAGAGATTGGTGATAAAGTTACTTCCTCGATTGACCAAACTTGTAATCAAGGGATTGTTTTGAGGTGGATTGATGTTGTATGATGTGCATGTGTTTTGTGAAACCACAGGTATAGATGAACCCATTGGCAAATTAGGTAAGGATGTCCCTATTTTCTTCAAGGATTGACTTTGTGGTATGGTAGTGGTATGCCCTTGAGTGTTGTTTTGAGATATGGGATCCACACTACTTTGTGTAATGGTAGGAACACTTGTGGTACTCATGGATATGAAAAAAGAAGGGCGCCCTTGATATGAAGTCATGGTTGAGTAATGAAGATCAAGATGTGTATGTATTTATTTAGGATCTTCAGGAATAGGAGGAGCACCAAAGCAAGGAATCCAAGTGGTTGTTGGGGGTGGAGGATTAGTTCCAAGTGTTCCCACAAGTGTATTGTTTTCAAATGAAATTTCATTTCCAAAGTCTTTAGCAAAGATTGTTGCAAGATTCAAAATATATATATAATTTATCCCTAGTGATGGGATGAGGAAGCCTTGTGTTAAATTTTTTGCCACAAATGTTGGAGAGGTAGGAGCTATATTTTCAAAGGCTTAATGTTCCATAAGTTCCTCCCTAGTGAATTCAAAGGGGTTATTTGTGATGTCTTCAATCTCATATGGTCTTGATGGTGATGAAAGTTGTTGTGAGGGGGTAACATGGCTTCTAGGATCAAATTCTAAAGGATTTGGATCACTTGAGGTAAATGTAACTTTGGTCTTCTCCATGATTCTCTTGTGTTGTGATCTAGTCTTTACCATAAATTTTGTGTCACTTGTGGGAGATTTGTGCTAAGTTTTGTAATGTTTGAACTGTTTAGTTGACTTAAATCTAGGTAAAAGGGATGCTCTAAGTCTTTTGGGAGCAATTGTGATAGTGGGGGTTGAAAATATGGATGATGTGGAGAGTGATCTTTGCAAACATTTTGGGACAACACTTTTGACTTGAGTTTAATGTTTTGATGTTGGGATAAAGGATGTTTATGAACTTAGAAATCTTTACGGTAGACTTGTGACCTTCAAGATGAGCTAGTTCAAAAATGATAACTAACATAGCTAGGTGCATGGAAAATGATACATTTCACATGCAAAGTAGCTAGGTTAGCAGGTGGTGTGGTTTTATTTCATGTTTAAGTCACAAAGTGTTGGTGTATTTGAAATTTGATGAAGGGGTGAGTGAGATGTTTGACCCAATTTTGACCTAAAGTGAACCTTTGTTTTGACAAGATCCAGGTAGTGAGAATGATGCTAGACCTCTAAAATATTCAAATCCTAGAGACTCAATGTTGATTTAAATGAGAGGATGGATGGGAATATTCAAACCTGTTCGGGCTCTCCTAGCTCGAGCATAAATGTTTCTCATCAAGGTGTAACAATTGTGGTAAAATATTGAGGCCCACTTTTGACCAAACCTTGTTCTACGATTCATATGTATGAAATGAAGCACTAGAAGTTTTCCCCTATGGATTTTGATTGTTTTATGAATCATTTAGAGGAGTTTGGTATCATGTAAAAAGATCAAGATTTTGACTCCAAAAAGAAAGTGTACATGTCTGGATATTTTCTTAGTGTGCATTCATAAAAGTTTATAAACAACTTGTTCATGTTCTCGTAGAGTGCCTCAATGTGGTAGTTGACTGATTTTGCTCTAAGATGTCTAAGTTTAAAGTGATGACTAGTTGACCTTTGTTTTGGGATCCTAACTTTGCGTGAGATCATTTGACAATAGTTTAAGTTTATGGAAGAAAGGAAGATATTTATTGCCATGCAGGAGGTGGTAAAATGGGCCTTCCAGCCTCAATATCAACTTGTTCCTCTTCTTCATCTAGAATGGTTGTTGTGTTTTTCCACTGTGTATTTGTTTCCTTGTTTTCAAAAGTGAAGTTTCTGAAACTACTAATGAGATTAGTTTGTTCTTCGTTAATGAGTTCAAATTTTGGCTAAATTATAACACCTGGAAGATCAAGTTATTCAACGGGAGCAATTGGTCTCAAAATAGTCATGTGGAGTTCATTTGTTAATTTATCTTTGCTTAAGTGAATTGATTTTACCACAAACACTTGTCTTGATTATGTTTCCAAACTAGATGTTTATGTCCAAAACATCATAACTTTCACAATGTCCATTTCGTGAAAATCATGAGGTTGAAGCCATAATTTCCTATGTTGTCTTTGGGAAAATATGGGTTTGAGATAAATGTCAAGATATTTAGAAATCACCAAGGATAATTTTTTTAGGACAAGCAGTAATATCAAGGCTAACTCAAGAAGTCCATATTCGAGCCAAAGTGTTTGAAATTCTGAGGATGATAGTGAATGCTTGTTTTTTAATCGTTTTGAAACCAAGCAAAGTGTTAAACTAACTCACAATCATTTACAACCCTATGATAGAAATGACCATATTTGTTGAGTCCCTAGACTAGGATTTCTCCAAACACTAAACAATGCGAACAGTTAGAGATTTGGTGACATTGGCTCCCCCTTTCTTGGCACACACTTCTCGGGACCACCAAATCTCAAAATCCTTAAAATCCGAAGATTAAAGGAATTTTTCTATTTCCACAATTGAATAGTACAGATGTGAGGCAGCTTCAAAATGACCGTTCCTACACCAACAAATATTTTAGGATTTTGGCTTGCTAAACAATTGGGTTGTAGTTAGGGAAATAAGGGACATGGCACCTTGCGAGTGTCCAACAAGCCACTAAAGGCTTTAATAAATCCTACTAGGGGATCTTATACTTTTTACAGAAGTGCCCCATTCCAAAAGATACAGTATAGATAAGGCCTACATACCATGAGGACTTGACAGTTTAGTCTTATCCATTCATATACTGGCCCGAGTGAAAAACTAGTTGGAGTTGCCTTCAAATTTTTCTTAGGCAGGCCACTCTAAAGATAACAAAAGCAAGGGAGTACACTTGTAGTTCGACCACCTAGTTCACGTAAAGCGCAAGGAGAGAGCACACACAATGTCTCTTTCTCACACTAGCATGATTGTTCAATTTTAAACCCAATTGAAAGATGGAGGTGATCTTGCAAAGTGTTAGAGAATGTTTCTATTTCTAAAGGTCACCAAATGGCATGAGAGTATTGCATACACATCCACTAACAACATTGAAAACCACAAAACATAGAAAACAATTGTAAGTTTTAATCCTTTAGAGCAGTGATGAGTTCATTTTAAGCACCAATTGAAAAATGAAGTTTTCCTTGTTCAATTTTAAGCCAAAAATGAAATGATGATGTGAAGGTTCAATTTTATCCAACTTTGACCGTTCAATTTAAACCCAATTAAAATCTAGTGTGTTGCCTAGAGCTAAAAGTAGAAAACATGAAATTAGGTTATAATTGCCCCAAAGCATCAAACGCTTGTTACAATTATAGAATTTAAGATAGAAAATATTTTCTTCACTTTCGTTCCATTTCTTTAAAACCTGCAAAACCTTGTTAGCCTTGAACTAGAACATAGTCATACATGCGTTAGTGGTTAGATAAATCCAAGAAATTAAGTCACATGTCAAAAAAACAAACATAAAATTTCTTACCCTAGTAGGGCATTGTTGAACATGATAGCGTCGCAATTTAAAGTTTGAGCATCGCTCTGGTGAAAATGGGCATCACTTTACAACAGGAATAGTGAACACGATAGACTGGTGAAAATGGGTGTTGTCGTTTAAACTTTTTGATACCTCTAGATTAAATATGTGCAACCATATTTAAATCAGCATCAGAGCATTAATTCAACGACGACGTTTCAAATTTCTAGGGCGTCGCTATATGGTGACGCTATTGAAATAGCGTCACTATTTTTAATTTGGGTGTCACTGCAACCTGCAAAATAACATAAAATGAAATTCGAGCTAAAAAAGGGTTAGATTATCGATTCTCCCTCCTTCTAGTGCCAGAATGTGAGACAAGGGAATGTCAGAGAGGGTCGATTATGCTTGACTCGTGATGAATTGAAGCATAAATTTTCTAAACATACCTGCATCTATAGACAAGATCATTCAAAATGGAAATCTAATGAAAGCTACAAACTACACAAAAATAGTTAAATTCCTAATCTAGCCCATCTGAAAGTTATCCTATTTTGGAATTGGTGTCGTGTTGATGTGAAACGATGACCCTTTACCAATCTCATGATTAGTGAGACGGTTTCAATTGATTCTATGGAAGAGAATCGATGAAACAATTGTGTTAAATGGATGAAAACCTAGTTTATGCTAAAATGAACATGATGCATGCTAAGTTACCATGATTTTATGCTAAAAATGACCCGATTATGCTATTGCTAAGCTAATAAGATAATTCTAAGGTAAAAGATGAAAACCCTAATTTATAAACAAGCTAAGATGGATGCATGGAAGCCATTAATGGATTCTCTAAGCTATGATGCAATTGAAATTAACTAAGATAAGCTAAAAAGTGAGTAAATTGAGAGTATGGATGCAAGTGAATTCAATAGCATAAGTTTGCAATTGAAAGATGGATCCATTTTTCTCCAAATAGTGACCTATTTATAGGAGAACAAATGAAGAATGAAGGGTTGAGATCAAAAAGCTTAATCAATGGTTCAAGATGAAGGGGATGAGAGGCATGGAACATGGATTCTCATCAACGAATAAGAAGGAATGATGGGATTTAATTAAGGGCTCACATTTACCTCAAACAAACACATTTTTGACTTGCTCACATAGGTCAAAGGTAATTTGTTCAAAAGGTTAAAGGTTTAGCTTGTTCAAGAAGCCAAGTGAGATGATTGGAGAAGAGAGAATATTCCTTTAAGTGAGGAAAAAAGGTAGTTTACAAATTAAAACAAAGTTTTAATTGTGCAAAAAAGGGGATAAGGAATATTCCATGGGAATATTCCCTTTGCTTAGAGGAAAGTTAGTTTAATTGTTAATTAAACAAGGTTTAATTACACAATTAGGGGATTTAGAAGAATTAAAGTGATATTAAATTAATTGATTTAATGAATGGGGGAGAGATGAAATGATATTTAATTAAATAACTTAGGGTTATTTAATTAAATAAGATGACTTAGGGAATTAAATTAAATGTTTTAATTTATTTTATTTAATAGGATGAAATGTTTCTAGAGAAAAAAGAGATAAATTAACCTGATTAAACTAATTAGGTCAATAGATGAAAATGATGTAATTAACTAATTAGCTAGGCTAATTAAATAAATTAAGTGAAAAGAGGATGGGTTAAAGAGGAAATGATGTTAGTAAATCTGTTTTAAGTGTATGATATCGATTAGGAAATTTTTTAGTGTCTACAATAGTATCCTAAGGATATTGATTTCTCTTTGAGTGCTTATATAGATGTAGATTGGGAAAGTTGTACAAATGATAGAAGAAGTACAAGTGGAGGTGCTTTCTTTCTTGGAAGCAGATTGGTTTCATGGTTAAGTAAGAAGCGGGATTCAGTTTCATTATCTATTGTAGAGGTAGAATATATTGCAACAACATCATGCTACACACAAGTGTTGTGGATAAAGTATACATTGAAGGATTTCATAGTGTCATATGATAAGCCTATTTCTATCTTGTGTGATAATACAAGTTCTATCAAAATTTCAAAAATCCTATGATGCATTCAAGGAAAAAGCATATCTCTATCCAATATCACTTTCTAAGAGAGAAAGTTGCATAGAATGAAGTGAAGTTGGAGTATGTGCCTACAAAGGATCAAATAGCAGACATTTTCACAAAGGCTATTCCAAAAGATACATTTGAGTATCTTGGTAGAAAATAGGGGTTATTGCCCCTTGCTTCAACTAGATGCATAAGAGTGTGCATCTGTCCAGGTGAGAAATTCAAGATTTATTCTTTGTCCTAGACTGATGAAAGATACCTCTTAGTGGGAGTAGGTAGTGGTGTCTTTGGTTGGTGCAATCAAGGGGAGCATATCTTGTGCCCCTTAGGGGGAGAAAGCATTGGAAAGAGAGCAGTGGAGAGAAATTAAATCAGAAAGAGTTGTTTGTAGATGTTGCTTGAAGTGAAGTATATAGGTGTTGCAATTTTTCCATTGATGTCATAGGAGAAGAGAGAAAAGTCTAAAAAATGTGGAGAGAAAAGTTTTAAAAAAATAAGGAGAAAAAGAATTCTAAAATGAAAGAAATGTCTCACTAAGGCAGAGAGTTGAAGGGGGAGAGTTGGATCTTCTTGAGAGGTGAAGATCAAAGTTTTTTTTCTTGTTGATAATTTTTAGAGATGGTGTTTCCATCAATGACAAAGGGGGAGATTGTTGGAATGTTGTCATTGATGTCAACAAGGAGATGTGTTATCATTGATATCAGTAGGGAGATGTGTTGTCATTGATTTCATTAGGAAGATTGTTGCACTATGTTGTCTTTAGTGTTGTCATTGTTATCAACCTTTGTTAAAGTCTCTAGTGTGGTGATGAGCAAGTATTGTAGATGGGGAGATTGTTGGTGTTGTAGATGGGGATATTTTTCAATCTATAGTGTGGTGTTGATGAGAAGGTATTTGTGATGTTGTTGATGTAGTTGGTTCACTTGGTTTCCAAGTGCTTTTGATAAAATTTGAATAAAGAGTGTATAGGGTGAACAAATTGTGTTTTGCATTGTGCTCTGCATTTGTTCATGGTTGAAGATGTTCTTATGCAGTTTGGATGAGATGATCAGAGGTGTTATATCTGGAGTTTCAAGTTCTGGATCATGCGGCAATGGAAGATGTGTTTGATAGTGTGTTTCCTATGAAGAAGGTTGTCTAGGAGAAATAGAATTGCTCCACATTTCTCCACATTGAGGTTTGTTCTCTTTCATATTTGGTAAAATGCTAATGTTGTTTGTATCCACCTTCCCTTGGAGTGTTTGGTGTTCAGTTGTTCTGCAAGGTTGATTAGTGAGTTGTATGTTTATGACAGTGTGGCTGGTTGCACATGATGATAGTATTCTCAGTTGTAGGTGGTTGTGGCAGTATTGTTGAATATTTTGATGGTGTTGGAATATTTCAGGATGTTTTGTTATGTTGAGTCATGGTCTACAAGATGTTTCTAGACATGGAAAAGAGTGAATTGATTGTTTATTGACATTAATGTAGGTTTGGTCAACCTAGCTTGTTAGCACTGATTGCAAAAGTGGTTTTTTGTTTATGGAAGCTTGGTGTAGGGTTTCAATGTATATTTGGGTCATGGTTAACACTTAGTGTGTTCCACATTCACTTCTTTTTACCACAAAAGAGTTTTGTGTTGACCTATTTATTAGATGCATGTTTGAGGTGCATACATTTCATTGAAGTCGACCTAAAAAAGGTCATTTGAGGTCATGGAGGATATATAAGAAAGGTTAATTGTTGGAGATGTGTGTGATGTAGAGTGATGCAAATTATGATGTGAATGTGATTAAGTGTTGAGACCTGAGTGTGAGCTTAAACACCTAAGGCTACAAGAAGAAGTGAGCAGAAGGTGTCTGCATTTTCAGTGTACTTGAAGTTTCTAGAAGCAATGAGCCAAATATTGCGGATGGTGTAGAGTTGTTGTGGTGGATCTTTCTATTGCTCTAAGGTAGTAAACCTCCTTGTAACAATCTTCTTCTATTCTCTTCTATTTTGAATAGTGAGTCCTTTAGGCAATGAGCCCTTGGTAGTGAGCCATTCTTTTCTCCTAGGAAGTGAACCCTTCTGACAGTGATCCTATTGTATTTAGTGTTGCTATTCATATATAAGTGAGTTAATCCTCACCATGGTTTTTCCATGATTAGGGTTTTTCATGTAAATCTGATGTTCTCTTGTGCATGGTTGTGAATGTGTTTATGTTTCATTAGTTTACATTCATGTTGATGCATAAGAAGGGGTTGAAAATTATTGAGGGTTTTAATTTTTTAATGTACAACAGATTCACCCCCCCTTCCTAGTTGTCTTGTGTGTATAACAATAAATATATCCCCCTCTCTCATTATCTATATTTCCCCCTCTCTACCTCTCAAACTCTCTATCTCTCACACACTCTATTTCTCTCTCCCTCTCTCTCTCTATCTCTTTATATATTTATATATATCTCACTATCTCTATATGTCTCTCCCTCTCTCTCTATCTCCTCCTCTCCCTCTCTATCTCTTTATATATATCTCTCACTATTCCATTGTCTCTCTCACTCTCCTTTACTCTCTCCTTCTCTTTCTATATCTCTCTACCATCCCTCACTTTATCTCTCACCCTCCCAATTTATCTCCCTTTGCTCTCTCTCCCTTCATTTTTCTATTTCTCAATATCCTCTTTTCCCTCCTCTCTTCTTATCTCTCTCTCACCATTTTTTCATGATTCTATCCCTCTCTCTTTATCTCTTTATCTCTCTCCCTCCCCCTTTTTCTCTCTCTCTCCCCCTCTATCTCTCTATCTCTCCTCTCTTTATCTTTTTCTATCTTCCTCTCTCTTTCTCTCCATCTCCATCTCCTATATCTCTTTCTATTTCTCTCACCATTTACCTATGTTTATATCCATCTCCTCAAACAATCACCCTCTCTCTTACTCTCTATCTATATATCTCTATCTATCCCTCTATCTTCATCTCTCTATACTCCCTACATCTCCCTCCTCTCTCCATCTCTCTCTCTCCATTTCTCTCCTATATCTCCTCCCTCTTTCCCTATCGCTCCTTGACTCTATCTCTCTATCTGCCTCACTCTATCCATCTTTTATTTCTCTTTCTCCCCATTTCCCTCTCTATCTCTCTATCTCTCCCTCTCCTTGTACATCTCTTTCTATCTCTCTTTCACTATCTATATATATCTCTCCCCCTCTCCCTCTTCTTTATCTCTCTATCTCATCCTCTCCCTCTATCTTTCTCTCTCTCTCACTATCTCTTTACATGTCTCTTACCATCTCCTTCTCTATCTCTCTATCTCTCTCCCTATCTATCTCTATATCTCTATCTCTCCCTCTTTATCTCTATTTCTTTTTCCTCTCTCCATCTCTCTTCTTATCTTTATCTCTCTTTCACACCATCTCTATCTCTCTCTATCTCTACCTATGCATTTATTCCTCTATCTCTCCCTCTCGCTATCTCTCACTCTCACTCTATTTCTCTCTCTCCCTCTCCCTCTATCTCTTTATCTCTTTAGATTAAGTTTTCATGGAAAATTTAATTTAATTTTTTTGTTTATCTTTATTATTTGTGTTTATTTATTTTTATTAAGGTTAGTTGTGTTTTTAACAAGGCCCAAACCTTATTTCAAAAGGAAAGGAGAACAAAAAATACATAAAACAAAAATAACCAAGTTTCCCAAGACTAAACAATGCTTGATCCAATACTAAGCATCCTCACACCCATAGGCTTGGTGTAAGGATGAGAGACCATAAGATCTTTCTTCCTACTTTGTATAATTTTCTATGAAGAATTGATATCCAAATATGTAGGCCTAAGAGAAGAGGGAGGATATGCCCCTGTAGAGGGCCCATCTAGGTTACTGCATAATTTTAGGAACAACATGAATATGTCGATTGATAAAATACTATCTCAAGAACAATCAACTAATAATCTCGATGAGGAAATAGGAACAATAGAAATATGTTTTTGAGATTCAATAATATTAGCTAGAGGATCAAAATACGTCTCACTAGGCCTAGAGGGAGAATTTTCTGGAATGGATGAGAGAGGATTTGAATCCTTGAATCAGCTATCAAACCTTTAGGAAATATAGTAAGATGGCTAGGAAGATCATCTTTTTTCCAATTCAAAGAATATTTCTTATGTAAACCATGAGAACAATCCAAGACCAATTTCCCAATAATATTGAACAATTCCTACATCGAAAAGGATATATACATACATACATACATACATACATATATATATCCCCTCTCTCTCTCTATATATATATATATATCACCATCTCTATACCTCTATCCCTCTCTATCTCTCCCTCTCCCTCTCCCTCTCTATCTCTTTATATCTCTCTCACTATTTCATTATCTCTCTCCCTCTCCTTTACTCTTTCCCTCTCTTTATATCTCTCTACCATCCCTATATCTTTATCTCTCCCCCACCACTTTCTCTCCCTATGCTCTCTCTCTCTCCCTTCATCTTTGTATGTCTCAATATCATCTTTCTCCCGCCCCCTCTCCTCTTATCTCTCCAAAAAATTCTTTTAGAATTCGCTCCTCACTCTTTATCTCTTTATCTCTTTATCTCTCTCCTTCCCCATCTATCACTCTCCCCCTCTATCTCTCTATCTCTCCTCTCTTTATCTTACACTATCCCTTCCCTCTCTCTCCATCCCCTCTATCTCTTTCTATTTCGAGCACCATTTATTTATGTTTCCATCCCTCTCCTCACATAATTACCTCTGTCTCTTACTCTTTGTCTCTCTATCTAGCCCTCGCTATCTCTCTATACTCCCTACCTATCCCTCATTTCTCCATCTCTCTGATGGAACCTTCAAATTTCAAAAATTTGAAGTGCCCATATCGAAAATTTTTCCTTTGCACACTCAAATGCACTTGCAAAATCTGCCTAAGTGACCTACTTTGGAGGATCACAATTTGAAGCTTGTTGATTTTCATGTTAAAAGGATTGTTGCTCTCCATTCTCCCCACATTAATGTACTCCCTGGTCTGATTTCAAATCCCTATGGTCAGATTTGATATGTTTACCAGGCCAAAAGCAAATGCAGTTTGTTCACTTTTACACTTGCATTTTTAGAATGTTTCGAAGTGGTCAAGTTTGACCCTTAATATCTAGTAATAAATATGGATTGAAGAGAAGAAATTTTGCACACATACTCAGTGTAACTAGATGAGTTTATGTTTCCAATGGAAGCCCCCCAGAATTTGTTGTGATATTTTTCAAAGTGGTGACTTTGAAAGCCCTGATTGGTTTCTAACAGGTGAAATTGTAGAAAAGTCCAAATAGACAACTTTGGAATTTAATATCATACACCTCAGGAAGAATTTTTCCATGAAATTTATTGCATTGGATTCTTGGGTCAAATGGTAGCAAGTATGTTCAGTTTCATGCTCTTAGGATAAATTCTAATGGGTTATTTAATTACTTTCTGATCACAACATGGCAAAAAATGGTATCCAGAAAAGTTTTAAATTTTAAAAATCTAAGGACAACCCATTTCGTTTTTTGGTCTAAAACCTCTACAACTCCATTTTCATCAAGATTGTAGGTCATTTGATACATTATTTTAATGTACTTTTATTGTAGCAAACACGTCTCGGGGGCCAGTTTACAAATGAGGTACCTAAATTTTAAGGGTTGGGAAAAATTTGAGCAAATGGGTTTTTCTAAATAATTGATTATGGCCGCACATGAAAAATCTCAGCTCCAAGTGTCCCTATTTGCTCACATTAAATTTCTCCATTTGGCCCATAGGCATAATTAGAAGTCAAAACTTTTCTAAAGTTTCAAATGTCAAAATTTAAAATATTTTGAATATTTTAAATATTGTGCATATACAAAGGGGAAAATATAAAACACATTTCAAATGTTCATTGTGGATGGCCATTTTGATTTGCATTTCCTATTTGAATCGGTGATGGTGCGATGACTGTGTCTTCTCATCGTCCATCACGGATTCGTAGGCCCTTTCCTGCTGCACATTGGCAATGGGCGAGACCATGGCTTCCTCATCGGGCATCACCATTTAGTTTATCCATGTTCTTTCTCAATAGCGATAAGTGATGGAAGCACGTGAACAGTTTAAAAGTGAATTTTCAATTATTATTGTGCAAAGGGAAAATAAAATTTTGTTTCTCATTGATTGAAGGAACTTTTGAATGTTCACGACAACAGTGCTCATCTCCATTCTTTAATGGAAAATCAAGTTGAAAATAGCGATGAGTGATGGTTGTTGTGTCCATCGCCCATCGATGATTTTATTTTCATAGCTCACACCAAATTTGTAGATGTACGATGGTGGCTGTCAGGAGTCTTCACACATAAAATTTTATTCTGTTGCTGTAAAAAAATTCTAGAGAAAATTATGGTGAAAGTGAAACATGGAGGTAAATAAAATGCATGAGTAAAATTTGTAAAGTGGTCTATGGCCTAATGCATATTGTTTTAAATTTATCATTTGATAAATTTAAATGGTAAAAATAGCTAGAGAAGAATAAATTAAAGTATGAAAAGAGAATATTTTATTTACTATTCAAAATATTTTGTTACAGTGAACACCATTTTCACACAACTGGGTTAAAATGAACAAAAGAGAATAAAATATTTTGCAGGAAAATGGTAAATGCACAGGACAGGTGGTTTTTACAGTCAAACAAAGGGGAATGATGAGGTATGAAGATTCTAGAAAGGAAGAATATTTTTCTGTTGAAGGGCAGTGGATTGAGGAGCAAGAAAACATAGAGCAAGTTGAAGATTAATCTGCAAGCAAAGGGAGTTGAAGATCAACGAACCAGAATGTGCCAAGTGTCTTCTTCAGATGAGCATTTAGGGTTTTTGTGTTGCCTTAAATGTTGTCTTTCTGCCTCATTTTCAAGGGAGGTTGTTTTGTAATTAATCAAAAAACACTATAGTTTGAATATAGAACATTTTACTGCTAGATCTTAGGGTTTGAGTCTATTAATATTTATGTAATTTTGATTACAATACTAGCAAAATAATGCTGAATATTTCAAGTTTGAGACTATTTTACTCTCCTATGTGTTGGTTTTATTAATTATGAATAACATAATCACGAATTATTTTATTCATCTCCATTGAATTCCAGTGGATGTTTAGTTTTATTCTTGCTTGTCCATTCAAAGAATGCATGTAAATGCTTGAGTGAAGTTATTGGTTTATGTTAGACTAAGTGCTAGGATGCTAGTAAGAAGTAAAGGTTAAGACATAATGTTGAAATGCTCTAATGCAACATTTCAGAGCTTCATTTATTGTCAGATGTGAAAATTTTCATTAGATTATGTATGTGTTTGAGTTGACTCCATTCCATGGATGAGGCACTTATCTAAGCATGTTATTCATGTTACATGTTAGTTAATACAACAGTTGATCATTTTTTAAATTAAATTTACTGATCAATTCCAGTTTGTTTGTGTTAAGCTCATTATTATGTTACATTTCTCATGTTTAAATTAGGCATTACTGTAGAGGTTAGCCAAGCCTTTATAGTATTGTGTATATTCAGCATTTAAAGGAGAAAATATCTATTCACAGTATATTTGGTACTTTAGCACACAAGTACCTATAAATATACTAATTGGGATCACCCTCCTAGGTTTAACAGAGCCTGAAGTGCATGTGAGAAAGGGGTATTTTATTCACTCTCTCGTTTGTTGGCCTTATCAACCCATTGAGTCTGAATATGAGAGAGTGGCTACTCTTTAGGACTCATTGCATTTGTTGATTTGAGAACCAACAGATTGATGACTCTGTTGGGGAAAACTTTGAATCCCCAATTGCAGACTGTCTTATCATAGAGTCATATTATTTGTTGATCTATAGTTTTGGGTTTGAATGATCTAAGGACCTACATACTTGAAGGAGATTGTTGCAACATTTTTAGTGTATTCTTGAAGTCTGGTGCTCTATTGGTGGAAAGAACTTAGAAATACCTAGATCTTGGAAGAAGCTTTCTGCTCCTTGAAGATTTTTTCCTCTTTCAAAGAGGTGGTGACTCTACCTAAGTTTCTACATCATCAAAAGAATTGGTTGCAGTAGTTCTCAGGTATTTTTCTATTGTAATATCTTTGTATGAAGGTTTTCAACAAAAGGTTCTAGTTAATACTGTCCCTTATTCAATATTTCAAGATATTAGTAGAAAGGTAAATAAGAAAGTAAGATATCCTAAAAAGATATCTTGAAAAAAAATTAGTTGTAGAGGGAATAATTTTATTTGCAAAATGTATTGTTGTCCTAGTTCTCCCTCTACAAGCTATAATATCATGCCTAAAACACAACCATGTCCTCAAAGGAAAGTGTTCACTAGTGAAAGATATAACCCTCTAGATTTCGGTAAAATCCAAGGCTACCCACATTCTATCCCAAGAAGAATCAATTAATATTTGTCTAAGTTTAAAGGAGGTTTTGAAGAATCAACATCACATGTACAAGGTTTTCTTGATGTAATGGAAGATTGTCAAATAGTTGAAAAAGATGTTGTCATGAAGTTTTTTGTAAGAATTTTAGAAGATGATGTTGAATATTGGTTCTCTAGTTTACCAATACATTCCATAGATTCATGGCATAAGCTGAGGATGCATTTCATTGATTATTTTGAAGAAGAGTCAATAGACAAGGAATGCTTATCTAAAGAAAGAAGTCTGCATATACAAGAAGAATATGAAGAGAAATTTGAAAATGAGGTTGAACCTATGTCACTTATTGATGCATTATATGATGTAAAAATATTTGAGGGTGAATCCTCTTATGATTTTCATGATAGATTCATGAAGTTTATGTTTGCTATACTATCATTAAATAGACCTTATGAATCAGTGTGTATTGATTTTTTTTTGTGAAAGACTTGAGCCAGGTCTAAGTACTATGCCAGTTCATTTGAAGCCCCCTAGTCTTAAATGTTTATATCAATGGCTATCAATATTTGAAGAGATGATAGAGAAGTATGGAACTAATCTCTTGAATAGCTTATGTGATGGCACTTTTTCAAGACTTAATCACATAGATGAAGATGGTATAGCAAAAGACAATGATAGTTCACCATGTAGTGATGAGGATGTTGTTTCTAAACAACCTACAAATGAGGTGTACCTAGATGAATATTGCAGCCATGCTGGTCATCAAGAGATAAATTAAACATCTGAAGTTTCTTCTATTTGCTCTAAAAGTACAGAAATAAAGAGAAAATTTTCTAAAGATGAAGGTTGCAATAATGCAGATGAATTGAAAGTATTTTCTCTTCTATGGACTTTGAATATATAATTGAAGATCATGCTGACTCTGAAGTTTCATGTGTTCATGATGAGAACAATGGTGTTGTAGATGAAATTTTGCAACTAGTTGGAAATCATTCTTGTTTGGATAACATTTCTGAAGCTTCAATAGAACAAGATGATGGATATGAATTGAATATTTTGTTTGAAGAAGACATGTGTGATCAGTAATGCAATGGTACAATTGGTCCTTCCTCTCCTACAAGTATTCAGTATAGCATCAATACAAGCTTTCATGATGATGAGACAAAAGAGCCTGCTGATTTGAAGAGTAATTTGGAGAATGTCAGTATATCAAATGAAAGTGACATGGTATGTGGTGATTTTCAATCAGAGAAATCATGTGTGAAAAGTTGCAATGAAGAAACCATTGGTGGTTTTTAGTTTGACAGTGAAGAAGGTAGCCTAGCTGATTGTAGCAACAATATCAACAAAGGAGATATGTATGCAAGCAATTCATTGAATGAATCATCTAAAGTAGTTGATTATGAGGAGCATGCATATGTTGATAATGATGAACAAGAAACTCTTGTTTTTTTTTATGCTTTACCCTCTTCTACTTCTTTTGTTGACTTTGAAGTTATCACTAAATGTTTGCATGAGGATAGCATTGATGTAGTTGTACATGAAAGTGAAAATATAGTGATAAATGTTAGTACAACTAATGATGCTCTTTATGATGAGTTTGCACTTGAAGAATGTGACCGTGTCAATCACATGGATGCATATAAGGACCTCTTTTCTCGATTTCCAACTCATAGTTTCTCTCATGAGCAGTATGCTTCAAATTTTCAAGTTGGTGTAGCAAGAGGTAATGTTGAATATGATACTCTTGGCAATAGTGAATGTACTTTGAACACTCACTATGATGAATTTGTTGCAAATGAAGATTTTGAGTCATATGAACCTTCACTTGAGGCTTCTTTTTGTGATAATATAATGAATGCTAACAATCTCGTCTATGAGCTTGAAGTAGGAAATATTGTTTGGGATCTTCAGATTTATTTAGAATGCTATAATTTGAATGTGGATGAAAGTATTATGAGTGTTGGTGAATCTTGTTTTTAGAACATTGAGGCATGTAATAATTTGATTAAGCTATGTTGTTGGGATGATAACAAAATCACATGTGATGCAATTCAGTTGGATGAGTTACAACTGTGTGAGCACTCTTTGCTTGACACACTGAAGGATTACACACTATTTTTGAAGGATGTTTTCTTCTCTGAGCTTGACCATTGTGAGGGAATTGGTAAATGGGATGAGGTTGTGTTTTCAGAAGGTCTTGATCACTATCCTCACATTTTGTCACTTGCCACAGAATTAGAAAATGGAATGAGTGGCAGTGATGTAGCTTATGTCATTTGGTTTCCATGTGACAGTAAAGCTAAATTTAAAGGCAACCTAACACTTGTCTTTGCAAGAATGAAGTTACTAATGTTAATGTGGTGTAGTAGAGGCAAGTATGGATTAAAATAGATCAAATCTTTTAAAAGATTGGTGTTTGACAGAGGTAAGAAGTAGTTTCCCTTTTCCATTTGGTGGCCCCAGGCCACCAAATGAGGTTAAAAAATAAAAAAAGTAAAGAGATTCTGTCACCCAATGTTTTTGGCACTTGGTCTACTCTCTCAGAGGATTCTGAATTCTTGCTCTGTTCATTGAGGAACAAACGTCCCCAGAAAGAGCAACAGATGGTGCTTTCAAATTTCAAAAATTTGAAGTGCCCATATTCAAAAATTTGTCTTTGCACACTCAAAAGTGCACCTGCAAAATCTGCCTAAGTGACCTACTTTGGAGGATCACAATTTGAAGCTTGTTGATTTTCATGCTGAAAGGATTGTTACTCTCCATTCTCCCCACATTAATGTACTCCCTAGTCCGATTTCAAAGCCCTATGGTCAGATTTGATATTTTTATCAGGCCAAAAGCAAATGTAGTTTGTTCACTTTTTACACTTGCATTTTCAGAATGTTTCAAAGTGATCAAGTTTGACCCTTAATATCTGGTGATAAATATGGATTGAAGAAAGCCCTTTTGCACACATACTCAGTGTACCTAGATGATCTTATTTTCCAGTAGAATCCCCACAGAAGTTGTGATATTTTTCAAAGAGGTGACTTTGAGAGCCCTGATTGGTTTTTGACAGGTGAAATTGCAGAAAAGTCCAAATATGCAACTTTGGAATTTAATATCTTACACCTCAAGAAGAATTTTCCCATCCCATTTGTTGAATTAGATTCTTGGGTCAAATGGTAGCATGTATGCTCAGTTTCAGGCTCCTAGGATAAATTCTGATGGGTTACATAATTACTTTCTGATCACAACATGGCCAAAAATGGTGTCCATAAAAGTTTCAAATTTTAAAAATCTAAGGACAACCCATTTCTTGTTTTGGTCTAAAACCTCTATAGATCCATTTTTCATCAATATCATAGGTTATTTGATACATTATTTTAATGTACTTCTATTGCGGCAAACACATCTCGGCCCGGGGGCCAGTTTGCAAATGAGGTACCTAAATTTTAAGGGTTGGGAAAAAATTGAGCAAATGTGTTTTCTCTAAATAATTTATTATGGCCGCATGCAAAAAATCTCAGCTCCAGGTGTTCCGGTTTGCTCACAGTAAATTTCTCCATTTGGCCCACAAGCATAATTAGAAGTCAAATTTTTTCTAAAGTTTCAAATGTCAAAATTTAAAATATTTTGAATATTTTAAATATTGTGCATATAAAAAGGGGCAAATATAAAACATATTTCAAATGTTCATAAGGGAAAGCAACTTTAATTCTTGCTTTTGATTGGTCAAGAAGCACGACAACATCGTGGATCGCCATTTTGATTTGCATTTCCTATTTGAATCAGCGATGGTGCGATGGTTGTGTCCTCTCATCGCCCATCGAGGATTTGTAGGCCCTTTCCTACTGCACATTGGCAATGGGCGAGACCATGGCTTCTTCATTGGGCATTGCCATTTATTTTATCTATGTTCTTTTTGCAATAGCGATAAGCAATGGGAGCACGTGAATAGTTAAAAAGTGAATTTTCAATTATTATTGTGCAAAGGGAAAATAAAATTGGGTTTCTCATTAACCGGAGGAACTTTTGAATGTTCATGACAACAGTGCTCATCTCCATTTTTTAATGGAAAATCAAGTTGAAATTAGCGATGAGCGATGGTTGTTGTGTCCATCGCCCATCGCTGATTTTATTTTCATCTCCCACACCAAATTGGAGATGTGCGATGGTGGCTGCCGAGAGTCTTCACACATAAAATAAAATTTTATTCTGTTGTCATAAAATGTTCTAGAGAAAATTATGGTGAAAGTGAAACATGAAGGTAAATAAAATGCACGGGTAAAATTTGTAAAGTGGTCTCTGGCCCAATGCACATTGTTTTAAATTTATCATTTGATAAATTTAAATGGTAAAAATAGCTGGAGAATAAATTAAATTATGAAAAGTGAATATTTTATTTACTGTGCAAAATATTTTGTTGGAGATAAGTTTTTACAATGAACACTATTTTCACGCCACTAGGTGAAAATGAACAAAAGAGAATAAAATATTTTAAAGGAAAATGGTAAATGCACAGGACAGGTGGTTTTTACAGTCAAACAAAGGGGAATGATGAGGTATGAAGCTTCTAGAAAGGAAGAATATTTTTCTGTTGAAGGGTAGTGGATTGAGGAGCAAGAAAACAGAGAGCAGGTTGAAGATTGTTCTTCAAGCAAAGGGAGTTGAAGATCAACGAACCAGAATGTGCCAAGTGTCTTCTTCAGATGAGCATTTAGGGTTTTTGTGTTGCCTTAAATGTTGTCTTTCTACCTCATTTTCAAGGGAGGTTGTTTTGTAATTAATCAAAAAACACTATAGTTTGAATACAAAACATTTTAGAGCTAGGTCTTAGGGTCTGAGTCTGTTAATATTTATGTAATTTTGATTACAATACTAGCAAAATAATGCTGAATGTTTCAAGTTTGAGACTATTTTACTCTCCTATGTGTTGGTTTTATAAATTATGAATAACATAATCACAAATTATTTTATTCATCTCCATTGAATTATAGTGGATGTTTAGTTTTATTCTTGCTTGTCCATTCAAATAATGTATGTAAATGCTTGAGTGAAGCTATTGGTTTATGTTAGGCTAAGTGTCAGGATGCTAGTAAGAAGTAAAGGTTAAGACATAATGCTGAAATGTTGTAATGCAACATTTCAGAGCTTCATTTATTGTCAGATGTGAAAATTGTCATCAGATTATGTATGTGTTTGAGTTGACTCCATTCCATGGGTGAGGCATTGATCTAAGTGTGCTATTCATGTTACATGTGTTAGTTAATACAATAGCTGATCATCTTTTAAATTAAATTTACTTATCAGTTCCAGTTTGTTTGTGTGTTAAGCTCATTATTATGTTACATTTCTCATGTTTAAATTAGGCATTACTTTAGAGGTCAGCCAAGTGTTTATAGTATTGTGTCCATTAAGCATTTAAAGGAGAAAACATTTGATCACAGTGTATTTGGTACTTCAGCACACAAGTACCTATAAATATACTAATTGGGATCACCCTCCTAGGTTTAACAGAGCCTGAAGTGCAGGGGAGAAAGGAGTATTTTATTCCCATTTGTTGGCCTTATCAACTCATTGAGTCTGAATATGAGAGAGTGACTACTCTTTAGGGCTCATTGCATCTTCTAATTTGGGAACCAACACTCTCTCTCTGTGCATCTCTCTCAATTTCTCTCTTTCTATCTCTCTCTATCTCACTCCCTCTCTCCCTCTCCCTCTTTGACTCTATATATTGCTATCTCTCTTACATCTCTCTTTATCCCCCTTTCCCTCTCTATCTCTCTATCTCTCCCTCTCCTTATGCATCTCTTTCTATCTCTCTTTCACAATCTCTATATATCTCTCTCTTCTCCCTCTTATTTATCTCTCTATTTCATCCTCTCTATTTTTTTCTCTCTCTCTCACTATCTCTTTATATGTCTCTTACCATCTCCCTCTCTACCTCTCTATCTCTCTCCCTCCCCCATTTCTCCACTATTTCCTCCCTCTCTTCCATCTATCTCTATATCTTTATCTCCCCCTCTCCACCTCTATTTCTCTATCCTCTCTCTCCATCTCTCTTCCTCCCTATCTTTATCTATATCTCTCTCTTTCACACACCATCTTTATCTCCCTCTATATCTCACTCTACCTTCTTTCTCTATCTCTCCCTCTATCTATCACTCTCACTTTATTTCTCTCTCCCTCTCCCTCTATCTATTTATATATATTATATATATAAATATGGGT
>VDFB02000017.1:528556592-528602138 GCA_007258455.2 Sequoia sempervirens
TATTTTATAATTCCTATCACTGGGATAGGCCTACTATCCATAGCAAAGCATTTTCCACCAGTAGTGTCTACCCACATGCCAAGTTGTTTCATGACCGCTACTGGCATGATTTTAATAGCAACACCTAAATCTATCATACAATTTCTTACCAATTTATTATTTATGAGTAATGTAGTAAAGAATGGATCAACTTGTGGAGGATTCATCAATGCATCACCGAGACAAACATCAGGAACCTTTACTTTTTCCTGCTTGCTATTACTGATCTTGGTGGTCCCCTTATTCTCAGATTTTGTGCTTTTATCATTTCCATTAGATATTAATTGAATAGCAATGTCCCTATACTCTTTTATTTTCATCATTTCTAATAATGAAACAAACATTTTTACCTGAGATAAGGCCTGTGTGAAGTTGAAGGACATGTTTCCTATTTTGTTTATCTTCTTTTTCTCTAGTGGATCTCCTTTGTTCTCCTCTTTTTCTCTTTTGTTTGTTCCATCAGACTTTTGTTTGTCTTTATGTAACTCTTTGTTTTCTTCTTTATGAACATGTTTATGTTCATTCTTATTAGGCTGCTTACTTTCTATCATTTTTCGTGCTCCCTATGTTTCTCCCTTATCTCTCACAAATATCCCTCTTGGAACACCCCCATCTTCATTTATTATTCTATTTCTTAATGGATATTTGCTTTTTTCCTACTCTACTACAACAAAGTTTAATTCCTTGATCTCCTCATCAGTTGGTTTCCTTACTTAGTATTTAATTGACTAAGATGGTACACAAGGATTATGTAATTCATCATTGCTTTCATCATAATAAAAAAAGGCTTGTCGTTCTACCATATGAACATTGTATCTTTGGTTATCAACATCATACGCATAGCCTTCCTCTTTTGAAAATGAATATCCATGCCCAATTGGATGGAGGGTGTGAGAAGTTAAATATATTGTATGATCCTCTTCCTCATTGTCCACTAGTATTTCTTCCTCTTGTATTGATTGAGCTACCACACAATGGTTAGGAGAATGTGGCAAACTGCAAAATTGACACCAAGGATTATTATTAACCATGTATGCTCCCTTCTTCTTTAAGGGATCATGAGTCTCCTTACTTTTAGGCCTATCAATTATAGTATTTCCATCCTTCCAATTTGTGTTATATGGTATATCATGCAACCTCGGTCTTTCATTTATATATGCAGTTTCTTGACTATTATGAGGGTTGTTAAAATTTTGGGGAACCCTGAGATTGTCTCTTTTACCAATCATCCCAACAACCTTTCTATTTTTTTCAATAGTCAACATTGTTTTTTGTGCTTCAACTAGATTTATAGGGCACCTATTTCTAAGCTCATATCCTATATTTGGATCAAAGGCTTTTAGGTAAATGCTCAATGCTATAGGGTCTGTCAATTTGGACCTAGGTGGTATCTTATTATGCATTTTGGAGAACCTCTGGTTGAAGCCATAAGCTAACTCATTATGATTTTTTTGGATACTTATCAGTTCATGCAAGGAAAATTTAGGTGCACACTGATTTCCATATTGCTCTAGAAATTGATCTTGGAAGTTTGATATAGAATTAATTGAAACATCAAGCTGGTTGTTGAACCAATCTCTTGCCTCTTCTATTAGAGACATCATGAAGAATCTCATATTCACATCTTCATAATCCATACCAATATCTTGAACAAAGGAATTAAAGTTTCTTATATGTTCTTTTGTTGATATCCCATTATTTCCAGTGAACTTGGGAACCATATTTCTCCAATTACTATCAATTGGGTATGGGTACAATTGATACTCTGTTAGGTCAAATTGTCTACATGGGTTTGTAGGATTCTATGGAGGCAAGTTCAAGGGTGGTAGATTAGGGTAGTACTGGTACCCATATTGAGGTTGAAGATGGGCATTTTCTTGGAAGTGTTGTTGAGGGTACATATTTTGATGGGGCACATGTTGTTGATATTGTGAGCTCAGTATTGCTGACCTAGAGGTGGATTGTGTTGGGAAGCATTGGCAATATTTGAATGTTGGGATTTCTAAGATGGCATATTATACTGAAAATTTTGTCTTTGGTTTACATTTTGTGGTGCTATTGTGTTTTGAGATGGTCCTTATGGATTGATATTACCACCCTATTTATGTGGGGGGACATACTTAGGTGGTTTTGATGTATTAATGTTTAGTTGAGATAGTTGTTGACTCAGCTCTATGTTTTTTTAATCATCCTTTGTCTTCTTTCAAGCTACTGTTCCTACTACTGCATTTGTATTTCTAATTCTTGATCAGTCATATATTGAAAATATTTAACTGAAGTTGTTTTATCCATGGGCCCACACTAGTTTCCTTCTTCTTGTCTATGGGCCATTTCATGATCATGCTCATATTGCCTCTGTCTTCGTTCCTCCTCTTTCTGGGCATAGAATTCTTGCATTTTTTCTTGGTCTATTTCAAAGTGACAAGTGGGGTGATCATTGTTTTCTTGTTCAAATGGAGTGTGGGGATCTCCATATGGATCAATTTTGTGATCTTCTGACCCATACAATGGGGTAAATCTATTGTGTACATTAAAAACTTATTCTGGTGAATTTTCTTCATTTATGATATCTGCTTGGCTAGATGTATCCTTAGACTTGTTCTTATGTTTTTTTTTTGGGAGGAGATCCATGTTTGTTAGTCCATCTCCCATTGTTCTTCTTGGGACTATCCTCGTGTAAGGATCTTCTTCCATTCATGTCAAATGATATATAGTACATCTGATGTCTATCGTCTATCCTCTTTGATCTAATGCTTAATTTATCTGTCATAGAATCTCTTCAGAGTCACCACCTACCTTTTGAAAGTAGGAAAATGATTTAGTTTATTCCCAACAGAGTCTTTTAACTCTGGAATGACTCTATGATGAAAGTATTGAGTTTAGAATTGGTCACTAGTAGAGTCACTGATCTGTTAGTTCTCAAAAATGTTGGTTTGAAACCACAAGAGGTTTCCAAGCTCTTGATACATTTTTGGCTAACAAACAAGACCAATTAATGCAATTGAATCTTCTTCTTTTAGGCTCTACCAGAAATAGGTGTGTATACCTAAATGGATGAGCAGATTTAGATGATGTGTTTCCTACTTTGGAAATCTATCCACAATGGCAAGTATGAGTGGGATATATCCAAAGGGAAATTTGGTATAAATTGTATAAGAAATATCAAGCAAATGAATGAATATGTTAGTTAACAGATGTGGTTTAATAGAAGGCTTCCTAAGGTAATGGATATGGGTTTGTATTATGGGATGAATATGATCAATGCCTTGTTGGGTGATGGAGTCAATGAAGTTTAATGTAGGACTACAGTGGAAAAAAGTTTAATTATTTGGCACTAAGAAAGACTTCTATCTTGTACAAGTATGCAGGGATGTGGCTATCAAAATCTTCTTATTGATCCACTGATTTATTACTAGGATGTTGTGACTCACCCAAAATTATTTTAACCCTTTCTTGAAGGAGAAAATTGAATAAGACCACACATTTATGCATTGACAACAAGGTATATATAATTGATATACATTAAATGAACAACCGATAATAACATAATGGAGACAAAATGATAGCACTCAATTGCTAATTCTTCTTCAATAATACAAAATCTTAAATTAATTACTATGATATATACACATGACTTTAATTCCTACTTGAGAAACTCAAATGAATAAACCACACAAGCATGAAATAGGCCCATTGAATTTAAATATTCACTTGGAATAGATTCAGATAATATAAGATACCACTAATAGAGACAATCGAGCAATTGTTTCTAGTCAACAAATAATAAAGCATAAAAAATGGATCGAACTCATTGATATTTCATTGATTCTTCAAGATTTAGAGAATGCAACTAATTCATGAAGAATGATAATTGTCTTGGTAGGAATTCTAATTAAAAACTAATGTTTAAAGATGGCCTTGGGTTCCCTTATATATACGGGAAGGAAACAAGCTTCAGGCCAGTTACAAGGTTTCAAAATGCCTTTTCATAAATTTGTTAGACATAACTAAAACATGAATTAAAGAGATAATCAAACACATCTGCCCGATCGGTTAATCCCCATAGAAGTACTTGTGGTCATCAACGACTTGTTCAAGATATTTCCTCTCCATGATGTACATAATCAATCTTCTTCAGAGCCCAAGTATTTTTCTTGCCACTTATTAATTGTGAGGTCGCTTGGCCATTGAATTCTTGTGTAGTCGGGGATTGAACTTTCTTTGAATAATTCCCTTTACTCCCATAATTTGAGATCGTTTGCAACTTGGTTTCAGCTATTACGAGTGAAAAATCTCAATTTGTTTCATGTATTTCAACACAAAGATACATTTACTCCTGGCTCATAAATTCACACAATTCAAATCTTTGTGTCGAGCTCAATTTTATGTTTTGATGTTGATTGACGTGATTGGTGTGTTTTAAATGACCCAATAGCTTAGTTACTGCACCACCTTGTGTCATTTTCCGCTTCCCTGTAGTACTGCAGTGTGTCTTTAGTACTTTTCTTCAATGTACTTCTCTGTCACGGGCTATGTCTTAAACCCCAAGGTATAGTGGTATAGTGTGGAGGGTACGGTATATGGTAGTTGCTCCTCTCACTATCCTACCACAAGCTGCTTGGGGATGAGCTGCGGTAGAGAGGTATAGTATGGGTGTTATGAGGGGGCTAATGTGATAGTGGTATCATGGTAAAGGGTAAAAATGAATTTTTCAATGGCGATAATGTGATTTATTATGAAAATAAGAGTGGGAATTTTGGATATTAATTGATAAAATACTTAAATTTTTTATGAAAATTCTAGTTTCAACAAGTTCCACACTTGCTCGACACTACTAGAATGCAATTGGCCATCCCAAACTTACCCTGCCGACTTGGATCCATAGCTCGCCCAACCTTGTGTTCCTCTCTTTACCCCACCACTTGGGATGAGTTCCAACATCTAGCTCCCTCGGTAGTACACCTTAGAGCTATCTCATGTTGGCCCTATTATTGGCTTTCATACGGTTCAAGATGTTGGGTTCACCACCAAACCCCTTTCATCATGGCTAGGTTGGAACAAGATCCTTCCTCATCCCTAATAATCATAATGAACACCTGAGCCACTGTTGGAATTGAGGCAAGAGCTACTTTTATTTCACTCTTGGAAGGAAGAGCACATGAACACCCTTTCCATTTGGTATCCTATTGTGAACTCTTAGTGCAACTTGGTTGCATCTCTATGGTGCTCCTTTTCTTTCGAACAACCATAGCTCCCTATATAAGCTATTTGTGTTATCCCTGACATCTGTAGGAATACCCTATACTTTGGGATGACTCCCCCATTTCTAACTTTACTCAACACCAAATAACCCATAGGAACTTACTGCTTTGTAGACTCGACATCTGACTAACTCTTGGACAAGTCCAACTTTCCTTGTAGAGTTGCACCACTCTTGCGCAACCTACAACTTGCCATGACTTGGCATGACTCAACACTTATTTATGCTCCATGTTGCACTCTTCCCATGCTACCCTAGGTAACTCGGCTTCCTCATTAGAACCATGTTGTCCTAACTCGCCTCAACACTTTTTCAACACTAACACCAAGCGCCTAGTTTCTAATGTAACTCATCCATGTCCAATGGAATACGGACTTGGATCATGCCTCATGGATTAGCAGGTTCCCAACGACTTGTCATACATGGCTCCTCGACTTGGTATGCCTTCAGGATGAGTCCTAGATACAATCTCCAATAGACTCCTTTGTGTCCAACTCACACTACCACTATGACTTGCCTAGTGCACTATTCACTTCAAGCCCCTTACAGGTAGGGTCAATCACTTGCGGTGAATTCTATGTGCCTCCTGAGCTTGGGTGCAATAATGAAACCTGCGATGTCTTCCTTGAGAACACCATCACACAAACCCAAACAAGTAGTGATTTGGGGCAAGAGGTGGTGGCTCTCTCTTCCACTGACAACAATAATCTAGGGCCCAAAGTCATAGTGCCCCTCTTCATATTCTCCTATGCTCTGACCTTTCTTTTGGAAGGACTCACCCAAGGAGTCACCGATATTGGTAGGATTGAGTAGGGGAAGCATTGCTTTTCCAACTCAGTTGTCCACCTCTTTTAGTTTTAGTCACAAATTCACCATTTATCTCCCATTTGGTTGCACACCGTAATGGCCCCTATGTCCTTCTTTCTGGGAAAGACGTATCTCAAGGAATCATTTACATTCCTCTTGTCAAGAACTCAGAGCTCCCAAACTAGTACTTTATTACTATAAAAGCCATCCAAGTGGGTGAAAAGAACATCACCATCGACTCCACCAAATTAAAGATCGACAAAAAGGGAAAGGGTGGCACCAAGTTGAGCACCATGGTTCCCTACACTATTGTTACAAAATTCTTCCACACTGTCATCCATGATGCTTTTTGTGAAAGAAGCAGAGGCCAAAAATATTTCTCGTGTGGTTGTTGTGAAGACATTTGATGCATGCTTCGACACCAAGACCATGTCTTCCACCAGAGTTGGCTTGGTTGTACCCACCATTGGATTGGTGTTGTAAAATAGTAATACAATCTAGAGAATCATAGGAGAAAATTCGATGGTGCAGGTGAGCGATGAAGTGTTGTGTCCTGGGTTTGTGGATGGAGGGGAGGATCTGACTATCACAATAGTTATTAGGGGTTATTAGATAGAAAACAACCTTGTGCAGTTTGATCTGGATACATCTCAACTGGGATTCAATTCCACATTCCTAGGCCAGTAGACTACGTTCTCCAACTTCAATTTCACCTCCACTGCATAAACCTCTCTCCCTCATTATAATAGTTCACTTATAAAATAATGAAGTTCCAGTAAAGATTCAATTGTCTTTCCCAAAAAAAACATTGGTCCAAGGAGTCTACACTTTTAACTAAATAAATAGACAAGCTTGCAAGTTTATTCTATTACTAGAGTAATAATATTTAGTGAAAATATTACGTGGTCGCTCGTATTATTGTATCTAGTCCTCTATTCTTGAATCCAATAAATTCCAATATTTTATTTGCCGCATACCACCAAACTAATTCTTGTGCTTTCTCTTCTTCCTTCGTCCTCGTTAATACACATTTATTCATACTTTTATCATTTAGAAACTTCAATTCATCTTTTTCCTTGATGCATTGGTTGTATTTTGACATCAATATTCAATTCTAAATATTTTCAAAAATTATATAAGGAAAAATCTAATTCCTAGAAAAAAAGCATCTATGTATATACCATATTATATACATAATATCGTACCCCCATATCCCATGGACAACAAAGGAGAAAAGAACCTCGACAAAAAAGGTGGCCAGATAGAAAATAGCACCAACATAAGGACTTGATGGTTGGAAGTTAACTCCATCTTGCCATTTCCTATCCCATCACCAAGAAAACATGTCAGTGCGGACAGGTTTTCAAAATCATTTTTCGGCATGGACAAAAACCCAAAAAATGTGGCATTCGAAACCATTATTTGCAAATATCAAAAAGTCTGATGAGGTCCCATTTTCTACAATGATATTTGGGTGGAGAGCAATGGGAAGGAGTTGTAGGCATTCAGAGCTCCCTAAGGTATGTATATCCACTTTGTATATTTTCCATTTTTTCATTCTTTCATGAACACTAAAGAAATGAATGACTATTTGTTGTGGAGTTATCAATTGATGATTTTTTGTTGAGGGTTTTTTAATTTCATTTCCTCCTGTCTGCTGGTTTTGAAATTTTGCTCTTGACAAATGAAATAGCTAACAACCCAATGTGGAAATTTGAGTGAAATAACTAAATGAGGTTTATAGAAATGACAAACCATGTAGAATATATTATGAGGTTGGAAGACACAACATGGGTTCTGTAATGGAATGGTATATTGTGAAAACCACATAAAGCCCAAAATGTTGCCATTGTTCACATTCTTATTTTGAATGTTGCAAGGTTTTCATTGGGAAAAGGGGTATTTATTTGAAATGCAAGGATGTTAATGTTTTTTTGTGTCGAGGGTTATTTAATTTTTGTTTCCTTTCCTCTTGTATGTTGGTTTTCAAATTTTACCATTTCCAAATGAAATAAGTGACAACCCATTGTGGAAATATGAGTGAAATTATTGAATAATGTTTAAAGAAAGAAAAAACCATGCAAAATATATTATGAGATTGGAAAACATAACATGGGTTCTGTAATGAAATGATATATTTTGAAAACTACATAAAACCCAACACGTCACCATTGTTCACATTGTTATTTGGAATTGAGAAAAAAACACAAAATGTGGAATTCAAAATCATAATTTGCAAATAGCAAAAATCACAGACGACATCCCATTTTTTCATCCATTTTATACACTGTTGTTTTGGAAAAGATGCTATCTCCTAAAACTCTGACTGTTTTAAAACCCTTTAGAAGTAACAACTCAATTGGTTACTCACCCTTGACCTCAATTTGGTATATTTTGTGATTGTGTGGAGAACCTTTTGTGATTTAGATAGTAGGAATGTAATGAAATTTGAAAACAATAGGTATTATGAAACTTGCAAGGCATAGTGTTATAGATTGTTTGTAGTGTTGGAAAACACACCGTCTTATGTTAGTTAACTGCTATCTACCTTTCCTAGATGTTTGGTCTTGTCTGTTGGTACAGTCCAATTGTCATTTCACTTTGTTCATCTCAATGGAACAAAACACCTTGACAAAAAAGAAGGTCAGATGGACAAATTGCATTGATTGAAAGAATTGATGGTCAGACATTAACTCTGACTTGTCGTAGCTTGTCCTGTCGTTGGGAAAACATGTCAGTGCCAATGGGTTTTCAAAATCATATTTTAGAATGATAAAAAACCCAAAAAAATGTGGCATTCAAAATCATTAGTTGTAAATAGAAAAATGAGGTGCGAAGAATGTAATGCAATTGGAAAACAGTAGGTATTGTGAAACTTGCAAGGCACAATGTTGTTATAGATTGTTTGCAATGTTGGAAAACACATTGTCCCATTTCAGTTAGTTCAATATGAAGAGTTTTATTTTGTTATGCTCCAAGAATGTAATGAAGTCCACTTTCAAATTTTTGAACAACTCTTTGCTACAGTCCAAATGTCATTTCACTTTCTTTATCTGATTGGAACAAATAAATTACTCATACTATTTGCAAAGTTGGAAAACACACTGTCTCCTCACAGTTGGCGGGAAAACCAACCTGATGGTGTCATTAACTCCTACCTACCATTTTCTAGACATTTGGTACCGTCTGCTGGTTTAGTCACTTTGATCCCCCATCTGGTGGGCCCCACACTACATCTTGTCAAGTTATGTATATTTCCATGTATGTTGTTATGTATGTTTTTCATGCATTTTTGTGTGTACGTAGGTACCTTTTGTCTAGGAGTTAGCTGGCTCCTATGCTCCAAGAATGTAATGAAGTTTAGTTTCAAAATTTTAAACAACTCTTTGCTACAGTCCAAATGTCATTTCACTTTCTTTATTTGATTGGAACAAATAAATTGATTGCATTTTTTGTAGAGTTGGAAAACACACTGTCTCCTCTTAATTGCAGAGGGTTTTACAACATTATATGGGTTGCTTGTTTATTAACACCTTATATGGAGACAGTGTGTTTTCCAACACTACAAATAATGTGAGCATTTATTTGGTCAAATCAGATGAGGAAAATGAAATGACATTTTGATCTCATGTTACATACATAGGTGTTTTTTGTTTATGAGTTAGCTTTCTCTTGATTGGAACAAATAAATTGCTTGCATTACTTGCACAGTTGGAAATCACACTGTCTCTTCTTAGTTTTAGAGGGTTTTACAACACTATATATGGAGACAATATGTTTTCGAACATTGCAAATAATGTGAACATTTCTTTGGTTGAATTAGATGAGGAAATTGAAATGCCATTTTGATCTCATGTTACATACATAGGTGTTTTTTTGTCTAAAGTCAAAAAGCTAGAAAAAATGCACTTAGCATCGCCATTTTCCACATTTTTCATTTTCTAGTTTGGTGGGTGGGGAGGGACATGTCGGCAAGGAAAATGGAGTTGTAGGTGGGAAAACCACTAGAAACTCCTCAAATGCATTTTTCGCTGCAGCGCATAGGCATTTTCCACATTTTGATTTTGTAGTTTGCTGGCTAGGGAGGGACGTGTTACCTAGGATGGATGATCTGGTGGATATTTTCAGTGGAAATTGAAGTGTCTCATTTTTCTCTAGAATTAGCACCATCAGAAAGATCTCAGCGTCTTGATTCCAACGCAACTCGAATGGAGTGAAAAGGAGTCCGTTTGTGCAAGTTATGGCCAGTCAAACTTGGGTCAAACTGGGATCATAGGGCAGCCAAAAGGCAAAAAAAATGGCATTGTCAAAAATCTTCAAAGTTGGCATCATCGCGAATAGCTCATCACAAGCTTTCCAACGCAACTCGTTTCATTGAAATCCGACGTCATATGCTCAAGATATCGACAGTCAAAGTTCAGAGAGGAGATTGACCTTTTGACCGTATGGATGCTGACATCATCAACCAGTCTACACCGTACGAAATCCAAGTGGAAAAATTTGGGTGAGACATGTGGTAGTTGAGTCACCCATATGGAACTAATTAGAAGCTGACACGTGTCCATCCGTACAGGTGACGTGGCATCTCCATATTAGGTCAGCATACAAGTGGCAGCTGAGTTAGCATGCACGTGGCATCCAATCAGCATACAGTCAGCTTCCACATCATCATTCAGTTGGCAGACATGTCAGCATCTAGTCATCACTGTTAGCGAATCAGAAATTGACATGTGGCCAACTGTCCAAGTGACATGGCTTTTCGTACATCCTGCGTGGCAGCTTCGTACTCTAGTCAGCGTGCAGGTGGGAGTCCAAGTGGCATTGAAGTGTCTATGGCATGCAATTAGGTGTTGACACGTGGACCCATGGGTCACCACATGGCCCTCTTCTCCTCCATTGGTGCCAATGTGTTTGTTGTTTAAGAAAAATTGTTAGCCCGGGTTGGAACCCGTGACCCACGGTGGATTAGCAAGTCGTTCAACCGTTGCACCGCCGACGGTTTGTTTAACAATTATACAACTCGTTTGGTTTTGATTAAA
This sequence comes from Sequoia sempervirens, assembly GCA_007258455.2. Lineage (NCBI taxonomy): Eukaryota > Viridiplantae > Streptophyta > Pinopsida > Cupressales > Cupressaceae > Sequoia > Sequoia sempervirens. Next base: position 528,567,738 of record VDFB02000017.1, read on the forward strand.
GTTTGCGGTTGATATGAAAACAAAATGAGGTTGGCAGGGTTGGAACCCCCGACCAACCATTCACCAAAAATAGACTCCACCGATGGGCCACCGATGCCTATCTAATCATATATGGTCTCGCATTTGTTTTGTTGTATGTGTTGGCCCAAGGCCACAACAAAATAGCTTATTTTTGTAAAACAATCACCCTAACCTCCTAGTCTAAAAGGTTCTAGGGGACAAATGGGGAATGGTACGATGGATTTAGGGTGGTTAGGAATTTATTATGTTTGTTAAGCCTTATTTGGCAAATTTTATGTATAAAAGGGGGTGTAAGGTGAGAGTGGAGATTATTTTTTTTCAGGTGTTGAAGTATTGAAGCTAAGGTGACAAGTGAATAGAGGTCTTGTGGAGATTATTTTGAGCCATTCTTGCATGTCAGAGCGTTGTTATGCTACCGAAGTGCTTGAAGAATGGTTGTGGTGCACTTGTAATTGATTTTTGGAGTTAATCGGATCGGTCTCTCTATTGGAGCGGACCCAGAGATGTAGTCACGTTTGTGACAAAATCCGTTACCAATTTGTTTGCACTTCTTCTCTCCTCTCTCATGTTCTGATTTTCACCTTACGTTTTCAGTTTTTAATGCATAGTTTCGTTAATGTATGCATGAATTTGTAATTCCACAAATTTGTTTTTAATTAAGCATTCAATACTGCATATAGTCTAGATCCATATATAGATCAAGTGGTATCAGAGCTCAATTGACTATTATTGCAGTTATTTGTTTTTGAATGCTAACGAGATCCAGGATTCAAAAGGGTGAAGGCAAGCTCAAAGACTTTAATCCTGAGATCAGGAAGCGTTGAAAATTTCCATAGATGTCTATTTCTGGGATGGAGGTTCCTAAAGAAATCAGTGAGCAGGAATTTCGAAGAGCATTCCTCGAGATGAAGGCTAAGGTGGACATTCTTTTTCAGGAGAGATAAGAGCGGAAGGAAAGTGAAGAAGGTTCGTCGAAGCAAGAAGATCACAAAGACAAGAAAGGGAAACAACATGGAGATGGTGACAAGCAACCAGATCCACCCTCTTCTTCTTCTCCTCCCTCTTCTCCTTCTTCTCCATCTTCTCCTCATTCTATTTCTTCTAATCCTTTCAAGAGTGGGTATAAGCCTAAAATCAAATTGGATGTAAAATTTGACTTGCCTAAATATTGTGGTGAACTTAATGCTGAAAAATTGGATGATTGGATTCAGCAAGTTGAAGTCTACTATAGAGTCCAAAACCTATTAGATGATGTTGATAGGATCTAATTAGCTACTCTTCGTTTAGGAGGTACAACTTTAACCTGGTGGGAGAGTAATACTAAGGAAAAAGTTTCACAACATGGTAGAGTCAGTTTAACTTGGGCAGAGTTTGTTAATGTTTTAAGAAGCAGTTTTATCCCCTAGGACATATGCAGCAGTTAATGATGGACTGGCAAATGTTTAGGCAAGGGAAAGGTCAAACTGTCCAAGAGTACACCCATGAATTCAGGAAAAAGGCTATTGCTTTGAATGTTCCTTTGTACACCCAGGACACTTTGTTGAAGTACATAGGAGGTCTACATTCCTACCTTAGGCATTCTATTCTGGTTTTGAACCCTTGTAATTTGGATGAAGTGTTTGTTCAGGCTACACACTTAGAGTCAAGGGGGTAAAGGATCTTTTATTGATAAGTTTGATAATGATGTAAAGAAATCTTCTAAGAATGTAGAGATAGGGAAAGGAAAGAAGACAGCTACAGTCAAGAAGGATGACAAGCTTTCTTGCTTTCATTGTGACAAGAAGGGCCATGATGAAGAACACTGTTGGCAGTTGCATCCCAAATTGAAGCCTAAGTGGGCTCAAAAACGTAATCAGAGACAGAAGGGTAAGGAGAAAGCCACAAATGTTGTTATGGATCTTGGTTCAGATTCAGATGATGAGACTAAGATAACAACTATGGGTTTAAAAGGTAAAGCTCCTATTTATGGTGTTTCTGTTGCTAGTTGTGCTTCTACTTCTAAAGTTAATGATTTCTCTGAAGATGTGAAAAGGAATGAGTTGTTTCATTTAAGGGTTGTTGATAAGAACACTAAAATTGATGCACTCATAGATAGTGGTTCTCAAGTTAACTTGATTTCAGAAAGTGTTGTAAGAAACTTGGGATTAAAAACTACACAACACAAGAAACCTTATCCACTAGGCCGGACTTGTGAAAATGATAAGTTGCAAGTAACAAAACAATGCACCTTAAGATTCGCAATCACTAGTAAGTTTGTGGATGAAGTACAGTTTGATGTGGTTCCACTGGATATCTGTGGGATAGTGCTTGGTAGCCCTTATTTATATGACAAGATGGTTATTTTCTATAGGGAAAAGAATCATTATCACTTGTTTAAAGATGGCATTCAATATATTGTACATTCTCACAAGATTAAGACTGATCGTTCTTTTGCAAACACAAGGCAATTAAAGAGGGTAATTAATGCAAGTAAAGAGTTAACTCTTATGTCTGTCAGTACAGGTGGTTCTACACTTGAACTTGGAGTAGCTAACCAGGGTCAGATGTTGCAAGATGCACCCGTAGTACAGCATGAGGGAATGATGATTGAAAGCATTGATGGTTCCTTGGGTAAAAATGTTTTTGTTGTGAAGGATCGATTTGTTGTTGATTTATTCACTTTCATTTCTGCATTATTGTTCAGCTTGATGCTAGTCAATTTTTGTTGGTTAGTGGCTACGACAATTGATGTAGAAGCTTATGGAAGTGATAGAATAATGTTTATGTTCAACATTGTTATTGCAGTCTTCATTGTGCTTGTGAGCTAGGTATTTAGATGTATAGAGGATACAAGACAAGTGGGGAGGCCAAGTCCTCACTTATTGTCAGAGTAGATGTCACTTTTGGAGGTCCAAAAGGTCTTCAGTGGGGAGGCCTGATCTGGTGGATATTTTCAATGGAAATTGAAGTGTCTCATTTTTCTCCAGAATTAGCACCATTAGAAAGATCTCAGCGTCCTTATTCCAACGCAACTCGAATGGAGTGAAAAGGAGTCCGTTTGTGCAAGTTATGGCTAGTCAAACTTGGGTCAAACTAGGATCAGAGGGCATCCAGAAGGCAAAAAAAATGGTGTCATAAAAAATCTTCAAAGTCAGTGTCATCACGAAGAGCTCATTGCAAGCTTTCCAACACAACTCATTTTGTCAAAATCCGACGTCATATCCTCAAGATATCGACAGTCAAAGTTCGGAGAGATTGACCTTTTGACCATACGGATGCTAACATCATCAACCAATCCGTACCATACAAAATCCAAGTGGAAAAATTCAGGCGAGACATGTGGCAATTGAGTCACCCGTATGGAACCAATCAGAAGCTGACACGTGTCCATATGTACAGGTGAAGTGGCATTTCCGTATTCGGTCAGCATACAAGTGGCAGCTAAGTTAGCATGCACGTGGCATCCAGTCAACATACAGTCAGCTTCCACATCATCATTCAGTTGGCAGACACGTCGGCATCCAGTCATCACTATTAGCAAATCAAAAATTGACATGTGGCCAACCGTCCAAGTGACATGGCCTTTCGTACATCCTGCATGGCAGCTTCGTACTCCAGTCAACGTGCAGGTGGGAGTCCAAGTGGCATTGACGTGTCTATGGGATGCAGTTAGGTGTTGACACGTGGACCCACGGGTTGCAACGTGGCCCTCTTCTCCTCCGTCGGCGCCAATGTGTTCATTGTTTAACAAAAATTGTTAGCCCGGGTTGGAACGCGTGACCCACGGCGGATTAGCAAGCCATTCAACCGTTGCATTGCTGACGGTTTGTTTAACAGTTATACAACTTGTTTGGTTTTGATTAAATTTTGCGGTTGATATGAAAACAAAACGAGGTTGGCAGGGTTGGAACCCCCGACCAACCATTCACCAAAAATAGACTCCACCGATGGGCCACCGATGCCTATCTAATCATATATGGTCTCGCATTTGTTTTGTTGTATGTGTTAGCCCGAGGCCACAACAAAATAGCTTATTTTTGTAAAACAATCACCCTAACCTCCTAGTCTAAAAGGTTCTAGGGGACAAATGGGGAATGGTACAATGGATTTAGGGTGGTTAGGAATTTATTATCTTTGTTAAGCCTTATTTGGCTAATTTCATGTATAAAAGGGAGTGTAAGGTGAGAGTGGAGATTAAGTTTTTTTCAGGTGTTGAAGTATTGAAGCTAAGGTGACAAGTGAATAGAGGTCTTGTGGAGATTATTTTGAGCCATTCTTGCACGTCAGAGTGTTGTTATGCTAAGAAAGTGCTTGAAGAATGGTTGTGGTGCACTTGTAATTGATTTTTGGAGTTAATCGGATCGGTCTCTCTATTGGAGCGGACCCGGAGACGTAGTCACGTTTGTGACGAACTCCATTACCAATTTTTTTGCACTTCTTCTCTCCTCTCTCATGTTCTGATTTTCACCTTATGTTTTCAGTTTTTAATGCATAGTTTCGTTAATGTATGCATGAATTTGTAATTCCGCAAAGTTTTTTTTAATTAAGCATTCAATACTGCATATAGTCTAGATCCATATACAGATCAATGGAGATAGTGTGTTTTCCAACAACTCAAATAATGTCAGCATTTATTTGGTCTAATCAGATGAGGAAAGTGAAATGCCATTTTGATCTCATGTTACATACAAAGGTGGTTTTTCTCTAAAGTCAAAAAATTTATACAAAACGCACCTAACATCACCATTTTTGGGTGATCCCACAATAGTGGTTTACAATTTTTGGCCAAACTAGACACTGAAATAAAATTTTTTTACTAAATCTTCACTTTTGGGCACCTATAGCGGCTAAAATGTGAGGAATTTGAAGATGATGTAAACTAGAGTTTCGTGAAATTTTGTCTGTATATTTTAAATATATTTTTTAAATATTTTTTTTCAAAATTTTGGAATGAAATTACCATCTCCTTGAAAACTAGTTTTTTTTTTTTCCAAAAACAACATTTTTAAAAAGTGATGCTTATTGTTTAACACATAAATTTTTTTCCATGAAGGATAAAATTCTAATTCTTTCAAATTTAGATTTGTAACTCTAATATCTAGTGCTTCCACTTGGTTATATATTTTTTTATTGAATATTTTTTCTTTAATTAAGTTTCAAAGTCAAACCAATTACAATTCAGACATAATGCGATCGTATAAAGCATAACTTTTTTTGTATGTATCAAAATTGATTTTTTTTGTTGGATCAAGGACTCCAATATCTGGTGCACTCATATTTTTCAAATTTTTTTGATAATCTTCTATTTTTCCACATGTGTAGAACAAAGAGCTTCATTTTCGGTGAAAAACCTATATTTAATAAAACTAAAAAAACAAATAGATAATAAAACCAAAACATATTAAAATTATATTCATTGGATAGCTCATTCTAAGGGCTACCTAATACCATTTGGGTTTGTGAAGTCTCCTCCATTTTCATTCTTAAATTGAGCTTCAAAGTGCAAAATTTTGGACATTTTTGGTGCCTGGGGGAGAAGGGGGGAATAGGGTGGTTTAGACGAACTAGGGTTTGGTCGAACTAGGGTTCAGTCGAACTAGGGTTCGTTCAAACCTAAAAAATATGTTCAGTCAAACAAGGGTTTGATTGAACCTAGGTTTGATTGAACCAATTCAAAATAATATAAAAAATTGTATGGTGGGCTAGTTCGATTGGACTCTTAATTGACTTTTGCTCGAACTCCCCTACCATGAATCAAATTTTTTTTTTTTTGCCATTTGCTAATAGTTTAATTTTATAATATATAATATTAATTATTTATTAATTATATAGTTTTTATTTTTTATTTATTTTTGCCATTTTTCTAATAGTTTTATTTAACAGGGAGGAGGTGTGAATGAATGCAATTATGAAAAATAGAGGAAAATGAGAAGAATACATGTTCTTAACCTTTCATGATTGTAAGATAATGATTCCTGCATGTATGAAATTAAATCATGAAAAGGACACAACTTTTAACTCTCATAAAATCATAGTTTTCCTCTAAATATATACTTATAATATTAATTACATAATATATAATAATTATATACTTTTTAATCTCTATAATATAAATTATATCTATATAATAGTTATTAATAATATATAAATCGTATATATTATTAATAATTATAAATAATATACTATATAGTTATATATTATTAATAATTATAAATAATATGTTGTATACTTATATATATAAATAAGCACAAAAATGTAAGAATACAGACAAGGGACAACAATGATATAGGACATTGAGATGTACAACAAATCAAACATCAAACAAAGGGGTCGATCTACATACCTGGGGACTTTTGATTCAATCTTCATGCCTCTAATCACTTCCAAACAAATTTTCTACCAATAATCTCATTCCTAGTGTTCCATAATTTCTCACTTTCCTTATTTAACATGGAGGAGGTGTGAATGAATGAAATTATGAAAAAGAAAGGAAAATGAGAACATTACATGTTCTTAACCCTTCATGATTGTAAGATAATGAATCCTACATGTACGAAATTAAATCATGAAAAGGGCATGTCTTTTAACTCTCATAAAATCATGTTTTGCCTCTAATAAAAAGAAAACAGTTAGAGGTTGCTCGCTCATTTGAGCCCAACCACTTTCAATCCTTGCACCCCATTTAGTCACCTCTATTTTGAACTACAATCTTGTGTTAAATTTGAGGAAGGATAGCCTCAAAGATATCCTACTAGGATTCTTCATCTTGATTGTTGAGTTTATGCATAGCCTTAGCTTTTGACCATGAGAACCATGAGAATGTGGCTTTGGAAAAGATATTATAAATGGTTTTGATGTCTTTTTTGAAAAGATGATAGAATGACTATGCTAGAGTTTGTTAGCTACCCAAATGGACATGAGTTTCTAGGAACTATTTTAGCTCTCTAGGACTGGACAACTCCTTATAAAACTTATTAGGAATCTTCAACCAATGAAGTTTAGCGTTTATATAAGCTATTTAATGAGTATAGGCACTATTTGTATGCTTCTAGTAGGGCATCTTAGCAACTTATAACAAGTAGAGAGGTGGAAAGAAGGGTTAAGTCTCCAAATCTATGGCAACATGAATGAGTTTGAAGTACATCATAACATATGAGCTATGATGACTATAGATGCATACAAATTATTTCATGCATTTGTGTTAGAAATGAAAACACAACTACTGAAATGGAAATCTAATTCAAATGTGTGTTTTATGATCTTTTAACTAAATATTTAAGATGGAGATTGCAACAAAAATATGAACCCACAAAATAGAAATATACCAGAAGCAAAATGAAGCACATAACAAAGTTATTTAACGTGGAGAAAACCCTTTCAGGTCAAAAACTCCACCAAGAAAAGAGGCCAAGTTATATTACCTTTCAAAATGGAGATTACAAATACATGCACTTTCTTTGTTCTTCAACCTTCACTCCAGTAGTACCTGGGTACTTGTAAAAATGATATGCATCTCATCTACTATGCCATGGCTTTATAGAGTTTACACAACCTCAATATGGGTGTACACCTTGTAATCTTCACCCATATAGCATTAAATGACTTCTTACAAGTTCATAACACTTGTCAAGAGTCAACCATACAACCTTGGGCGTCCATAGAAAAAGATAGGCTCTTCTGGGATCATAAAAGTTGTCATACATGCATCCTACGCTTGGAAAAAGATGCCCATGCAAGCTTGAATGCTTAGGGGCCAAAAATAGCCACTTATAGCATATTATGATGCATCATATGTTGTCATAAATGTCAGATTCTTATGAAAACTTACAGTTGTCATAGAATCTCTTACACCTTCTTACAACATCTATGACACATGCCATAATGCTAAAAATAGTTGATTCCTCCACTTGTGCACCTCACTTTTACCAATTACCATTTACCATAGTAAATTACATCCCATAACTACCGCTGGTAACTCTAGAACTTGCTATGCAATAACTCCGTAATTATTGTGGACAACAAATAATTTTTTTAACCACTACCAGTGAAACTTGTACAACTCCTTATGGGTAATTACTAATAACAAATAATAAAAAGAATAAATACAATATTGGGATTTATAAAGTTAATGGCACTTTATCCCAACAATTTGGTGAATTTAGTCCTCCATAAATACAACCATTTTGAGAATTTGGTGGAGGTTTCACATGGATTTTTTGGTGTGCGATTATATATTAAAGTGGAGAAGAAATAAGAAAATTTTGTATTTTCTTCACCTCATTCTTCTTGAAATTTTAGAGTATTTGAAAAGCATAGTATTCTTCAAAGTCTCCATTAGAATTGAATAGAAAATCACAACAAAAAATAAATATTGAGAACATTATATCTCCATAAGTTATCTTAATTACATGTTCAAATGAATTATAGGGGTATAGGGAGGGAGTGGGAGAGAGATAAAGGGTATAGGGTTAAGAGTATAGGGTAAAGGGTTTAAGGGTTAAGGGTTAAGGTTAGAGGGAAGCTTGAGATAGGAGTGAGTGAGTCAGAGAGAGAGGGTTTAAGGGTTTAAGGCTTAAGGGTAGAGGGTAGAGAGGATCTAGAGGTAGGAGTGAGTGAGAGAGAGAGAGAGACTTGAGAGATAGAGAGTGGGTCTAGGAGGGAGAGACTTGAGAGAGAGGCACTACTGAATTTGACACGATTTTTTGATAGACGTTCATCGGTGGTTCAACAAATCTTTGTCAGAAAAGCGACGAAATATCGAAAACATTTTTGTGGTTGTTTTTTCATTGCAAGTTCGACGACGAATCAAACGTCAAAATAATGACGCAGATTCATTGGTCGTTCGCATCATAAAATGGTTCATATTTGTGTCAGAATATCAACAAAATGGGCATCAAAAGAACACCAGAAGTTCATCGACATTTTGATGAAATGGGAAAGTATTTACGATGAATCCTTTTGAACTTTTTAGCTGGAGCTTTCAATGATGCTGATAAGAGAGTTTCTAAAAGGCTTTCTGGAGTTGTTTATTTGTATCAAAGTAAGCTTCATTATCCACTTGGGTTGTATCTTGTGCAAGAATATTTGTGGGTTTACTCCTATATTGCAGCCATGATTTCAATATTCTGTACATTTTGTATATGATTGTGTCTGCTACAAGAATGAGGGCTTAGCAAACAAAATGAGCTCCCTGTGTGATCTTACAATGTATATTCTTTGTGATTCTTGTATTAATGTTTCATTGCTTAAACTTGGACTATTATGGGCGCCTTAGATAAACTCTGCCTAAGATTTTTAGATGAAAATCTCTATCTTTCATATCGCTTCCTTTTGTGATGATCATCCCTTCACTGGAACCTGATTTCTGTAGCTTTCTTATTGTTTCGTTCATGATTGCAGCCACATTTAGCTTCATAGGTATCAAAATGGGTTTTCATAAAAACCACAACCTCTATCCTTTTCATGTTGACTTCAAAATGTATGGGTATCCTTGTTTTCTCCCCACATAAAGGTGGCCTGTAGTATCATAATCCCCTTACTATGATAAGATTCGAGCAAGATTATAATATGAATGAGATTTATGAGATGTATGGTTGGCTTAAACAAGAGTTATCTCAGCCATTTGATCCACAAGAAAATAATACCCTATGAAAAGTGATTTTGCTTAATGATTCAAAACCACTACCATATTGTAAACATTACTCTTTATTTTCTATATCACCTTAACATTGCATTTCTGACAGTATGACTTGAGCTATTCTGGGTTTTCCACAAAACACGTGGCTATGAGTTTTATATTTTCCTCTATTAAAGGTTGTGTCTCCTGTATCTGAATTTTGAAAAGCTCCTTTAGTCATGCTTCATGATCCATTTGATGGCAATGACCTCTCAATTTGATATTCTTGCTCAATGAGCACATCACTACCATAGTATCTTTATTCTAATGTACCTCCATTCTATTATAAATGCATCATACTTTTACTTTAGACTCATTCATATATGACAGACACATACACCTTTTTTACACTGTCCCTAAGATAAACATGCTCTTCTTTTCCCATGGCTTTCAAAGGACTATCCCTCTGTTGTTTGTGGAGATCACTATCACTATAATTGTTTAATATTCTTGTCTTATATTTACTCATTTAACTCTGCCGATTCTTCATATTTTTGTCGCTGCTATACCTCATTTGAACATGTGGTTATGTTGATCATGTATGATCTTCCATACATAATGTATAAATTGAACCTCTGAGTGATTGGTGGCTGTCACTTTTTATGACTTTAATAACAAGGGTTGACATTGTCACTATCATTTAAACCACTATTATGATATAAGAGCATTATTGTTGCTCTTGGATAGAAGATTCTACCACTAATATTCTGCAATGGGTTGTCTTGATGCTTGACAGTTGATATAGATTATGTTGCATTTTATGGATTGTAAACTTTGTTAACCATTGAATAAGCTATCCCTGTATTTCATTCTTCTTATCACGGTGATAAAATATGACTCATTTTCTTATTTATAAAACTTCACTCCTTCCAATAAATGGACTAGTTCCTGCTGTAGCATTCATAATATCACTATCACTGGTGATATTTTATCATTCTGATGTACCAATACTATCACATTTTAATTTCATTTTCAGAGGATCCTTAAAATGATAGCATCTTGATTAATAATTGCACCTTTATGAAATCAGCTCCATGTGATTATACTTGATAGCACTATGAGCTTGTAATAGTTATGTTCATAATTTGAAACACATTACACTCTTACTATAGTTGTTGATGAGAAATAATATATCACATCTGCATTTAAAAGAAACACTTTATGTATGCACACCTTATTATGAGTTGGGCTCAACCCTTGTGGGAGCCACATTTAACTCCAATCATATTTGATTTAAATTATATATGCACCTATAGCTGCACATGAAACAAACAAATTATGAAAATGGTTGTCTTTTATGTGTATGTTGACCAAATGGTTTTCCTAAACACTTGAGGCATTCATTGATCTTTTGATACACATGGAGATAAGTTGATACATGCATAGATGGATAATATAAATGATCATGTATGGTTATGACCATTCATTGCTTAGAGTATAACTCTAACACGTTGCTTGACTGTTGCAGGAACAGGAGCACATGAAAACTAGGAAGGAAAAGCAACGAGGACAACATTGAAGCAAGATAAACATCAACCAGTCATTTAGGCAATGACTAGTCATCCCTCTACATGCACATTTACTTTCCTTCATTTATTCATGTATTAAATAATCTTTATCTATATCAAGGAAAATTCAGTCTCATGGATTCATTGTGTGAGACACGTGTGTCTAATTACATTCAATAAAGATTAGATTTTCAAAAAAGATTGAAAAATCTTTTATGTCTCATTCTATGGTATAAATGTAATAATTTTTCTTGTAATCTCATAAAGCTGTTTCATTTATATGATTGCATGTAACATAGAAGGTTTAAAATGTACCATTCATTCTAAAACATAGGTAGTTTATCCTAATTAAGCCCATAGGTGAAAATCTGGTAACATTTTTGGCGACATCTTCTTGATGTTTGCCTGCTAAACATCAAAACCAGTGGCCTAGACTCTTCCATTGGGCATGGAGTCATTAGGAAAACTTAGAAATAGACCTAGAATAGTTTTGTACATGGCTATAACTCACTTGAGACTCATAGAACATAACAGATTTCTTGGAAACTTATTGAAAATAGGAAAATACTGAAGTGAAACAATCTATTGTGTTGGAACAACACTTAGGGAATGAAATGAAAACTAAACTAAAGTGCATCAACACTTATTGAAAGCATAAAATCTAACCTAATGTGTGTGATGATAAATCATACCTCAAAACAACATTTGAGGTGAATCCCATTAATTGGGATTGGTAACTTTTCTCCATCCATGTTTGATAACTGGAATGCATTATGCTCCTTGCATTCAGTAATAATAAATGGACATGCCCATAAATGATCAAACTTTGTATGCTTTCCTGGTCCACTCTTTAGCACATCCCACTTGAAAATGATATCACCCTCTTTGAAAATCTTGGCTGTAGCTTTCTTATCAAATGTTCTCTTTGTTTGGAACTGATGATACTCCAAAGTTTTCATTGCTTTATCTCTTGATTCTTTGAGCTCCATGAGCTCTGCGTATCTTATGGACATTGGGTCTTGTTCTTCAAACATCTCCAACTGATGAACAATATCTAGAGCTAGAAGCTCTATAGATAGAGGTAATCTAGCCTCTTTACCATAAACAAGTACATATGGTGAATTTCCAACTGATCTCTTAGGGGTTATTCTATTTGCCCAGAGCGCAGATGTCAATGTGGAATGCCAAACCCTTTGATTATCCCCCATGGTTCTCTTAATAATTTTAATCAGATTTTTATTCGTACTCTCAGCTAAACCATTACCCTGAGGGTAATAGTTTGAGGATGTATTCAAATGAATTCTGTGTTTAACAGCCCAATCTGTAACTCTTAACCCAACAAAAGCAAGAGCATTATCTGAAATGATGGAGTCAGAAACTCCAAATCTGGTAATTATATCTTCATAAAAATTTAGAACAGAAGATTCATTTGCTTCTTTCAAAGCTATTGCCTCTGTCCACTGTGTAAAATAGTCTGTGACTGTAAGCACCCATTTGTGACCAACACTAGAAGGTGGATTAATTGGTCTGATAAAGTCAATGCCCCATCCCATGAAGGGCCGCTCTACTTGAATTGGATGTAAAGGCATAGCAGGTAACTTTTTCTTTCCTACAAATAAAGCACATTTAACACACTTTCTTGACCATGCATATGCATCTTTAAATAAGCTGGGCTAGTCGCAACCAACTCTCATGATTTTCCAAGTAGTTTTTTTGGGAGCAAAGTGACCACCTAAAACTCCATCATGAAACTCATGAAGTACCTTTTCTATTTGATCAACATCAATACACCTTTATAAGACACCATTCAGATCTTTCCTGAAAAGAATATTATCGATGAGGACATAAGGAATTGATTGCAATCTGTTCAAGTATCTTCGCTTTTCTCTGTCTAGACTTGGTGGAAATTCACTAGTTTGAAGAAAATGGGTCATTTCTTGAACCCAACTTGTTGTTAATGCAGGTGCAATACCTTGAACATTTTGAGACTCATCTGTATTAGCTAAAACAACACCAGTTTCTAATTTTTGTGCATCTTCAAGGGTTGAGGCAAGCTGCTCACAAAGTCCTATACCTCTGACAAGTTTTTTGATGTTGATGTCGACATCAAATTCCATTACTTTTGTGATCCACCCTGCTCTTTTCTCACTCAGATCTTTGTTCAACAGAAAATCCTTCACAGTTGGGTGTGCAATCAAAATATGAATTTTATTGTTTGAAACTAAAGGTTTAAACTTCTTTAGGCTTATGATCACAACGAGAACATGTTTCTCAACAAACGTATATTTCTCTTCATAATCAGTAAGTCCTTGACTAAAAAAAGCTATTGGCTGCTCTAAATTATCACTATTTTTTTGAGCCAGTATAACAGAAATTGAACTAATGCTGCCAAAAGCATAAAAAAAGAAGTCTTTAGAGAAATTTGGATTTACCAGTGTTGGGGTTGATGCTAAAGCTTCCTTGATCTCTTCAAAACTACATTTTGCTTCTCTTGACCAACCAAAAATTGCATTCTTTTTAAGCATGGAAATCAAAGGCTGTAGTAAATTTGCAACATTAGGAATGAATCTCCTTAAAAATTTGTTTCTCCCTAAAAAGATTTGCAATCCTTTCTTGTGATTTGGCAATGACAGTTCAAGTATAGCTTTAACTCTTTCAGGATCAATGGTAACTCCATCTTTTGATACTATATGACCTAACAGTTTACCTTCATGAACTGCAAAAATACTCTTTTTCGGATTGGGAGATATTCTATATTCCCTACATTTTTCAAAAACTTGTTTGAGATGTGACAAGTGCTCATCTGCATTCTTTGAATATACAGTTATGTCATGTAAGTAAACAAGCAAAAAATTATGAATTAAATTTTGAAACGCCATATCCATGGCACACTGAAAGGTAGCACCAGCATTAGATAAACCAAAAGGCTCTTGTAGGCCATAGTGCCCCATTTTGTTGTAAATGTTGTTTTATATTGATCTTCCTCTTTGACTAGAATCTGATTATAACCAGAATATCCATCTAGAAGAGAAAATCTCTCTGAACCAGCAATAGCTTGGAGAATTTGTTCCATAGACGATAAGGGATAATGATCTTTTAGAGACGCTATGTTAGGGTCTCTAAAATCTACACATAATATTATCTCACCTTTCTTCTTTCTAACCAGAACAAGATTAGAAACCCAAGATGTGTGTTTAATTGGAAATACAATACCCCCCCGACTAACTTGGTCAGCTCTTTGATCATTAATTGTTTGAGCTTGGGGTTCAAGGGTCTCTGTTTTTGTCTAACAGGCTTGGTACCAGGTTCTAACTCAATTGTATGTTGTGCAATATGAGGATCAAACCCTTTTAAATCATAATATTTCCAAGCAAAAACATCATGATACTCTTGGCATAGAGCAATGAAAGCTTTTCTATCTTCAACTGAACAAATTTTTCCTAATTTGAGAAGCTTACCTTTAAAGATTTCCACTTCTTCATAATGATCTTCCTTCACTTGAATGCTGACTTTGTTCTTCTTAAGTTGATCATCAGAATTGAATATGGATTCCAAGGTAACCAACCCTTTGGGAAGTTTATTTTTCTTCAGCTGTATCACTTGATCATCATACTATTGTTTAATCTTTTCTTGGTTCACTACAAAAAATTGATCTTCTTGGAGCAAAAAGGTTAAAATATGCTCATCGCTTTCAAATACCTGCCAATTAATGGTGTTATCAGGAATTGATGGCTTGATAACCACCTTGACATACTGCTGTATTTTATCTTTTTTGATATCACCTGGGATATCAAACTGTGCTCCAATTGCTGCAAGTCTATCAACATACTTATTCTAATTTCGTGGAATAGAAATTAGATTGAAGGCATTAAATTCTTCAATTATATTCCATACTTTGTTTCTGTAAGACTTCAAAGCATCATTTTTGAAAACATTCAGCCCTCTAACTTTATTAACTATCAATTCACTGTCTCCATAGACTTTCAAACAGTCAATTCCTCTTTTCCTTGCCCACTCAAGGCCTTGAATGAGTCCTTCATACTTAGAACTATTGTTAGAACATGCAAAAACAAAATGAAAGGATGAAAAATACTTATCACCCTGTGGAGAAACTAGCATTGCACCTCCACCTGCTCCATTCTTACTTCTAGAACCATCAAAAAACATTTCCCAAAGTTCACTTCGTTGTTGCAACAACTGATCTGTAACTTTTTCAAGGTTTGGAACCTCTGCATCAGGTTCAAGCATCACATAATTACCCATACTGACATCTTGAATAAATTCTTCAGGACTGTCCAACACATTTTCAGCTGCCCATTCATGTAACAACACATCAGGAACAACTTCTGCCTGAAGTTCTTGAGTGGCAGCCAACTCACTGTCAGTAAAAATGACACAATTTGTGTCTACAATAGTAGGAACAACATTGATAGGACTTGGGTTATATGGCTCAATGTGATCTTTAGCCAACTTTTCAGATTTAATCATAACTTAGGTTCCATATCTAGTTCTAAACAACATATGTGACCAATTAGCTGACACATAGCCTCATATTTTAGCTGTAAAGTCTCTTGAGGCACAAGGAAAAGAAAGGTGAGAGATCTATAATGCATATGTCCTAAGGAACTGAAAATTTCAGACAAGCATGAAGGGTAAGACTCAAGCCTTTTATAACACCCAATGTATTAACAAAAGTACCATCCAATTGAATCAATCCTTTCTCTAAAGGTTGATACTTTAGTCCAAGTTTGTCAGCAATTTGCTTTGGCATTACTAAGCTACTAGCTCCACTATCTACCATACAGTTATGAACTAACTTATCACCTATGATTGCAGAAATGTAAAATGGAGGTGGCTTGACTTCTTTTCCTACCTCTTTACTGGGCTATTTATTATTTTCTTGAAGATTATTTGTCAACATAGTTCTAACTTGACCTATTGGAGACTCAGATTCATCAGATATTTTCAAATTTGACAAGGCTGACTGTAACATGTCTTTTTTACCTGGGATAACTAATGAATCCCACATAGACATCATTACGTTCATCTTTTTCATATTATCAATAGTATTATAAGGTACAGTTGGGTTTACTTTTTGATGTACCTTTATGCTAGCATGATTAGCTTGCAAGTGTGGCTGCTCCTTGATTGGGAGTTACTGATTTCTTTGCAAAGCACGAGTTACTTGAGATGTAGATGGTTCTGTAGCTATTGCTTTTCCTTTATCAGCTGCTTGATCAAGCTCAAAAGCTCTTTCTTTGCCCTTGTGTTAGTTGTAACTGGAGAATTATCTACATTCAATCCACATAATTCTTCACCTTGCTAATTAAGTAGGGTAGTTTCATTGGTAAGCTGATCTTGGTGTTGTGGAGATGCATCATGAAGTGCATTCTACTATGAACTTGAAGCATTCTATACCATAAGTGCTTGATTAATGAGTCCGTTTGAGCAAGTGGCTTGATTGTGAGTTGGTAGCACCACTCATAATTTGCTGCTAAGTTGTTTTGAATAGGGACAAAATCCTTAACTGCACTAACAGGTGCTGGATTATATGCCTAAAAAGGTCTTGTGTTTACATTCTATCTTGGGCCCTGGTAGTTGCCTTGATAAGCCTATCTATTACCTTGATAAGCCTATTGCTAACCTGAATTTTGCTATTGATAAGGCATGTTATATGATTGTTGCTTTTCCAAGCTCATAAGCTTATTACCAAAAGTCTATAATAAACTTTTGATCTCTTGTAACTCATTTGAAGAACTTGAGACATTAGCTTCTTTTGTTACAGTAGCTGGAACAATAGCTGATACTATTGGACCAGGTGGCAAAGGTGCAAAAGGTGGCATCTACAAAGGGATATTCGAATGAATATATGGAAATATAGGCATTGGTGGCCTAGGAGAAAGTTTACTAGCTTGTATCAGGCTATTTTAAGCTCTGATTGCTACTTCATAAGCATCTGGCAAAGACACTCCTCCCATTGACTATATTAAAACTGATATATCGCTATTTATAGCTCTAAGATAATATAGAAAGGCATATTCAGGTGAAGGCCTCACTGTAACAGGAATCCTATACCAAGCTCTTTGAAAATGGAAATTTAAATTCATCATTTACTACTGAGGGACTCTCTTTATAGTTGTAAGTTGTTCTACCAAAGACAAGTTATCAGACTTATTTTGAAACTGTTTTGCAACTTGTCTCCAAATTCATCCCAAGTTACAATTGAGCCTACTACTAAACCCCTATACCATTGCAATGCCTTTCCTTTCAGTGATGCGACTAGAAATCTCACAGCAACATCCTCTTGAGTTATGTGATGAACTCTGCATAATGAAGCTTGTATATGTTCAATCGAGGTAGTCTGATCTTCCCCTGTGAAAATTGGCAAGCTCTTCAAAGCTGCCACTAGAATGTCATTGTGTTGTACCAAATTTAATGGACTCCCTCCATTAAATGGCACAAAAGGCTGATTTCTGGGAGCAACCATTAGAGGTGGTTGAGGTGAATTTAAATTTGTAAAAACAACAGTTGATGAACTTGTTGTAATAGTAGAACTTGAAAATGAAAATGTTACAAAACCTATATGACTAAAAATTACAGTTGGACTACTTGAAGGAGACCTTTCTGTTCTAAAGCTAGGTGAGGCTGAATGATTTTCAATCTATTTTTTAGATGGTCTTCCTCTCCTCCTTGATGGTGAAAATACAATTTTTGGTCTAACACCAGGTGGTGTAGACTGTACTCTATTAGGAGGTACTCTTTTTGCTACTCTTCCTTGCCTTTTGGGTGGTGACAACTGCAAAAACTTGAATTCTCTGGAACTTCATGTTTGTACTATTCTCATCAGCTAAGACAACACTAAATATGTTGTTCTTTCACTTCACAGAGTTGCCAAGTATGCTAAAATAACTTCTGTAAAGTTTGAAACTTGTTGGTTGCATACCAAACCAACAATATAAGGTGGAACTTTTCCCACTGGGTGTTCCAAAATTGTTAACTATTGAAAGTACACCCTATTGAACTTGATGCTCAACACCTCAGTGTAACATGGGAAGACCTCTAAAGCTATGATTTTCTTGTAGATTGAGGTCAACCTCCAGAGAAGGTTGACTTCCTATGGTGTTATCTAAACTATTGACTGATGAGGAAAAAGGAAGAAAGATATATATAAAATGAAGATAATCTATTTCTATGGTGATGCATCTAATTAAAATAGGAATATGAAATGCATAACTTCAACACTTTGCTTATAATGGCTGAAAACTTTAAAAGAGAGGATTTCACAACTTACTCTTATATGTCATTGCATAAATATTTCATAGTCAAGTCATAATGTTTAGACTTCTAGAAGGAAAATAAATTCACAACCATAAGCCATCTACAAATTTTGACACAAACTATGACCTGCACTAACAACGTTTTGTAGAAAGGTGCTGAATAAAAGATAAAGATATAAGGAAATGATAATACCTCACAAATAACTTTGATGAAATCTTATTGATGCACATAATGAAGCAAAGAAAGAGAAGCCAAAATCTCAAGAAAACATTTATGTTCAAAGGTCTCCACCGAATTTCATATCCAAGAGAAAACTAAGTTACAAAGTCTGCCAATCTGAGAAAGGATTTTGCAAAAAATCACTAACTCTCAAAATTGCAAAGTAAGAACTGCCCAAAATGAGTTACAAAAGATAATTATATCCAACTCCCAACAAGGGTCCACCAAAATAGCATCTAGAAGCATCAATTTTCGTATGCTTCTGTAAACACTAAAATCCAGCAACCGATTCTTCTTCAAAGAGGCTCCAAATGGGTGAAAAAGTCCTAATTGACCAAGTCAAACATGATAACTCCTCAAAACTCCCTCCAAAAGCTTCATTTTTTCCTCAAAAGCAAATAAATGCTCCTATTTTCTCTCCTTATGCTGGCCAACTGAAATCAACTTCCCTCTATTCTCTCCACGTATGAATTAAAGCATATTGTCCACCTTTGTTGACATACATTGCAAATTTTCTATGACTTAGTCATATGACTCATGTTTCTATTTTTCTTGCATTTAAAAGATGACTTAATTTAAATTATTTATAAAGAATCATTTAAATTAACCATTTACAATATAAATAAAATGCAAAAAAAAACATAAGTCAAAAGTGACTTAAATATGTCTAAGTCAAAAATAACATATTGCATGCCTAAAATACAAGGCAAAAGCAAAAGAAGATAGAAAGGCATAGAGTCTTGACAATGACATTAGTTATCAATATATTTTTAAAATAAAAGAAATGGAAAAAAACTAATCCTCCATCGTGCCATTTAGGGATTCTCAAACCCTAAATCGAATGGCAATCACTTTCTCTTCATTTCATTTCATTTTTTTGCTCTTTTGAAGGCACCACCATGGAGAACCAAGGTGAATCTATATATAAGTTTTCAGTTGGAGCTTTCAATGATGCTAAGAAGAGAGTTTCTGAAGGGCTTTGTGGATTTGTTTATTTGTATCAAAGTAAGCTTCATTATCCACTTGGGTTGTATCTTGTGCAAGAAAATTTGTGGGTTTACTCCTATATTGCAGCCGTGATTTCAATATTTTGTACATTTTGTATATGATTATGTCTGCTACAAGAATGAGGGCTTAGCAAATAGAATGAGCTCCCTATGTGATCTTACAATGTATATTCTTTGTGATTCTTGTATTAATGTTTCCTTTCTTAAACTTGGACTGTTATGGTCGCCTTAGATAAACTCTGGCTAAGCTTTTCAGATGAAAATCTCTATCTTTCATGTCGCTTCTTTATGTGATGATCATCCCTTCGCTAGCACCTGATTTCCATAGCTTTCTTATTGTTTCATTCATGATTTTGGCCACTTTTAGCTTCACAGGTATCAAAATGGGTTTTCATAAAAACCACAACCTCTATCCTTTTCATGTTGACTTCAAAATGTATGGGTATCCCTATTTTTTCCCCACATAAAGGCGGCCTATAGTATCATAATCCCCTTACTATGATAAGATTCGAGCAAGATTATAATATGAACGAGATTTATGAGATGTATGGTTGGCTTAAACAAGAGCTATCTCAGCCATTCGCTCCACAAGAAAATAATTCCCTATGAAAAGTGATTTTTCTTAATGATTCAAAACCACTACCGTATTGTAAACATTACTCTTTATTTTTTGTATAACCTTAACATTGCATTTCTGACAGTATGACTTGAGCTATTTTGGGTTTTCCACAAAACATGTGGCTATGAGTTTTATATTTTCCTCTATTAAATGTTGTGGCTCTTGTATCTGAATTTTGAAAAGCTCCTTTAGTCATGCTTCATGATCCATTTGATGGCAATGACATCTCAATTTGATATTCCTGCTCAATGAGCACATCACTACCATAGTATCTTTATTTTGATGTACCTCCATTCTATTATAAATGCATCATACTTTTACTTCAGACTCATTCATATATGACAGACACATACACCTTTTTTACACTGTCCCTAAAATAAACATGCTCTTCTTTTCCCACAGCTTTCAAAGGACTGTCACTTTGTTGTTTGTGGAGATCACTATCACTATAATTGTTTAAGATTCTTGTCTTATATTTACTCATTTAACTCTGCCCATTCTGCATATTTCTATCGTTGTTATACCTCATTTGAAAATGTGGTTATGTTGATAATGTATGATCTTCCATACTTAATGTATCAATTGAACCTCTCAGTGATTTGTGGCTATCACTTTTTATGACTTTAATAACAAGGGTTGACATTGTCACTATCATTTAAACCACTATTATGATATAATAGCATTGTTTCTGCTCTTGGATAGAAGATTCTGCCACTAAGATTATGCAATGGGTTGTCTTGATGCTTGATAGTTGCTATAGATTATGTTGCATTTTATGGATTGTAAACTCTATTAAGCAATGAATAAGCTATCCCTATATTTCATTCTTCTTATCATGGCGTTAAGATATGACTCTTTTTCTTATTTATAAAACTTCACTCCTTCCAATAAATGGACTAGTTCCTGCTATAACATTCATAATATCACTATCACTGGTGATCTTTTATCATTCTGATGTACCAATACTCACATTTTAATTGCATTTTCAAAGGATACTTAAAATGATAGCATCTTGATTAATAATTGCACCTTTTATGAAATCAACTCCATGTGATTATACTTGATAGCACTGTGAGCTTATAATAGTTATGCTCATAATTTGAAACACATTGCACTCTTACTATAGTTGTTGATGAGAAATAATATATCACATCTGCATTTAAAAGAAACACTTTTTGTCTGCACACCTTATTATGAGTTGGGCTCAACCCTTGTGGGAGCCACATTTAACTCCACTCATATTTTATTTAAATCATATCTGCACCTGTAGCTACACATGAAACAAGCAAATTAGGAAAATGGTTGTCTTTTGTGTGTACGTTGACCAAATGGTTTTCTAAAACACCTAAGGCACTCATTGATCTTTTGATGCACATGGAGATAAGTTGATACATGCATAGATGGATAATATAAATGATCATGTATGGTTATGACCATTCATTGCTTAGAGTATAACTCTAACATGTTGCTTGACTGTTGCACGAATAGGAGCGCATGGAAACCAGGAAGGACAAGCAACGAGGACAACACTGAAGTGATACAAACATCAACCATTCATTCAGACAATGACTGGTCATCCCTCTACATGCACATTTACATTCCTTAATTTATTCATGTTTTAATTCATCTTTATCTATACCAAGAAAAATTCAGTCTCACGGCTTCATTGTGTGAGATATATGTGTCTAATTACATTCAATAAAGATTAAATTTTCAAAAAATAGTGAAAAATCTTTTATGTCTCATTCTATGGTATAAATGTACTGATTTTTCTTGTAATCTCATAAATTTGTTTCATTTATATGATTGAATGTAACATAGAAGGTTTAAAATGTACCATTCATTCTAAAATATAGGTAGTTTATCCTGATTAATCCCGTAGGTGGAAATCGGCTAACATGGGAACATAGGTAGTTTATCTTGATGCTCAACACCTTAGTGTAACATGGGAAGACCTCTAAAGCTATGATTTTCTTGTAGATTGAGGTCAATCTCCAGAAAAGACTAGCTTCCTATGGTGTTATCTAAACTATTGACTGATGAGGAAAAAGGAAGAAAGATATATATAAAATGAAGATAATCTATTTCTATGGTGATGCACCTAATTAAAATAGGACTATGAAATTTAGAACTTCAACACTTTGCTTATAATGGCTGAAAACTTTAAAAGAGAGGATTGCACAGCTTACTCTAATATGTCATTGCATAAATAGTTCATAATAAGGTCATAATGTTCAGACTTCTAGAAGCAAAATGAATTCACAACCATAATCCATCTACAAATTTTGACACAAACTATGACCTGCACTAACAACATTTTTCGAAAAGGTGCTGAATAAAAGATAAAGATATAAGGAAATGATAATACCTCACAAATAACTTTGATGAAATCTTAGTGATGCACACAATGAAGCAAAGAAAGAGAAGCCAAAATCTCAAGAAAACATTTATGTTCAAAGGTCTCCACTGAATTTCATATCCAAGAGAAAACTGAGTTACAAAGTTTGCCAATCTGAGAAAGGATTTTGCAAAAAATGACTAACTCTCAAAATTGCAAAGTAAGAACTACCCAAAATGAGTTACAAAAAATAATTATATCCAACTCCCAACAAGGTTCCACCAAAATAGCATCTAGAAGCATCGATTTTAGTATGCTTCTATAAACCCTAAAATTCAGCAACCGGTTCTTCTTCAAGGAGGCTCCAAATGGGTGAAAAAGTCCCAATTGACCAAGTCAAACATGATAACTCCTCAAAAATCCCTCCAAAAGCTTCAATTTTTCCTCAAAAGCAAATAAATGCTCCTATTTTCTCTCCTTATGTTGGCCAACTGAAATCAACTTCCCTTTATTCTCTCCATGTATGAATTAAAGCATATCCTCCACCTTTTTTGACATACATTGAAAATTTTCTATGACTTAGTCATATGACTCATGTTTCTATTTTTCTTGCATTTAAAAGATGACTTAATTTAAATGATTTATAAAGAATCATTTAAATTAACCATTTACAATATAAATAAAATGCAAAAAAAAACATAAGTCAAAAGTAACTTAAAAATGTCTAAGTCAAAAATAACATATTGCATGCCTAAAATACAAGGAAAAAGCAAAAGATAGCAAGACATAGAGTCTTGACCACGAAATTAGTTATCAATATATTTTTAAAATAAAAAAAAATGGAAAAGAAACTAATCCTCCATCATGCCATTTAGGGATTCTCAAACCCTAAATCGAATGGCAATCACTTTCTCTTCATTTCATTTCATTTTTTTGCTCTTTTGAAGGCGCCGCCATGGAGAACCTAGGTGAATCTATATAGAAGTTTTCAGCTGGAGCTTTCAATGATGCTGAGAAGAGAGTTTCAGAAGGGCTTTGTGGAGTTTTCTATTTGTATCAAATTAAGCTTCATTATCCACTTGGGCTATATCTTGTGCAAGAAAATTTGTGGGTTTACCCCTATAATGCAGCCGCGATTTCAATATTCTATACATTTTGTATATGATTTTGTCTGCTACAGGTTTTGAGGGCTTAGCAAATAAAATGAGCTCCCTATGTGATCTTAAAATGTATATTATTTGTGATTCCTGTATTAATGTTTCCTTGCTTAAACTTGGACTGTTATGGGCACCTTAGATAAACTCTGGCTAAGCTTTTCAAATGAAAATCTGTATCTTTCAAGTCACTTCTTTATGTCATGATCATCCCTTCGCTGGCACCTGATTTTTGTAGCTTCTTATTGTTTCATTCATGATTGCAGCCACATTTAGCTTCACAGGTATCAAAATCAGTTTTCATAAAAACCACAACCTTTAGCCTTTTCATGTTGACTTCAAAATGTATGGGTATCCCTATAGTATCATAATCCGCTTACTATAATAAGATTCAAGCAAGATTGTACTATGAATGAGATTATGAGGTGTATGGTCAGCTTAAACAAGAGCTATCTCAGCCATTTGCTCCACAAGAAAATAATGCCCCATGAAAAGTGATTTTGCTTAATGATTCAAAACCACTATCGTATTGTAAACATTACTCTTTATTTTATGTATAACCTTAACATTGCATTTATGATAGTATGACTTGAGCTGTTCTAGGTTTTCCAAAAAACACGTGGCTATGAGTTTTATATTTTCCTCTATTAAAGGTTGTGGCTCCTGTATCTGAATTTTGAAAAGCTCCTTCAGTCATGCTTCATGATCCATTTGATGGCAATGACCTCTCAATTTGATATTCCTGCTCAATGAGCACATCACTACCATAGTATCTTTATTATGATGTACCTCCATTCTATTATAAATGCATCATACTTTTACTTTAGACTCATTCATATATGACAAACACATACACCTTTTTTACACTGTCCCTAAGATAAACATGCTCTTCTTTTCCCATGGCTTTCAAAGGACTGACCACTATAATTGTTTAAGATTCTTGTCTTATATTTACTCATTTAACTCTGCCCATTCTTCATATTTCTATTGTTGTTATACCTTATTTGAAAATGTGGTTATGTTGATAATGTATGATCTTCCATACTTAATGTATCAATTGAGCCTCTGAGTGATTGGTGATTGTCACTTTTTATGACTTTAATAACAAGGGTTGACATTGTCACTATCATTTAAACCACTATTATGATATAAGAGCATTGTTGCTGCTCTTGGATAGAAGATTCTGCCACTAAGATTCTGCAATGGGCTATCTTGATGCTTGACAGTTGCTATAGATTATGTTGCATTTTATCTATTGTAAACTCTATTAACCAATGAATAAGCTATCCCTGGATTTCATTCTTCTTATCATGGTGATAAGATATGAATCTTTTGCTTATTAATAAAACTTCACTCCTTCCAATAAATGGACTAGTTCCTACTATAGCATTCATAATATCACTATCACTAGTGATCTTTTATCATTCTGATGTACCAATACTATCACATTTTAATTGCATTTTTAGAGGATCCTTAAAATTATAGCATCTTGATTAATAATTGCACCTTTATGAATTCAGCTCCATGTGATTATACTTGATAGCACTACGAGCTTGTAACATTTATGCTCATAATTTGAAACACATTGCACTCTTACTATAGTTGTTGATGAGAAATAATATATCACATCTGCATTTAAAAGAAACACTTTCTCAATGCACACCTTATTATGAGTTGGGCTCAACCCTTGTGGGAGCTACATTTAACTCCACTCATATTTGATTTAAATCATGTTTGCACCTGTACTTGCACATGAAACAAACAAATTAGGAAAATGGATGTCTTTTGTGTGTACATTGACCAAATGGTTTTCCTAAACACCTGAGGCATTCATTGATATTTTGATGCACATGGAGATAAGTTGATACATGCATAGATTGATAATATAAATGATCATGTATGGTTATTACCATTCATTTCTTAGAGTATAACTCTAACACGTTGCTTGACTGTTGCACGAATAGGAGTGCATGGAAACTAGGAAGGAAAAGCAACGAGGACAACACTGAAGCGAGACAAACATCAACTAGTTATTTAGACAATGATTGGTCATCCCTCTACATGCACATTTACTTTCCTTCATTTATTCATGTATTAATTCATCTTTATCTGTATCAAGGAAAAGTCAGTCTCATGGCTTCATTGTGTGAGACACATGTGTCTAATTACATTAAATAAAGATTACATTTTCAAAAAAGATTGAAAAATCTTTTGTCTCATTCTGTGGTATAAATGTAATATTTTTTCTTGTAATCTCATAAAGTTGTTTCATTTATATGATTGAATGTAACATAGAAGGTTTAAAATGTACCATTCATTCTGAAGCAGAGGTAGTTTATCTGATTAAGCCCATAGGTGAAAATATGGTAACAATTACAAAACAAAATATCATGCCAATTAATTTTACCATTGCTATTCCAGACCTT
The DNA here is from genome assembly GCA_007258455.2 of Sequoia sempervirens. Classification (NCBI taxonomy): domain Eukaryota; kingdom Viridiplantae; phylum Streptophyta; class Pinopsida; order Cupressales; family Cupressaceae; genus Sequoia; species Sequoia sempervirens. Next base: position 528,593,963 of record VDFB02000017.1, read on the forward strand.
CAACTTATGGCAGAGTAAGTACCAAATTTCTTGAGCATAAAAACATTCAAAAAGAATATGTTTGATAGTTTTCGGAGTCCTGCAGATACTGCAGATTTCAACACTTTCATGGTTAGATTTATAGGGATCTATCTTTTTCATTAATGCAGAGGTAAGTAAAGGAGAAATAATTGTAATTGTAACACTATTCATATTCTAGTAAATTATGTTCGTAATTTGTGTTCAATGGACCTTAGTTTTATCATTATACTACCCATCTAATACCATATTTTAATCCAGGGTTCAACTATCTCAGATCTAAAGAAGCACCATCAATTAACCATTTAAAGTACTATAAAATAAGGTAAGACTTTTACTTGAGAAAGATTGGGTACACTTGTAGGTTAAAGTTCTTGCAATCATTAAGATTTGTCAGCACCTGACACAACTGCAACATATGAAGTAATGGATGACTACAAGTTGAGTGAAATGGTCCCTTAATATGTGGAAGTGGTTTGCAAATTTATTGGTAGAAAATAGGGTTACAAACAGATCTACATAAAAAATTATGAGGACAATCTACTGTAATCATAAAAATAGATGAAAAGTATAAAGGAAAGAGCTAAGCTACATCTCTAGAGCATAAAACACATGCAAAATATAGAAAAACAACAAGCGGTTTTGGATGAATACAAAATGGTGCCTTCAGCAAGTGATTCATATGCTTTCACACCTGACAGGACATTAAGAAGATTTTAGTCTTCCTTTGTGAAATTAACTACTTACAGAAAAAATCGAGAAACCAATATTATATACCTCCATGTCTAGCCGAGGGTAGGTATAAGAGAGAAATTTCCTCAATGCAATGCCAAAAAATATCAATGTGTGTGTAGGTTTGTATTACTCCAAATATCATTTCACTACCTAAGGAAAAATACCAAAGTGACGTTTTAAATTTCAATCTTCACATAGAGCTCCCTTGTGCTACATGCATATACAACATTGCGAGCTCTAAACTATTCAAATATTAAGGATTTAATTAGCTATAAGATGGAAAGAGTTGTTGTTTAGACATAATCCATCATCTTTACATATCTTTATTCACTCCTAGCTTCAAATAATTTATGTGAATGAGGCAGTGTGAATCTTTGTGAACCAATTCTTAAAGGAGGCGGGAGGTAGGGGGAAAGAGAATGCTTGAATGTATAGAAAATTATAACATTTTGATCATTATAACAATGAAACGAATCTTAAGTTTGAAGCATTAATATCATTTACAACATTTATGATCAAGAATGAATGTAAGTAGAGAAAATTTTGCATACCTGCAGATGGTACAAAATTTCATGGTTAAGTCGAAGCCTCCATCAACAACAAGATCCAAATATCCATGTATCTATCTCAATCGAGCCTCTAAACCCTTGAGTTATCGAATTTTTCCACTAACACATTATGCACAAAGTCAAATTTTGAGTTATGTCACCACTAAAAATAGAGAAAGAAATAGATCTTTGAAACCAAAATCCACACACACAACACAATGTGGTATTCATACAAAAACCATACAAAACTAAACTTCGAGAACATTGGGTGGAAACAACTTCAAATTATGATCACCCGAGCATGGATTAGGGTATAAAGAATCATTTTTCTGCCACCATAGTGAAAAGTTAGCACTCTTTATGCTGCATATTGGTTTGATGCTTCAAATGATGCATTTCTTATATTGAAAATTGCATTACCTTATTGAGCTTCTCTTTCTTTCGAGAATAGTTTAATATTCTCTACTTAACAGGGCCAACCACGTGATGGTGGAAGCTCATTTGGCTCCTCCCCCCCCACCTCACATCATACCGATTTCCCCATACCCAATCATATAACATTATTAAATTCCTTCATCCATTAATAACATATAACATTCATTCATTCATCCATTAATAACACATATAACATTCATTAATTAACATATTCACATTCATTCATTAACATATAATATTCATTCTTTTAGTTTTTACATATTATCAAAAATATGGTTGTCATGATATGATTACGATCACTTTTTTCTTTTGTTTCTTTTTAAAAGCTACATAAAACTGAAGTTGACATCATTTTCTAAATCAATACTGTCCCCTTTAGTTGTTTTCCACTTTGCTCCGTGATCTTAATGTATGCCTGGTCATGCACGCTCATGGCGGAAGACCCCGGCTATGTACCAAGGGGTCCTACTTTTAATAAGAAATGTTAAAGCTGATATGTTTATTATTATTGTTACAAGTATTTCGTGAGTAAAAGAACATTAGAGTGGTTCTCTTTACCTGATGGGTCCCACATCATGTTCCTGAACTTTTGTTATAGACTCATGCTCAACATGCTGGACACCCTCTAAATCCTAATCTGTAGTTGAAACACGAAAGGTTACATTAATTAATACACCAATTGAAATTAAATATGTTTAAGAGAACATGAGGGTGGTCCTCTTTACCTAATGGGGCCACATCATGTTCCTAATCTTCTCTAGCCTGATCATGCTCAACATGTTGATCATGCTCTACATGCTCTAAAGTTGAAACATGAAAGATTACATTAATTAATACACCAATTACAATTAAATATGTTTAAAAGAACTTTAGAGTGGTCCTCTTTACCTGATGGGGCCACATCATCTTCCTGATATTCTCTAGCCTAATCATGCTCAACATGTTGATCATGCTCTACATGCTCTAAAGTACCGGGATGCACACCATGACCTTCATCTGCACATTGTGCTCCACCCTCACTAGGCTGCATTCCAATGTCATGTGCAGTATTATCATTGCTTGAATTTTTAAAGCAAATAGGCATGTAATTACTTGATGGTGGAAATTAATATTGAATAGATTGCACAAGTATTCAATTTTAAATAAACTTTATTGAGTTTATTTGCCTACGTGTCAGATGTAGTGGAAGGTTGTGTTTTCCCAGTCAAGACTCTTAGGAATTCAGCCATGACTCCATAGCTTTGCTGGAAGGAAATATTCAGGTCCTCTTTTGTGGGAACTCTGTTGAATTCAGAGCCCTACATTTTTGCATGTAAGATCATGAATTTTTCTTCTATGGTGTGATAAAACCAATTTTTTTTTCAATTTATTATTTGGATTCTATATTTCATTTCTTGATACTTACAATTTGTGCAGCTAATTTCATATAACCACCAGAGCCAAGTTAATGCTGCCCATGTTTTTCTAGTCTTTCCTTTGTTGCCTTTGATGTGTTGGGCAGCCTATGAAAAGTTTGAAATACATTAGATTATGTAAAAATAAAGAGTAATCAGTATATAATTACATTGTTGATAGTATCACATACCTTCTTTGGCCCGGTGGTGTCTTTCCTTTTTTCTTTTCAGCCTTCTCCTTTCCATCCGACACTAGTTCCTTCCACTCCCTCTCTGGAATCATGGGGGGATGCTCGTACTTTTTTTTCTTCTCTAATGTGACCTATATTGGTCCCTCGCATACTTTAGATAGGTATCAGCTTTTTAAGGACCTTGGTTCAGTTGAATGTTTTATCACCGAACAACACAACTAAATGGTTAATGAGCTCATCTTTTAAATCTTGATTTTGGGAATTCCACCATATATGTATGGTGGGCCCAAAGAGCTCCAATGTAATATAACTTAGATGTTTATAAAAAAAATCATTTCCTACAAAGTGATCATGAGATCAATAGTCTAAAAAGAGAAATCAATAAGTAGATTTCAATTGGATTATATATAATAATAATTAAAAAAATTTAAAGTACTTGGGACCTTCTCTATCTTTATGGGAATGAAATCCTTGGTCACCACAAGTGTGACCGAAAATGTTCCCATACTAGTAATACGAGAAGATCCAGGAAATGCTACTAAAACATCACCAGTACTAGTGGCCTCTGCATCCCCAAATACATGTCCTGACTCATGTTTTCGCATGTGTTCACTACCAGAGGGTGCATTAACGGATGCCTGCATGGTATGTGCTACCGATGCTTCAGAGGACAATATAGGCACAGATGATGGGGTCAGATGATGTGATGTATGCATAGGAAGATCAAGATGGACACTTGTACCAACCCCTACTCCTTGGGAAGCCCTTGCAGTACCCTGATCATGGCCAGGAGCATCATGAGGAGGAAAATAACCTTGTAAAAACAACACATATTTTAGTTCATGACATAAAAGAGTACAAAATATAAAACCATCAATGAACTTATGTTATAATTAAAGACCTCATGATAGCTTGCAATTTTTCTAATCTGTTAGTCAATATTTTAACCCTCTCTCTTATCTCATCTGTTTGAGGCACTATGAACATCAACTTAACCATTTCTTCATTGCATTTTTTTTGGATCTTCTTTATTATCGTATCGAGAGGGTTTGTTGAATAAGTGATGTCATCATCACAAAATATTGACTGCACCTCACTATGGATGCTCTCCTCTATTGCTGGTGCCTTTCCCTGATCAGTCGAGTACAACAAGAATATTAAAAACATTATAGAAATTAACCCAAAAAACTTATGAAAAAAACACAATAATAAAACATTTTGTGCGTATCTAATTTGTACAATTACAATGAGGTAAACCTGTTGAGTAGAAGTGCCTGAAGATACATCATGATCTATGCTCTGGGCCAGAGTCTTCTTCGTACGGTCAATGTCTTGCTGTGACAAAAATTAAATATAAGAAAACATTACCGAAATGAAACTAATAGACTTACGAAAAAAACATAAGAATAAAATGGTATATTGGAGTCATTAATTGGAGGTTAGGTAAAATGGTACATAGTACATACCACCCCCATAGTAACTATGTTTGTAACTAAGTGATTCAAATTGTAATCGATTAGCAACTCTTCCCCTGCAGTTATTGATTTTATCGCACATACAAATACACAGTTTCCCTCGCGCGCCTCGAATATGCAATTGGGTTGCTTATTTGTTGACCCAAGTCGTGTACTATTTATAAACCCTACAATATTCCCTGATGCTTTTGGCCTTCCGTCAATGTACATAGAGACTCCTTTATTTTGATCCTTATCTTTTAGTTGTATATAATTTGCTGACAGTGCATACCTACGCATACTTTGTGTATATCAAACCAGTCGCATCCAATATTTGTAACTGTAACAGGGTCTGACATACTCCATCAATTCAGTAACTTTTTCGTAACAAACCTTTATTCCATCCATGAAAAATATGCCCAAACCATGTAATGACGATGGTGCTATGCGATATATCCTCTCGTTGACATAAAAATTAGTGTTTATTGGAGGAAGTTCCTTGGGCACCCATTGTTTCCATAGATGTTTGTAACTCAAGGGAACCTCGACGTCGCCTATGCTCTCATCATCATAAGAACATGACCCCCCTTCAGCAAGAAAAAATTCCATGCGTTTACGAAATTTTCTTCTAATCTTTTGACCTCTAGTTGATCTCCCTCTTTTAGACATACTACATGTCTTGCTTTCCTCTTCTCTTCCTGAATTTCCCTCGCTCGAGGAAGACAGATCTGACAAATACCTATTTCGTGGTACTTGCACTCATAAGGATGTTGGATGAAGTTTTTTCATGGTGATGTGATCCCAAGGTGACATTGGTAGAATTTCACAAGTTATAAGGTAATCAAGTCTTGATAGATTGAAAGCTATTGTTACTGCCATCCAAATGTGTCCATCACAAATCAAATCTACTTAACGTTTTAACTCCCAAACTTTGTAATAAGTGTTAAATGTGACTATGGTCTACCAGTTACATAACCAAGGCCTCAAATGTATTCTCTAATTGTAATCAAATGACTTTTTATCTTCATTCAATTAAATAAACTTGAAGGGAAACACCACCAAGTGGTTTATTGGACACCTACATGACTAAAAATAGTAGCAAATTTACATTTAATTTCCATATGTCTAAGTGGTTAACAGGGAGGGAGTGTGTACTAGGCCTGGTTAAGTCATCATAAGTTTATGCTTTTGGCAATAATTTTTTTAAGTCATATTAAATCTTCCTATGTCTAATTGCTAGGAGATTTTTGGTATGTTTTAAGGTAGGATGATTGATGAAAGAGCCCAAAGACTAGCCTTTCTCCATGGTATCCAGGTACACATAGTAGCGGTCTTCTCTTATACGGTTGGACATGATTTAAAGAACTTAGCTAGGAATTATTCATTTAACCTAAGGTTTTCTCATAATGCCATCATTGGAAAAGTATGATCAAATTCTTCTATTATGAAGAATTGGTCTATGTGCCTCTAGTAATCACTATAAATGTTTGTAAGGATAAAATGACTAATTACATCAGGTAGGAGAGAATCAACTTTGAGTTCTTCAAAGATTATATTCCTCTATTCATAATTTTTAAGGGTTGTGTGTGGAGGAGGTTATCACTACCAAGAAGGGAGGGGACCTTTCCTTGTATTCTTTTATAATTTTCATTATTCTTATTTATTTTACACCTACATTTACAAATACACATACATATGCATTTACTGCTTTCATTTATTTCTCATGTAGTTTAATAGTTTGATTGATTTCATATTATATGTGTTGAAGACTTTAGAATTTCAATTACATTAATTTATGGATATGTTGTATCTATAACACTACAAAACCATATGCTCTTTGCATTTACACTTGCATTTAGAAATACACATTTATATACATAGATATAGATTTCTTTAATGATATGTTTCATTTATTGTTCTAGGAGAGAATCCACTAATTGCATTTACATTTACATTTAAAAATACATATACATACATACATACATACATACATACATACATACATATATATGTTTGTATGTGTATGTATATCATTTATATTCAGTGTTCAGAAACAACCCATTAGATCTGGACATAGATAAAAATTCATAAAATCAGATCTCCCATACATGTTTTGTTGAAAAATAGGCTTGAACCTCTCATTTCACATGCTTTTCTTCACAAAACTATTGAGGACAACAACTATACATTATTTATTTCTCATCCTACGCCCTATTCATGCATCCTACAATTACAACAGTATCCATGGGGCCTCTTACACAAGCTACAATAATCACAAAAAGTGTAAGAGCCCCTTTATATCATGTTTGGACTACAAAACCCTAAAAAACAAGGTAACTTAGATTATGATTTGTTGGTGAGCTATATGGACAAAATCATTATCACCAACTCATTCATGGATTCTTTTGAAAGAGAAGCAAATCAGGTGGCAGTTAAGTACAAACCTTATAGTGTGAAGGTGAATGAGGTGATCAATTTTGATTGGCCAACTAATGAAGAGTACCAGAAATGGGTAAATGTATATTTAACTGAGGAAGAGTGAAAAGGAGTAGGCTGCTAATGGTTGAAAAATTAGTTGTTGCAGTTACAATAGATTCCAGTTTTGTTTTTTGGTGACAGTCTAGGTGCTGAATTCTTGAAGTTTTTTGTTGCTGCATCAACCATTCTCAGCGGGTATAATGAACAAGAAGATTCTCCGAGGAGATTGTTGTTGTAACAATTTTTTGGAATATCACAAGGCAGTCCAATTGGCTGGTGACACATGTGCTTTCTGGCCCGATGCTTGTTTGCTCCTCCTTTTTCTATAAGAAGGATTTCAAGGCCAGAAGTATAGGTTAGCAAGTTAGATATTTTTGGTCGAGTCTAGATGAAGTTGCAGAGAAAATTGTAAAGTTTGATGGTTTTAGGGAAAATGCAATTTAGGTTTTGAGTCATTCTGTAGTAGGTTTTGAATTCATGGGGATTTGATGTTTTATGACAGTACCCAGCATTTGAATTGATATGATTAATTCAACTCATGTCTCTCCATTGTACAAGCATATCCGGAATTTTGAATAAAATGATCATGGTTGTTTCATCATCTCACCGTTGTCGTGTGTATGATTCTTGTTTTAGGTTTACCCAAGGAATGAAATTAAAATTAATCGGATTGTGTGGATATGTTCTGTATAAGATATTTATTTTTCTATCTTATCTTATACCATTTTAATGAATGGGGTGCCAATGTACGAGAAGATCTTTGGAAACTAGGCATGAAAATTGAAGGTTAAAGAGAATGGGCGTGCCAAACTTATAGTACTCATTGCCCCTTGGTCATCGATTTTCTGTGAGTGCCCTCAACCTCATCCTTGGCGCTGGTATTGACCTTGTTTTCACTCCTCCAAACTCTTCCTCGGCGCTGA
>VDFB02000017.1:528602238-528622408 GCA_007258455.2 Sequoia sempervirens
GGTTTAAGGGTTTATGGTTGAGGGTTTAGGGATGAGGGGGTAGGAGGGAGAGACTCTAGAGAGAGAGAGAGGGAGGGAGTGGGAGAGAGATAAAGGAAGGGAGTGTTAAGGGTTTAGGGTTTAGGGTTTAGGGATGAGGGGGTAGGAGGGAGAGACTTGAGAGAGAGAGAAGGAGGGAGTGGGAGAGAGATAAAGGAAGGTAGGGTTAAGGGTACAGGGTAGATGGTTAAACGTAGAGGGTAGAAGGTTTAAAGTTTAAGGGTTAAGGGTTTATGGTTTAGGATAGAGGGGAGAGAGATAGAGGGAGTGAGAGAGAGAGAGGGGGGGTAGGAGGCAGAGACTTGAGAGAGAGAGAGAGGGTAGAGGGTTTAAGGGTTTGGGGTTTAAGGGTTAAGGGTTAATGGTTTAGGGTTTAGGGTTATGGGTAGTGATGGAACTTCAAAGTTTTGTTCTCTATGTTCTATTTTATCCTGCCTTGTGTTTTTGGTCATCTATGGTGTTTGGGAAAAGCCTAAGGATGGGGTTTTACCTTCGTCTTCATGCAAAACCCTAGTGTTCATCTTACACCTTGGATGGGATCTATTTGGCTGTTACTTTTTGGGAAGGCTTTAAAATGACTTAAGCCCCATCGCTTCATATGTCTAGGTTGGGCCCCCTTTTGTTTTATTGTTTTATTTCCTTTGCCTAACTTTATTTTTCCTAAGTCTTTTGTTGGTCCCTTATTCCCTCATTAAAACAACTTATGTCATTTTTTGTCATCGACCTAGTGATGTCCCCTTATTCCTTTAGGGGACAGGGCCCAATAGTCATGTCAGCTAACTTTTTCAGCATGTAGCAATTGACTGGAATATCATAGAACCTTCATTTTTTTTTGAAATGTAGATTGGTCTCTTATTTAACTATAACTAAGGTTTGGAGCCGTGACTCCTCATGCAACTCGCCACATCGGCAGATCTTTTGAGAAGTTTCTAAAATTTGAATTTTTAAAGGTTCGACCAAAACTTAATCATGGAACCCCCAATAGTTGAACCAAAAAAATATCATTTGGGTAAGTGCACCAAGATGGTCACACTTTTGTGGCCAAACAAGAAAAAAAAAGCCATAATGCGTTTGTGTTATGGCTTTTTAAAAGAAAAAAAAAGGCGAATCCAAATATCATTTCTCATTTGGTTTTTTCTATGTTTTAGCTCCGCCAACGACCAAAAACCCTGTTTTACGTGCTCGCGTTCTTGGAGAGGTGATTTCTTCAAAATTCATCAACAGTAATTGGATTTCTTCACAAATATGGTGCCACGATGATGAAGAGATGCAAGAGGTAAGTATTGTTTGGTATTTGTTTTGAATTTGTTAGTTTTAAATTGATTTTGTTTGTTTTAGTTTAGAAATGATTTTTTTTTTAATTTGTAGGAAATTCTCAACAAGAGGAGGAAAATCCTCAACCAAATAAGCCTCAACAAAATCAGCCTCAACAACAAAATCAACCTCCCCCACCATTCTCTCAATACCCTCCTGGCACTCAAGAAAATTTGAGGAGTGAAATTGAAAATAATAGAGAAGAAGTTGAGGATCTTATTAGTAGGTTGAGTGATCAAAATTCTTCAACCATAGAAAGAATACATCTAGCAGATTCATTAAAGGATTTGTTAAAAAATGTAGATGCAATTACCCAACAAATATATGGATGGAAAAATAGGAGGCAAACATCGAGGGCATATTATGCAGACAAATTGTCATATAAACAAGTAAAAGATTTAAAGAATACTAAAGGCGATTTGTGCTCTATATTCACTAACCCTAAAACAAATCAAAATCTCACCCTCAATGCAAAGAGGTTTCCTATTCATTGGTGCCACCACCAAGAGATTAGGAACTATTTTTATGATAGATGGTATATGGTCTTTGATTACCCACCGTGCAATAACTCTGAAGTCCCCCAATATTTTCTTAGGAAATTATACTATGACTTTGTCTTGAACCAAATCTTGAATTATTTTGATATGAGGGAGTTTCAGGGGAGAGGTGAGGGATCAGCACAGGATAGGCCCGGTGCATAGTCGGATCCTACACGACAAGGGAGACAACCTCTCGCTAGGCCGCCTCGTGAGCAGATTGTGATGCTTGTAGTTGCAAAGGAGAGTGCTGATGTAGAGAATTTGCAGGCGATCACATCCTTGACTCGGAGTGTCATCCACCACACTAGCCCCATTGTACAGTGCAATCCAAGGGAGTCTTCAGGTGGTGGCCTTCGAGGCCATGTGTGTCGATCTTGTGGAGCCACTTGTTTGTATGACCCTACCAGCCCTCAGAAGGGTGCTACACAGGATCCATATGCTTCTACACAGCCTGATCCATATGCATCTACGGGGATGGAGAGGGTGGCTAACATTCTGCATGATGCATATGGTATTGACAGTCAGGTAAAATTCAACATGTTCATTGAATTTAGTTTATTAAATTTCTATTGTGAAATGCAAGATTAACTAATTTAGTTTTATTATTTTAATAAAATTTTAGGGTCACATGTTGACCCTGGGTACACCAATCAATCTACTTATTTTTGCAGTACACCTATCAGTGGGGTATGTAAAGTTAGTAAACAATTGTAAATTTATTACATGTGTTAATAGCATTGTTTTACGAATGGTATTTTAATATGTGATTTTGGATGTTGAACAGGGTGTTGTTGGATGTTTCAAGGAAAGACCTCTGAGTGGGAGTAGATTTTCTCAAACTTTCACTGAGGTAATATAGAATAAAGAGAACTTAAAGTTAATGAATTCTAAGTTTAATCTAGATTTGTGTATGTATAGTCATAAGAGTATATGGGTTCACTAGGTTATTATTTGAAATCTTTTAAGAATGGTCCTACCATGATTGTTTGTCTTAGAATTCCTACACTAGCAAGCTATATATAATAAAAATTTAACATGGAACTGACAAAGGTAGAGCTACATTCTACTCCATCCTATATTATTTTTTGTGATGTCAACATAACCAAGAATAAGACTATGGATGTCCTACATGATGTTAATGTAACCAAAAATAAAACTTCTATCCTTGACCCTATCTATCAGCCAAGACTCCTTCAATATCTCCTAGATGCTTGGAGATGCTTAAGACTTGGTCAAAATACCCTATATTCTCTTCATTTGTTGCATAGCTCATCAAGTTTCCCTATATGTTCTCTAACTAATCATGATTGCATGGAAAGAAGTTATAAGTACTCATTAAACTCTCAACTATTGAGCCTCCTCAAACTCTTCCCATAGGACGTGGAAAATGCTTAGAAATGATTAAATTCCCTAATAGGGTGTGGGAGATCTTTTAGGAAAACATTTGACACTAATTTGATCCATTGAATTCTTCTTCATTCTATATATTCCTCAAATATACCTTGCAATACCCCCTATCATACCTAAATCTACTACATTCATGTCCTTGTTAGCTAGCATGTAGGTGATATAGTATGGTCCATGAATTTTATGTCTTTTTTCATTTTTCTATATACAGTCCTCTTTTATCTCACTACTAGGTCCTCACATAAAAAGAAAAGAAAAACATTACTTCTTTTTCTCATCTAAGGCCCCTAAGGTTTTAAACCCCTTAGATGCAAGGATTCAAAGCACATCAACCATGTGGTACAAATGACTAAATCCCAAAGATGATCTATAGCAATAAAAGAGTTTAGAAAGGTAGAGAGAGCTACACTAGTGACTCAAGAGAAACTTTAGCTTTCAAAAACAAAGCCAATTAGGCTAGTAGAAATGTGGATGAGGACAACATTTGGTGGAAGAGGAAGAAAGATGACTAGAAATTTGGAGGCCCACCATACTGGATTTTGATATTCAACCATGAGAGCATAAGAGAGAGCTGATATCATGTATCAAAACATTAAGCATGCATTCTTCCAGCCAATGGATAAGGAGATGATTACTTTTCTTCATTTTCATATGCATAACCATATCACGGCATGGGAACCATGAAGACCAAGGATGTCTAGTTTTATGTGGAGGTAATGGATGTGGTCCAAACTTTAGGAGGGGCAAGAAGGTCAATGTATGATCTTGATGAATGATAGAAGAGGGGTTGGTCAGACAAACCAGGGGCACCTAGTCATGAGTAGGGACCTATAGGTTAGATTGGTGAAGCAAAGCACCAAGGAGGTCTTACAAGGAAAGGCCTAGAGTAGGAATCAGTGATTGATTCCTCCAACCCCAAAGAGAGCACACTAGGAAAAATGTGGAAGTATAGAATGAGTTTATGACTTAGATGTATGCCTTCAGGCATTTTTGTGGTTGGAATGATGTTTTATAATCAGATTTTCCCTCATTAAACCTCTTGGGACACATAACTGATTTCCTTTAAACAATAACCCATTTTGCAAAGTATATTCAAAGTATTGGCTATGGAAATGGTTCTCAAAGTTAGAACATACCTTATAGGCCTCTGAAAAGTCTTCAGCTCCATATAGATCCTTGAAACTCTCTATGCCAATGCTCTTGATCTGTATCTCTTGGACTATCAACAATCTCCTGCTCAATACATCTGCCACTTTTTTAGTAGTCCCTTCTTGTGCTTGATGGTGAAGGTAAAAGCTTGGATGTATTCCATCCATTTCAAATGCCTATTACTCGACTTCTCTTGACTGTTGATAAAACTGAGTGCCTGATTGTCAGTAAAGACTACACACTCCTTGGGTAGAAGATAATGCCTCCATTTCCTAAGTGATTGAACCAAAGCATAAAGTTCTAAGTCATAGGTTGAATACTTCTTCTTTGCTTCATTGAGCTTCTCACTAAAGAAGGCTATAGGCCTACCCTCTTGACTAAGCACTCCTCCTACTGCCACTCCACTTGCATCACATTCCATAGTGAACAACTTTTCAAAGCTAGGTAATAAGAGAATTGGTTGAGTTGCCACCTCTTGTTTCAGTTTTTCAAACCCTTTCTTAGCTTCTTGAGTCCACACAAACTTAGTTTTTAAACCACCCTTGATTGTATCTAAGACTAGTGCACATATACCACTAAAATTCCTTATGAATTTCCTATAAAATTGAGCCAATCCATGGAAACTTCTTACCTCAGTCCCTGTGGTTCGTATAGGCCAGTTTAGGATGGCTTCCACCTTGCTTGGATCCATCTTCAATGATCCTTTGGACACTACAAAACCCAAATAGACTAGCTCTTGCTTAAAGAATTCACACTTCTCTTGATTGATTGCCAACTTCTCTTCTTGCAACCTTCTAAGAACTTGCTCCACATGTTTCAAATGCTCTTCTGCTGTCTTGTTGTATATGAGGATGTCATCAAGGTACACTACCACAAATATCCCTATAAAGTCCTTGAGCACTTCATTCATGAGCCTTATGAATGTGCTAGGGGCATTGGAGAGACCAAATGGCATCACTCTCCACTCATATAACCCATCATTTGTTTTAAAAGTTGTTTTCCACTCATCACCATCCTTAGTTCTGATATGATGATACCCACTCTTGAGATCCAACTTGGTGAAGTATTGTGCACCTCCAAGACAATCCATTAAGTCCTCAATTCTAGGAATAGGGAACCTATACCTAATTGTGATCCTATTTATTGCTCTAGAGTCAGTGCAAAGTGTCCACTTATCTCCTTTCTTGGTTGCTAAGACCATTGGTACTACACAAGGGTTAATACTCTTTTGAATCAAGCCTTGATCCAACAACTCCTTCACTTGCCTAGGTACCTAAAGATTCTGATCTAGTGTAAGCTTGTATGCTGCTTTGTTAGGTATTGAAGCTTCGGGTATGAAGTCAATTTGATGACTTATAGCTCTCTTTAGAGGCAAAGTTGCAGGTGTACCATCACTGACAATATCCTTATACTTTTCTAGCAGCTTTTGGACTAATTCTGGTATGATTGTCTTTTTAGTCTCTTCTTCATCTTTTGACTACATTAACACCACATATCCTTCGCCTCCTTGATGTAGATTGTTAAGGAACTCCTTCCCACTACTCAACATGATGTTTGGTGCCTTTGACTATCCCTCTTCTTCTTCTGACAGTGACTGCGACTTAAAAGTCTTCCCATCCTTCTTGAATGAGATTGTATTCTCTCTCCCATCATATATGGCACCTCTGTCATATTGCCATGGTCTGCCTAGTAGAAGATGGCATGCATCCATGGGTAATACATCACAAATCAGCTTATCTTTGTATCCTCCAATGGAAAACTCCACTGTTACTTGCTCATTTACTAAAACACTCTGCCCTTTATTTAGCCAAGTGACCTTGTAGGGGTTTGTATGAGGTGACTTCTCTAATTTCAGTTTCATTACTGCCTCCTCTGATATGATATTGTCTATTGAACTTGAATCTACAATGACCTTGCACACTTTTCCAATTATCTTGCACCTTACTCTAAATAGAGCCCTCCTCTGTTTTGGTTCCTCTTCAACTGGTTGTTTGATCAGAACCCTGTTGAACATCAGATTCTCTCCTACCTTAGATTCAATATGACTGAACTTAGATGCCTTAGGACTCATGGTGTCCTCTTGTGCATAAGCCACTCTCTTTTCATTGCTTGATGAAAATGCTTTCTTTGGGAACCTATAAGCAGGATGACCTATTTGATTACAATGGTAACACTTCATGTTTGCAAAATAAGAATTGCTCCTGCCTGCTCCTCTTCATCTGTTTGAACCTCCTTGAGGTCCTCTACCCCTATTATATCCACCTCTTCTAGATGTTTCACCTCCATGCTCTGTGAGTTTTGACTCTCCTTGGTTTCTTTGGTCATTGCCTCTACCTTGGTAGCCACCACACTGTCCTCTTTGATCTCTTTGATCTCTGCCTTTGCCTTTGCCCTTAGAATTCTGATCTTGCTTCCTCTTACTCCTCTCTTCAATCTTTAATGCGAATTGATAACATTGGTGCACTGTTTTGGGGCTTAAGAGAACCATATCCTCTTGAATGTTCCACTTCAAACTGTTGAGATACCTTGCCACCTTGATACTTTCATCCTCTGTGACATTTGACCTCATGCAAAGTATTTGAAACTCCTCAGTATAAGAACTCACATCCTGATCTCTTTGCCTCAAACTCTGTCTCCTCTTAAGCAACTGAATTTCATAGTTTTTAGGTAGGTATGCTTCTTTCACCTTGGCAACCATTCCCTTCCAAGTAGAGATAGGCTGCTTGCCTTCCTTCTCCCTCTCTGTCTAAATGAATTTCCACTAAGTTAAGGCAAAACCTCTTAGTCTTGATTTAGCCACCTTTACCTTCTGTGCTTCAGTGACTCCATCACACTCAAAATGGTTTTCCATTCCCTCTATCCAATCCATAACTAAATCAGCCTCCATCTTTCCACTAAACAGTGGTACTCCTTCAAGTGATTTTCCACTCAAACTTCAATGTTTTCAAGAAGGGATCCTCCTTCAATATAGGGTTAGGTTCAGGGATTCTATCCTCCTCTACAACCTCTTCTTCTTTTGCTATTCTTCCATCAAACCGCATAACATTCAGTGCTTGCTCAAGTTGGTCTAACTTCTCTCTCAATACCCTATTGTCTTCCTCTATTTCTTCAACCCTCTTGGCCAACTCAGCATTTGTCACCATGATGTTAGAACCACTAGACTCTTTCTCTGACATACAAGATCAATCCCAAATCTTTTGCTTGCTCTGATACCAATCTGATAGGGAGAGGGGTTGGAGGAATCAATCACTGATTCCTGCTCTAGGCCTTTCCTTGTAAGACCTCCTTGGTGCTTTGCTTCACCAATCTAACTTATAGGTCCCTACTCATGACTAGGTGCCCCTAGTTTGTCTGATCAACCCTTCTATCACAAACTCCAACCACCAAGTCCACCTTGGTTCATTGCCACAACTCTTCCTTAGCCTTTACACTATACTAAAGACCAATCTTCCTCAACACTCCATCAACTCTTGTAGGGGTAGTGATAAGTCTTAAAAGGCTTCAAATTGTCCTCCAAAGGTGTTTGAACAACCTCCAAGACTTCAGCTTCCCATCGCTCTCACCAATCCTTTAGCTAGGGTTTGAAAGGCTAGTAGCCCTTGAGCCCCTATTAGGTCTCCTTCACCTACAAAACAGGTTAGAACTCACAAATCTCAAAAGGACTTCCCACTCTTTTTTCAAGGTTCTTGGTTCACATGGACAAAACTCAAAGATTCTTGAGGTCTCAGCCTTCCACTGTCTGTACAAAGCTCAAACATGAAATGGAGCAAAAACTAGGGTTTTAAGCCTTCCCTTGACAGTTAGGAAACTTCCAATTTGTTTACACACAAAATGGACAGATGGAGCCTCCTCCTTCATGTAGTAACAAGGTAACACACCACCCTACCTCCTCCAAGAATAAAATCCTTAATGGCTCAGCACCCCTACAAGATTTGTGACCTGCACAACAAGTTTTTCCTAGCCAGACCTGCACTGGCTCGCCTAGGGCATCACTTTGCTAGCAACTCTTGCACTCAAAAAAAACCTACCAACTAACATATGTACAATCATGGTGTCTAGGCACTATTTCCAAAAGGTCATATAGTTTGTATGGTGGAAAAGTGCTCTAGCACTCCATTTACTCAACACTGCCTATTTCAGGCCAAGCAAGCACAAAGAAACCAAAATATTTACAAAGAGACAAGAAAACGATTAAAAGAACTATCTAAAGGCTAGGAAAAACTTGTACTGGATTTATTCTACATCCTACACACAACACAGAACCAGATTTAATCCATTAGAGCCTTCTTTCAGACCAAAAAACAAAAAATTTCACTCAAAAAACTGTTTTCCTTCAATTTCCAACAAAACAATCTGTACAAACCTACTTTCAACCTTGCACAAAGGTTGAGAAAACCTTCAAATATGCTTTCCCAATAGTTATTTTTCCAATGGACCCTTCTTGGCCACTCAAACACAAAAGGAGCATGTTTTTGCAAAAATTGTCAATAATTGCAAAAACCTCCATTCCTAAACTTTGGACTAGAACCTTTTTGTTTCTCACCCATGGTCTACATGACCTTATTAGAAAACATCATTCCAACCAAAAAAATTCCTAAAAGCATACATCTAAGTCATAAACTCATTCTATACTTCCACATTTTTCCTAGTGTGCTCTCTATTGCTTCCTAGGTGCTCCTGCACCAATGAAATTAAGGAAGAACAACAAGAGAGGAACAAGAAAAATAAAATCAATACATAGTTTCAAGGATTTTTCAAGTGAGTAAGAGAGCTATGGGAGCAACGTCATCTAAAATATTTTGAGCTAGAGTTTTATATACCATTTAGAGAGCTTGGTTTTCATGGAGTTCCTTTCAAATCCTCTGCTTTTATTGTTCCTATGGTAATTTTTTTGGTAGAGTTGGTGGAATTACCTTTCTTAGTAATCACTATTAGTGAGATTGAGATTGTTAACCTTGAGAGTGTGGGACTTGGGAAAAAGGGATTTGATATGGCTATTGTTTTCAAATAATTCAAGCCAAATGTACTCCATATGTATACCATTCCTCAATCTTCACTTGATGGCATCAAGGAATGGATGAACTCCATGGATATAAAGTATTATGAAAGTATAATGAACTTGAACTAGCAACCAATTTGTGAGACTATTATTGATGATCTAGATAAATTTATTGAAGATGTTGGTTGGGAATTTTTGAATATGGAAGCTAGTGATTTTGATTCTGATAATTCAGAAGAGTCAGATCAAGGATATGAACCCTCTAATGTAGAAAAGGAATGATAATTAGATTTCATACAACCACCATCAAGAGTGTTACAAGCCAATCAACAAGATGGAGGGAATTCTTATATAAGGATAATTTTCAATGTTGCAAGTACCAGCTTTAATGCCAACTACAATGGCAACATTGAAATTCCCTAGCAGTATTTATGTTAAGAAAATTTCCTTTAGATGCAAGGATTCAAAGCACATCAACCATGTGGCTTAATTTATATTATAAGTTGTACCATGATGTTCACTATGCATTCCTCTACTCTTTTGACTGTCAAATGTGTCACTGCCTTGTCATTGATCACCATCATATTCTCTTTTTCATGATTATTTTCTCTATCATCTTTGGTATAAACACTTGACTATTATATTTAACTCAAGTGAGGAAACTTAAAAATTATAATGATAGGCCAAAGAAAGAATATTCAGTCTTTTCATGGTAAAAGGAGACCTCAATTTAATCACTGTCATCCTCAAAAGGTTAATTCCATTGTCAAACATTTATTGCATATCTTAAACTATGAAAATCATTTAATAAGGGTTTTGAAGAATAGGCCCTTGACAAGTTAGCTCCATCATTTTTTATTGTCGATGTATCTTTATTTATCTCTTACTCCATTCCTTGCAATAGTGATACTGGGATTTGTCATACTTGACTCAGTTGGATACTATCAAAGCTCCTTTTGACTAGATCATCTCTTCTTCTCATATTGGTTGTCATATTTTCCATTGTGTTTTGACGCTTTTTCACTTAAAATTTTTCCTAAAGGGTCTTTTGTTTTTCAATGTGATTGTCCCAGGTTATTGCTTTTTAAAAAATTGATAATCATATTGTTGGTTACGTTGCATTACACATCATTCAAACTCAAAGCATTTCTTCAAATTCGATAACTATTTTGTGATTGAATAATTTGTTGTTTTATTTTTAGATGTTGGTGAGAGAAAAATAGCCAAATGTAACAAGGGCAATGGATATCAGTGTTTCTACTACAATACAATCCTCGATGGCTCTGATAGGGGAGGTATGAAGTAAATTACTAAATTTCAATTTACATTCATTGTTATAGATGAACTAGTTCTATGAAAAATAAAACCATTATTGATTCGTAGTTTAATTCCTATTCGCATGGTTTATACAGGGCTCGAGCACACCTGAGCATCAACATGCAAATATTTCCATCGAGGAGAGTGATCGTCAAATGGCTATAAGTGATTAAATTTTGTTAAATATATTAATTTTTATAATATAATTTCTATATATTAATGTCTTTACTTCTTATTGTAATAATTGAAACTTGACCAGGAGCTAAACTGTAGGAGGAGCAGCAGGAGCACTCCTCAACAGAAACGGGTGACAAATTTATCGCCATCGGGTCACCTAGGAAAGGGAAAGAAAATTGTATTTGAACCAGAGCATGGAGAGAAATGAATTTTGAATGTAAAGCCCTTTGTTGTATGCCTATATGGAAATTTTGTATATATTTTGTATTTGATATATTTGACATTGTATGCCTATATGGCATTATCGTAAGCCTATATGGCCTTTTTGTAACTATATTTTATACTTATATTGGCATATATTGATGTACATGCGTACATGGCTATTTGATTAATACAAATCTTTTTTATCGATGGTGTCCATATTTGCATTATAAATTCATGGTTCAATAGATATGAGTTACATGTATTCAAGTGTATACTTTACAACTTATGCACATATACTTTTTTGACTTACATTGGAACATCGAAAAGTGTGAAAATTTGTGTTTGGAAGTCAAACGTAAGCCAATTTTGCAATTCTCGGTTCTTGCATACTCGATCTTATGGACTTATTCCTTCCTAGCACATATTGTGAATATTTCTCATTTGGTGCGAAGACAAATTCCTCATTTTTGAACCACTATTTTCTTGTTTGCCTTCCACACTGCATACACACTTTTCATATTGATCAATGATCAATAATGGCTGATTGTAAACACTTGACAATTTTATGTTTTGAACTTTAATTTATAATTTTGTAGTTTATATTCATAGCGTTGATTACATTGCATTGCACATCTTTCAAACTCAAAGCATTGCTTCACATTGCATAACTAATAACTAGATGCTGATAGATGACAAAATTTCAATTACAATATAGTTTTTACAAAGTCAACCTAAGCAGTTATGCAATTACTTCACATTGCATAACTAATAACTAGGAGCATTTGCCAATTGCATTTGCTTGTCATGGCATTATATGAGACCACATTTCTTTTTGAGGCATTTTTTCAAGCGAAATCAGCGCCTTGTCTATCCTACCACATTTTCATACATGTCTACCAAAACAGTTTATCAATCAGTTCATTGCCTTGCTGCTATGGCTAAAAGCCTAAAACAAGTGATTTCGAACAAGCTATGGATGCTTGGAAAAAATCTATCAAAGCATTATAGTAAGCAATAGCATAGACAAGGTGTGAAATCTTTTGAAAAAATGCCTCAAAATGAGGTCTCATGACACGATGGAATGTATGACAATCAAAGTATTTGATTGTCATGGCGATCACCATAATTCTCATTTCTTTGAGGCATTTTTTCAAAGAGCTCACGGCCTTGTCTATGCTAACACATTTTTCATACATGTCTATCGAAGCATTTTATCAAACAGTTCATTGCCTTGCTGCTATGGCTAAAAGCCTAAAACAGGTGCTTTCAAACAAGCTATGGATGCTTAGAAAAAATCTATCAAAGCATAATAGTAAGCAATAGCATAGACAAGGGAATGAACTATTTGATAAAAATGCGTCAAAGAAATGTGGTCTCATGGTGGTGGAATATCAAACAATTTGCTTCCTTGTTGGTATGGTTGAAAGCCTAAAATAGGTGCTTCAAAAAAAGCTACATGGATGCTTGGAAAAAATCTATCAAAGCATACTAATAAGCAATAGCATAGAAATAGCTGTTTGAAAAAAAAAGTCCTCAAAGAAGTATGGTCTCAATGGTGATGAGATGCCATGACAATCCATAGCAATTTGCTTGTCATGGCATTAGGTCATGCGTTCCATCACCATGAAACGCCATTTTCTTTGGGCGACCCCTCAAGGAGTCCTTGCCTTAATGCAATGCTAACACGACCCTCATACATGTCTATCAAAGCATTTTATCAAATAGTTCATTGCCTTGCTGCTATGGCTAAAAGCCTAAAACAAGTGCTTTCGAACAAGCTATGGATGCTTGGAAAAAATCTATCAAAGCATAATAGTAAGCAACAAGCTGATGCAATACAAAGATTGCCAAATCACTCAATAGGCCCATTCAAACTACCACAATTCAAGTTACATCAGGCCCATATCACTGAGACACAGCCTGAACAATAGGAGGAATGACCTATTTCAACATACTACACTCAAACCCTTAAGGGATTGATCTGGTTGAACGTAGCTCAAAGAGATTCCGCGTGTTTGGGTGTGAAAGAGGACCATTCATAGTGTAAACATGCCTATTTGAACGCATTGGAATAGTCCATTTGGTCACATGAGTTGCAGAACAAAAATTGTACCACCTTGCAACTTTCCACTGCTTCCATCTGACACTTTTTCCATCAATTGAAAACTGAACACCACAAGAAAACCACTCCAAGATAACAAAAACTGAGAGAGGTTATTGTAGAAGGGCCCAACACAATCCCATAGGATTAGATGGGAAGTTTCTAAGCATCACGGTGTCCAAGTAACCTCATGCTAAAGTTTACACCCATTTTTCCCTTTGGACCCTTAAGGGATCGATCTGGTTGAACGTAGCTCAGAGCGATTCCTCGTGTTTGGGTGAAAAAGAGGACCATTCCTAGCGTAAAAATGCCTATTTGAACACGTTGGAATAGTCCATTTGGTTGCATGAGTTGCAAAACGAAAATTGCACCACCTTGCAACTTTCCACTGCTTCCATTTGACACTTTTTCCATCAACTGAAAACTAGACACCACAGGAAAACCACTCCAACATAACCAAAACTGAGAGAGGTTATTGTAGAGGGGCCCAACATAATCCCATAGGATTAGACGAGAAGTTTCTAAGCATCACGGTGTTCGAGTAACCTCATGCTGAAGGTTGCAGCCATTTTTCCCTTTGGACCCTTAAGGGATCGATTCAGTTGAACGTAGCTCAAAGCGATTCTGCATGTTTAGGTGTGAAAGAGGACCATTCCTAGCGTAAACATGCCTATTTGAATGTGTTGGAACAATCCATTTAGTCACACGAATTGTAGAATGAAAATTGCACCACCTTGCAATTTTTCACTACTTCCATTTGACACTTTTTCCATCAACTGAAAACTGGACACCACGGGAAAACCACTCTGAGATAACGAAAAATGAGAGAGGTTATTATAGAGGGGCCCAACATGATCCCACAATATTAAACGAGAAGTTTCTAAGTGTCACGGTGTCAGAGTAACCTCGTGCTGAAGTTTGCAGCCATTTTGCCCTTTGGACCCTCAAGGGATCGATCCTGTTGAATGTAGCTTGGAGCGATTCCGCATGTTTGGGTGCGAAAAGAGGACCATGCCTAGTGTAAAAATTCCTATTTGAATGCATTGGAATAGTCCGTTTGGTCACACAAGTTGCAGAATGAAAATTGCACCACCTTGCAACTTTCCACTGCTTCCATCTGACACTTTTTCCATCAACTAAAAACTAGATACCATGGGAAAACCACTCCGAGATAACAAAAACTGAGAGAGGTTATTGTATAGGGGCCCAACGTGATCCCATAGGATTAAACAATAAGTTTCTAAGCATCACGGTGTCCGAGTAACCTCATGCTGAAGTTTGCAGCCATTTTGCCCTTTGGACCCTTAAGGGATCGATCTGGTTGAACGTAGCTCGGAGTGATTCTGCATGTTTGTGTGTAAAAAAGGACCATTCCTAGTGTAAACATGCCTATTTGAATGCATTGGAACAGTCCATTTGGTTGCACGAGTTGCAGAACGAAAACTGCTTGCACTAAACGACTAAATTTGCTTGTAAGTGCTAAAACACTAAATCAGGTGTAACATGCAAACCAAAATGAATCTTTATAGGATAAATACATTTTAGGGTACCCATTTTGGGCATTAAAAATATATATCAATTTTAGATACACTTGTTTTGGAACACATGCCTGCTGTCCCAACATCTTTGCTTCTAAAGAACACCAAACATGCAGTGAGTTTTGCTTGTTTTGTGTAGATTTTTCTTAAAGAGGCACTTAGGAGTGATGGAAATGGTTGTAATTAGTTTTTACAAATCTGAATCAGGGCTTTGGGGTGAAGTGGTGAGCCTAGGTAATCAAAATCCTAGTGTGATCAACAAATTAAGCCTCTTGGGGACAGTGATACATTGGTCCATGGTTGTTCTTCCATCCACTGTCAAAAGGTGAGACTTTGGGGTCTTGTAGAGGCATATCATAGTTTCCTAAATTTAGTAGTTTGAGTTTGGTATAGGATTGTGGGTGGATTTTATTTAGACTATCCTACCTTTCAAAAATCTGTTGTCCCACCAAAACTAGACCTGAATAGCCCCCTTTTCCAAAGCAACCCTATTCAAAACTTATCACCTGACCATGAAACTTTCTACAGCATCTTAAATTGTTCCCAAACCAAGTATTTTCTAGGTTTTAATCTCCTATGACACCCTCAACATGCTCAAACACAAAACCTTCACGAAATTGCTCCAAAAACTAGGGCCTCTTGAAAAATTGACTTCCACACACTTCCAAAATCTTCTCTTTGACTTTTCACCATTAAATCGTCATTCCTAAACACCTTCAACTCAAAAAAATGCCCCTCATTAAGGTAGATCTCCTGCTGCTACACTTTAGGCATCATTTTCATGTAGTTTTCAATGTGAAATCTCGGTGTACACCCTATCATTCCTCCTTCCTGCACATTATTTTGTTAGATCTATATTATACATGCAAGGATTGATCCATTTCACAAGTCACAACAACATTCTTTCATGAAAGGGATCAAATATCCGATGGTAAAAATTGTTCCTTGACCAAACTCTTCATCCTTTCCCATATAGAAACTTTTTCCAACCCTCTAGCCATCCTATCATTCTAAAAACTAGTCCACCATGTCAGTGCTGTACCTCTCAACTTTGTCTTAACAAACTTAACCTTCCTCTCTTCTTCCATCTCTTCAAACTCAAAATAGTTTTCTAAGGCATCAAGTCATCCTAACACCTCTTCACTATCCATCTTCCCCTGGTAGATAGGCAACTCTATGTGACTCTTTCCTCCATGACCTTGTGCTGCTTTCAACAATCTTATGAACTTCCTTTCCTTAGGGTCTTCTATCTCATTTTCTGGTTGTCTTTGAGTTACCCGCACATGCTCTTCTTCTTCATCATTGTCTTCTTGTTCTCCTTGTTCTCCTCGCCTATTTCTCTCAAGGCTATTGATCCTAGCCTGCATAGCTATTGATCAAGGCTATTTATGGAATGAAAGTAGACATTGCCATGAGTTGTGATCCTAAAGGGTATATCAGTAAAATGAGGGTAGAGAGGGGTAGATCTCATATCTACCATCATTTCCATGCATCTAATGATGTGATAAGGAACCTCAAAACTAATAAGGAGGTCAGAGAAAGGAAAAGGAAATGGATGTTCATGGTCCAAACAAAATAGAAGAGGATAAAAATAATCATGCTTATGTTATTCCTTTGCAAAGTACACAAGTCCCATGGAAATGATGGAGAAGATGTTTGTTGCCATGGCAGATGGGAATTTTTCCAGCATGATGAAGTTGGCAGAGCAAGAGAAAAAGGGATGGAAGTTGAACAACTTGTTCAACAACAAGCCTTGTCAACAGAATCATCAGCACAAGTTGCTCACAGCCAATCAATGCAAACTCTTGATGCACCCTTGGTTGATTATTCAAAGAATCCAAAAGAAAGGGAGAGTGTGCAAGAGGAGACTATGAAGAATGTTCCTAGAGATGAGGAAGTGAACTAACACTTCCCTTCTCCCCAAATCAATCAAGGTGATGAACAATTTCCTAAAAATAGGCTAGCAGTTAATTTTTATGATGAGAACTCTGTTCCCAATGATGTCAAAGTATTAGCTTGTAGCTAGTTCATGGATGATGATACCTTTGTTACTACAAATGACTTTAGAGACTTCATCATCAAAGTGAAGAAAAATGAACTTAATGAAAAATTGGATAATGAAAAGGAGTTGACCCATCTACGTATGAAGAGGTCGCTCAACAAGTTATCTAGTAAATAGATTTTCATGCTTATAGAATCACTTTGGAAGAAGGGAGGATATTAGTTAAAGAAAGTGGTATTCTTGTGTTTCTGATAGGGAGGGGGTTGGAGGAATCAATCACAAATTCTTGCTCTAGGTCTTGCTTGCAAGACCTCCTTGGTGTTTTGGCTTTCCACCTTAACCTATAGGACCCTTCTCAAATTCAGGTACCCCTAGTTTTTTTGGCCAACCCCACTTCTATCACAATTCCATCTACCAAGCTAACCTTGGTGCAATGCTCCAACTCTTCCTTAGCCCTTAATCAATCCTAAAGGCTAACCTATCCTCAACTCTCCATTAGTTCTTGCAGGGGTGTGGGAATGTCTTTAATGGCTTCAAACCAACCTCCTAGGGTACTTGAAGCTTGATGGATTGATATAGCATCAAGACCTGTGTAGGATGTAGAGTGGTGTTTCTACAAGCTTTGTGTGTTATTAGATAGTCATTTTATTCATTTTCAAGCACTGTTTGTAAATAAGTTGGATTCCACACTGTTGCTAGTCTGAACCAGGTAGTCTTGAGAAAATGGAGGTTTAGATCACTTTACCACTGTAAAAATTGTACAGCCCTTTGGGAATAGTGACTAAACTCCATGTGTGTAAATATGGTAGGATTTAGGGTTTGTGTGAACACAGGAGCTATTGGCAAAGTCTTTCCCTAGGCGAGCTAAGAAGAGTCCGGTTAGGGAAGACAAGAAGTGTAGAGCACATAACTTGCAGGGGTGACTAGTTCTTGATAAATTGATTTTTGTAGGAGGTAGGAAAGTGTCTTACCTAGTTTCCACATGAAGGAGAAAGCTCCATTAGTTCAATTGATGTGAGAACAAGTTGACAGTTTGAAAACAGTCAGAAAATGGCTTAAAACCCTAGGAAATGACCATTTTCAAGTTTAAGCATTGTACAGACAGTTAAAGCTTAGGACCTCAAAAATATTTGAGAGGTGTTCATATGGGACAAGGACCTCAAAGAAAGATTGAGGTGGTATTTTGAAATATTTGAGTAATAACCAGTTGTTTTGGTGATGGAGACCTAATTGGGGGTCATGGACTAGTAGCCTTCTTAACCCTAGATGAGGGTTTGGTGAAAGCGATGAAAAGGTGGAGTTTTGGTGAGCCTTCAAGAACCCTAGGAGGTTGGTTTGAATCCATTGAAGACATCTCTACACCCCTGTAAGAACTAATGGAGTGTTGAGGATAGATTACCCTTTAGGGTAGATTAAGGGCTAAGGAAGAGTTGAAGCATTGCACCAAGGTTAACTTGGTAGATGGAATTGTGATAGAAGTGGGGTTGGCCAGATAGATCAAGGGTACCTAAACTTGAGAAGGGTCCTATAGGTTAAGGTGGTGAAACAAAACACCAAGGAGGTCTTGCAAGCAATACCTAGAGCAGGAATCTGTGATTGATTCCTCCAACCCCCTCCCTATCACTCTTCTTCTTCATCATTGTGTTCTTGTTCTCCTTGTTCTCCTTGCCTATTTATCTCAAGGCTATTGATCCTAGCCTGCATAGCTTCTCTCTCCCTTCTCTATTGCCTCTCTTCCCTTGCTTTAGCCTGCTCTCTTGCTGTTTCTTGTTCTCTTCTTTCCCTTCTCTCCCTTTCCAAGGTTTCCCTCAACTCCTCCAACTCTCTTGCTAACTGATTTTTAGGTGCCATTGCTGATTCTTCAATCCCTAAAGGACCTAATTACTGCTATGATACCACTATGATGTAGAGGATATGGGACTCAAAACAAAACTTAAATGCTTGAAGGTTTTTTCAATGAAGTAATCTCAACCATGTTTTAAACAACATTAAGGAAAGAAGAATCAAAGTGCACTTATGACTCCAATCTTTCTCCTATGGACCCAAACCCTTGGAATGTTGTTAAGGGACACAAACAAACTTGTCTTGAATGTTTTCAAAGTCCCAAACCTTTGAATCAAACAAAAACCCACTTTTCCACCTTGACTAGGCTTCCAACCAACTAGGCCTCCAACGGTGGTTTTTTTGACTTTTCTAAAAACTTTTCCAAAAGACTCACAAAACTAATGATTGAATTAGGTGTGTTTTGTGATGCTACACAACATACAAAATCTTGATAGCACTTGTTTCAGACCAAACCTTTCAAAAATCTATTGTCCCACCAAAGCAACCCTATTCAAAACTTATCACCTGACCATGAAAATTTCTACGGTATCTTAAATTGTTCCCAAACCAAGTATTTTCTAGGTTTTCATCTCCTATGACACCCTTAATAGGCTCAAACACAAAACCCTCATGAAATTGCTCCAAAAACTAGGGCCTCTTGAAAAATTGACTTCCACACACTTCTAGAATCTTCTCTTTGACTTTTCACCATTAAATCATCATTCCTAAACACCTTGAAGGAATTTGAAGGAAGATTTATATTAATGAATAGAAAATTAGCCAAGTGTTCTCAGCCACGGTCATGGAAATTTTACACACCATACACGCGTTAAAACACACACCATTGAATGCAAGGATATATAGTTTAGAGGAGGTGTTCCAAGGGACTTTAAACTAAAATAGATGATAATGGCAAGATCACTAGTCTTAATGTCCAATTTGAGATGTGTTCCAAAGTGGCTTAATGTGTTGCAGAGCAAAGGAAGAAAAATCTCAATCCACACTCAACTTGACATTCATTTAACAAATTCTTGTTTCCCTTACAATTTGGACTCTCTTTCCCTTCATAAAACCTTGAAAGGGTAGACTTTGCCATTGTTGTTTTTGATTGAATTGATCACTCAACAATGCAACTTGATCACTCAACTTGAATCACACAATCAAACATCTCAACATGACTTGGGGATGAAACTCTTCACACAATAGAAAATGACCAAACAAATAGACCTTGTACCCAAAAACATCCATTCTTCCATTGCTCCTACACAAGCCCATGTAACTTTGCAACATTCACCAATATGATAGTCAAAATAAAAATTGATTAAAGGAATTAACCAGAAAATGAAACATTCTTTTAGACTCCTAAAAATATCCTCCACAAGTTCCCAAAAATAGGATCAAACACCCACCATAAATGTATCAAAAGATTGACTTACAATCCATAAATGAGGCTTAACTAGGCCTGCATAAGGAAGTGTTCAACCTTTCAAGGCACACCCAAACACCCATAATTCCTTTAAAATATTCTAACAGGTTCCCCAAGACCTGTTCCATGCTTTG
>VDFB02000017.1:528622508-528679315 GCA_007258455.2 Sequoia sempervirens
CTATAAATTAACCATTCATCAAAATTTGAAATAAATTACATTTTTAGAAACTAGACTCCATTCTACAATTTAAAAAAAATAAAATTTAAAAATCTATTAGTTTCAAAAAAATTTAGGGGGAGCACAGCCAAAATTCCGCCTTTTAGGAAGTGCCCACTTAGAAAATTAATAAAAAATAAAATATTCATTAAAAAATTATCAGAAAAAATCTTGTCCCTACTACATACTGTTATCTAACTTATGATCAGAGTGATTTTAAAAATACTACAAAAAAGTTCACCGTGCTCGGGTCACACAAGAGTTGCTATGTTATGTTGTTCTCACAAAAACAACAACAATTTGTGTGCATTCCTCTTTTGAACCCCTTAATCTCAACCATTTTCAAAATTAATTAGTAGTTTAGAAAGTAGACTCGAAGCACTGTGGTCCTTGTTTTTGTTCCATCTAAAATTTTTGAGTGTAGTTATCCTCAATTTCACGTCCAAGGTCAGTATTTCCTGATTTTAGAAAAAAAGTGGCCACTTAAGCCCCTTTTTTGGGAACCATCTTGGTGCACTTACCCATTTGTTGCTTGTAGAATATGATATTTTTATTTAAATTAAAATTAATATAAAACCTAAGTGGACCAAATAATTATTAATAACCATAAATATTTGATATCTCTACCTTTTATATTAAACACATATGGACTAATAGTTGAACAAAAAATATCTATTTGTTGTTATAAAAACAACACATAATGATTTAAAATACAACTTATATTGAACAAAAATGGGCCAATAGTTGAACACTAAAACATTTTGAAAATCCTTCACATTTAATGGGAAAATATATGTTATTTATTATGCTCACCTTTTATATTTGTAATAGGAAAAACTATTAATATAAAATTATCCAATGCTTGTACTGATGGAACTTCAAATTTTGTTCCTAATGTTTCACTCATTCCCTACATTATGTCACTAGTCTTTCATGGTGTTGGAAAATTTCTTAGGGTTGGGTTTTTAGCTTTGTCTTCATCTTAAACCCTTGTGTTTACCTAGTGCCTTGGTCGAGATCTATTTCGCCATTACCTTTTTTGAAGGGTTTTAAAAACATCTTATGCCCCATCATTTCATCTAGGCCTGGTCCCTTTGGTCTTAATATTTTATTTCCTCCGTGGGTTTTATTTTCCTAAGTCCTAGTTGGCCCTGTGCTAAATGGTTTTAAAAAAACTTATGTCAATGTTTTCCATCCGCCTAGTAATGTCCCCTTGCCCTTTAATGAATGTTTTATTTTTCAGAAGGATGAAATTCGCACTGTCGTCAATTAAAATGCCTTCAAGATCAATGGTTTCCTGCCATCCCATGATCGAGAATTGTAGGATGGCAATATCATGGGCGGGTGACACGTGTCCCATCTGGGGGATCAAATTTGCGTGACTGTTTATCAACTGTCCTTTGATCTGAGCCATTCCCTACCACCCCGCGATGGTGCTTTGGTTAATTGCAAAATCACGGGCGGGTGCCACATGGACTGTACAAGGTGGGGCCCAAGGAAATTTTTGTGTAATATATTTTAAATGTTTCATTGCTTCCAAAGAAAAACATTTAAAATGAAATATTTGATAAGGCCGGGGGGAAATTCTAATGCAGGAGCATCCAGTGGTGTAAGGGCAATCTTGCATCACCCAAAAATAGTTAAATTTCAAGTTTCTCAGTTTTTAGATGTTTTTACATTTTTGGATACCCTTTTTTCTCATAATGAAATTCCCAATTTAATGTTTTTTTGTTCCCGGGTTGAAAGATATTGCAATTTTAGTTTTGGATTTGTACTCTTGAAAATCTTCCAGTTAGATTTGAGGCACTTAGATTTCCTGATCAGCCCTAAAACTTTCTGGAAATTGGCGTATAGATTTTGAGCACGCTATTGACTTTGGAGACCTTTCCAACGGTTCAACGGGTTTGTGAATCAGAAAGTCCCGTCAAAGTTATGGCTCTGAAAGCTGCATTAATTTTAAAGATACAATTGCAAAATGCTCTTTGAAATTGAATCATTAGGAATTTTCGCTACCAAACTACTAAACTTCTAAATTTGAATAAGTTGCTTTCATTCCAAACTGAGGAGCTCTATTTATGGGCAGATTTCTAATTTTTGGGTAGCTTTTTGGGGACAAGCTCGATATTGCTAAAGTTGCTATTCTATAGCTTCTCTTTATAACTTGCATGTGTTGTAGAACTGGGGGATTGAGATCTTCTGCATGTAAGAAGCTCTATTTTCTGAATAATAAAATTATTCTCTTATTTGTGGGTTATTTTCTCAGTCTCGGGCTACGCCCTCATCAAATTCATTAAAAATGAGCAAAAGCGAAGAAATTAGGGCAACTAGTCAATTCAGGAGTAGGCTACACAACATACAAAATGGTATGCCCATCCATTGCCTACCTGCCTCTAACAGTCTGTCAGTTGTCAAAATGATAGGACCCATCCTATGCCATCGCTAGTAGCCTGCCTTCTATGCATAAAATAACCTAATTTGTAACCCTCACATTTTTTATTTTTGAGCCCACATACAGCGATAAAACTTTTATATATGTTTTGTTTAATATATTTAAAAAATATTTTATAAATTATTTATAAAATATTTATAATATATATTTTTTTAATATATTAAACAAATATATATAAACTCTTTAATATTTTTTATTAGTAATTTTAGTGGTATATTAAAAAAAAATGATATTTTTATAGTTGAATACATTCAAAATATTTCTCATATATTTCTAATTTAAAAAATATATTGTTTAATTTTTTAAATATATATATTTTTTTAAAATATATTTTTTTATTTTTAAAAAATATATTATACATACAAAATTACATAATTAGAGAATAGATTTTGGTGAATATATCTAGGTATGTTAATATGCTTGAAAAACTAATTTTAATAAAAAAATTTACTAACATCATTAAAAGGTAAGTTTTTAATTATAAAAATTTAACATTAGAATTATTTAACATTTGAAATAGAAAATTTAAATATTATATTATAATAGTTTATAATTTACTTATATAGTATTTTGATAATAGAAACAATTTTGATTGATTTAATATTTTCTATGTTCATTATTGAATTTAAATCTTATAAATATAATTATATATCTTTAATCAATATTATAATTTAAAAATAATAATCAATATTGAACATCTTAGATTTTAGTATAACTTAAATATTAAAAAATTAATGTATAAGTTTATAAAATATAATATATATTTTTTAAATAAAGATTTAAAGATTATTATATATGTATATTTAAAGATCCATAGAATTATCTTTTTAACTATGAAATTAATATGATTAATTTCCCATTTATAATTTGATTTTATCTTATCTTTTTAACAATTTTTTGCATCCTACATAATTTGTTTTTATAAGTACTGCTGTGCTACTCTTTATATGGAAGGTAGTGTTTTTCTTTCTATGAAGCTTAATAAGTTTTAATAATTTTAGTCATTTTAAAGAGATTTTTTATTTTAGTGTTGATAGGTATATTTCTAGGACTTTGATGGCTTGTACACCATGTATATATTCTTTTATTTATTATATTTTTCGCAATATCATGTTATTCTTGATTAATCACATTATTTGTTTTGTTGAAAAATATTTTATCTTTACTTTACATCTATGATAATTTCAAAATTATCAAATTTAAAAATTATAAATAAAAACTTATTTTTATTAATCTCTTGAAGTAGGTCCTAATCTTTTGTAGATTAATAACTATCTAAATAGCTATTTCTTTCCTTTATTTCTATAAATGTGTCTCATGTCTCTATTGAAATTTATGAGATGTGCATGTAATTCTTAGCACAACACTCTTAGAGATTATGATTTATTTTCACATTTATCTATTTTCTTATTGTTCCTATTAGTGGCTAATTAAATCTTCATTGAAAACCTACAAAGAGCTTGGGTCCTTCAATCTCAAAGCTTGTCTAATTTCTTGATGAGAATCATTCACATTGATTCCCAATATTGTGCTCCTTGCATGATACATATATAAAATGCACTTGGTAATTTAGTATGTATAGTTAGAGTATACAATGGTTTTTTATTTTGATTACGCCATTTACTATGTTAAATTTTATTCACTTTATTTTCATGGTTTCTAAGTGTTATCAAATTCTTCATACATTTCTTAGTCTTTTAAATAAAATAAACAAGTCTGCCATCGTCCCTAATCTTGCTAAAAATCATATATAGAGAGAGTACAATATATAAACTATTAATTATAGAGTATAACAACAAAATGAATTTAAAAACCACTACATAGAAACAAGGTTTAGAATAATTCAGAATAGAGATACCATTCTCCTACAGATAATATGTATAGAAACCCTATGTAGCCACACTTTCACCCTCAAAATCAAGAGAATAAATTCTCATGCATTGTTTCTATAATGAATTTAGAGAATAAATTATAAGATTTAAATTCAATAATGAATTTAGAAAATATTAAATCAATCAAAATTGTTTCTATTATCCAAAATACTATATAAGTAAATTATAAAATATTATAATATAGCATTTAAATTTTCTATTTCAAATGTTAAATAATTCTAATGTTAAATTTTTATAATTAAAAACTTACCTTTAATGATGTTAGTAAGTTCTTTTTAATTAAAATTAGTTTTTCAAGCATACAATATACTTAGATATATTCACCGTAATCTATTATCTATTATTGATTGGTAATTTTGAAATGGTATATATTTAGTGTATAAAATATATTTTTAAAATAAAAAATATACTTTTGAAAAAAATATATATTTAAAAATTTTAGAAATAATATATTTTTTAAATTAGAAATTTTTTGAATGTATTCAACTATCAAAATATGATTTTTTTTTAAAAAAATAACTAGCATTTTATTTAAAGAATTTATATTAAGAAAACTTTAAAAATTGAAGATTTACCTAAAATCTTATACATTAAAGATTTAAAATTTTATTCTAAAAAAATTAAACAAACATTCAAATTTATATTCATTTTATATTAAAATTTTTTAAAATTTAAAGATTTACCTAAAATATTATACATTAAATATTTAAAATTTCGTTATAAGAATTTGAACATCAAATCAAATTTAAAAATTATAAATAAAAAAATTATTATTCTCAAAATTTCTAATATTAATTTTTATTAAAGATTTCAAAATTTTAATATCTATGATAATTTAATAGAAACAAATCTTTTGAAAATTTAAATATTTTTATATTAAATATTTATATGTATTTTACATTAAAATAAAACTTTAAATTTTTATTAAATTTTATTAATATTTTAAGATTTTAATAATTAAATATTGAAATTTTTACATGAAGAAATAAAAAAAATATAATATATATTTAGTAAAAATAAAAATAAAATATAATCTTATTTTTTAAAATAAATGTTAAATTTTTTATATTTAAAATGTTTTAAATTATTATGAAACGCCATAGTTAGCTAAAAGATGGTGGGGCTTTCATTTATAGTCTTCTAGTAAGTAGTAATTTAACTATAATTTTCATTAAACACTGACAGTTTGCATAGATTTTGTTTGCACTGAGTCTTCCATGGAGTCTGACAGTGAGAAAATAAAGAAACTGTGGGAGATATATGCTATGCATCCATGCATGAGGTCAGGTGCATTCCTGGGGCTGGATAGCTAGCGCTTGGGTGGGCTCCCCTACCTCCTTTCTTTTCTCATCCCCGCACTGACGTGCTAGGAGAGCTAGCTAGGAGTTGAGGTGGCGAAAAGGAAGGGGCTATGTGGGACATAGGTGGGTGTGACTAGGAGGCTGGTCACATGATGGAGGCGACAATTTTCTTCACAGAGCTCAAGGATGTCATAGGCATCATTCCTTGAAGGCAGTTTAATGTAGATTAAATGTGGCACGTGTGGAGGGAAGTCATTTGGGTCCCATAGACTTCTTTGGCCTCGTGGACGTCATTAAAATTTTTCATTTCATTCCATTTCATATCGGTTGGTGGCAACTTTAGTGGCAAACATTTGAAGCAGAATTTATTTGTTCTAGTGGTGGCATTCATGGCGAAGAAATCTCTCTTTGTCATTGAAGTCTCTGTGGATGGCCTGGCAAAGTTTGGTGCGGACATGCCAATCTCTCTGAAATCTCCGGCTAGACAAGCCTCCTTCAGAGAAGTTAAAGACCAATGACTGAAGCAAATTCTCTTAAACAAGGACCTGTTAGTTCTGGTGGTGACCAAAATGATCCTGGGAGCTGGTCATTTGGCTAACAAGCAGTTTGGCAGGGACAATCTACACATCTCCTCCTAGTTTTTGGCATCTCTTCTGGACAACGGTGAGTCCAAGGTTGTGGCTAAACTACTGTTGGTTAAGATTTTTTGCAAGGATCTAGTGGGAGGGGTAAATGAAGTGTTGAGTTTTGTGGTGGAGGGCAGAGGCATCCCAAGACTGAGTGACTTTGTAGCTATTCGAGGTTCGGATGAGGCTGTAAAGCTTTTCTTGTTCCTTCTTGACTTGAGCGGTTCAATGTTGAGCAAACACATAATAGTGGTAGCGGTGGCCATTGAATTCCTAAATAAATTCTTTAGCCTAATGGTTGTGGGTGATGTCAAGTGGGTAAAAGTCTTTGAATATTTTGTTGTTTTAAATAGTTTCCTATGAATGCCTTTTATAGTTGTTGGTTCTGATAGTTTTTAGAGTTTATCTCTATGGTCCAATGGTGTCTTTCAGTCCCAGAGTTTATAAATTTGATCTCTAATGGCTAGTTTGGGACTTTGGGGTGACTGGGGATTCGTATGTTTAGGGTCGAGGCCAAACCCTTATGACATTTTGGGTTGGTAGTTGGCTTGGATGGCGGGGTGGTGGTTTCTGGATGGAGGGGTCTCCTTGTCTTTGGCTGGTTGGGTCTCATTTTGACCATCTTCGGGGTGATTTTTGGTAGTGGTGGTTGGGATGGGTTTGCTAGTAATCAATGGTGGAAGCTTTCCTATGTTTGCAGACAGTTGTACCTTTTTTAATCTAATATATAAATCAATCTTGTGAGTCAAAAAAAAAATCAATTTTTAATCAATTTTTTAGTTTAAATTCTATTAAATATTCAATTAGTTAGTTGTACTGTTTGTTATTGATTAAATTATGATGTCATTGGTTTTTATTTTCTGATTATAAATAAGGTTTTTATTTTAGGTAATGCATAAACAATAATGTGATCATCTTAGATCTAAAACATAAATCAAAAGGTATAGATATATAATTTTCAAAATTATATCTATATTTGATCTTTAATAAAAACATAAACTAATATAATTTAATTAACCCCAATCTAAATCCCAACCCTACTATTAACCCCAATCTTAAGCCTAACATTAACCCTAAGTGAACACTTATCCTAATTGAACCTTAACCCTGATTTAGCCCAAACCCTAACCTTAACCCTAACCCTAATTGAACCCTAACCCTAATTAAACTCTAGCCCTGATTGAAATCTAAACCTAATTAAATTCTAGCCCTAATTGAACCCCAACCCTAACCTAAACCCTATATGTTCCTAACCCTAGTATCTCACAAATATAGGATTGAGACCTTGCCAACTCTAGTAAACCTTATTGGATAGTGATAAAAGCTACCTTATCTTTCATTAAGGTAGAAATATTTTGCTATACAACATGCCCCTTGAAAATTGGAGATAGGCACTACAAAAAGAAGGTAAACACTAATGAAAATGGTCAGTGGTATTGTGGAAGATGTGATAAAACTTTCCCTGAATGTGATTATAAATATATACTTCAATGCAAAGTGGAAGACCATACTTCATTCACTTGGATTACAACATTTGAAGAAGTGGCAGAAGAAATTATGGGTGTTACAACAAAAGAATTAAACATTTTGAAGCATGAAAAACAAGATGATGTTAAGTTTTCACACATTATACAAAAGGTCCTTTTCAATAGATACATATTTAAACTTCAAGTGAAAAAAGAGACTTATAATGACGAACAAAGGATTAAATGCACAGTCATAAAAACAACAAAGTTTGATCATTCATCTGAGAGCAAAGCTTTATTAGACTCAATTGCAACTATGTATTCATAACATTCAATGCTTGAATGTATATAATGTTAACAATGTATTCAAACATTTGAAAAATAAAATAGTGATATATCTAAGTTAGTTAATGCCATTTTGTCATGATATACCTCTTGATGTCACAATACTAAATCTAATGATTGATGAACATTTTACTTTTAAATTTATTGTTCTTGGTTGATTGTTGTTATAGACAAGTTGGTATGATTTCAAATTTGAATGTGTACCCTTATATATGAATTGAGCAACAATGACACAAACAATAATGAAATCAAATTGATTGCTTTCCAAATTCATATTCATGAAAATGTAAGCATTTTTTCAAGTGAATAGGCATCTTGATAAAGATAACTCTCGGCATGTTTTACATATATTATTAATTAATATAGGCATGCTAGTTAATTAAATTATTAACTATATTTTATTTGTATTATATATTGAATTGTTAAAAGATGTAAAAATCTTAATACTAAATATATAGGAAAATGGTTAAAATATTACATATTTTTCAAAAAATAAAATATAGTGTGTAATTTAAAATACAAATTATATAATTCTTATAATATTTATATTATTATTTATTGAATATTTTATAGAATTTAAACTAAAAAAATGATGAAAAAATGATTTTATTAATATAAATATATCTAATATAAATTTTGAGTTAGAATATTTATTAAAAAAAATATTTCATTACATTTTTTATATAATAAAATTATTTTTAATATGTTTAAGAGTTATTTTATTTTACTTCAAAATTAATTTATTTGTATCTACTAAATATTATTTAAAAAATATATATATTTAATAATATTTTTTTTAAATATATATTTGTTTAATATATTAATTTTTTTTATATTATTAATATTTCATAAATAATTTATAAAATATTTTTAAAATATATTAAACAAAAAATATATAAAAGTTTAACAGCTGTATGTGGACTCGAAAATAAAAAATGTGAGGGCTACGAATTAGGTTATTTTCTCCATGGAAGGTAGGCTGCTGGTGATAGCATAGGATGGGTCCCATCATTCTGACAGCTGATAGATCGTTAAAGGTAGGCAGGCCATAGTAGGCCATGGATGGGCATACCATTTTGTATGCTGCGTAGCCTGCTCCATCAAGTCAAAGAAGATCTATTATAGGAGATTAGAAGTTGAGTCTGGCCGCATCTCAGTTGTTCCCCGCCATCCCATAATCAGAAATTGCAAGATCGCAATATCACGGGCAGGCACCACGTGTCTCATCTGATGAAGCTAAAGGAATAATGAAATACATTAGCTGGCCTTAAATACATTAAAAGGCAGGTTACTAAAGTGCTTGTGAGATGCACATGCTTTAAATCAACGCAGATGTTATAATATTGAGGGAAAACCTACTCGACAGTTAATAAAAAGGATGGCGACCATTTTGAAGGAGTGAGATCACTGATGATAAAGATCAGCAGTTGCCCGCCATCTCGCGATGGTGCTTTGCAGGATTGCGATATCATGGGCAACCACCATGTGGATTTCCTTTGTGGTGTATGACATGGTGGGCCCCTTATTGCCATGTTGGCGATTATATCAGCCTGTTTTGAAGGTGGTCATCAATGATTTGATGAAACTAAAGGATTGACAGCTAAAATTTAAATCTGCATCAAATATGGTTGGAGTCGTTCATGCAGCACACAATTGAGCTTTAATGGCGGATGAGATATTTGCTAGCGTGATTTGATCGACATAAAATCAATTATCCTTATTTTTTGTATCACAAAGCATTTAACTATTTTGCAGAGTAGTTTTAGAGCCGAAGGTGGAATTGCGAGTTTCTGCAACCAGAATTTGGGGTTTCTGCGAACAAAGCCATGAGTTTATTTTTTGTGATTCCCAGTCATTCTGCACTTGAATTTGGGAAAGGATTGGCTATGTTTGTCAATGAGTTTGTTGATAAATGTGTTAGGGCTATAGTTTAATTATATACTGTGAGAAATTGTAGTAATTTTTTCTGTAATTTCCTATCTCTGGTTAGTCCTAGCTACTTGAAGTGTAACATTGTAACGAAGCCCTAGTTTGTCCAAGATGGCACCATCCAAGCAGCATTCTCACCAAGTTGAATATTTAAAAAGAAACCTGTACGATCATTTCCTGGATCAATTGCCCTTGTCAATGAATGCTAGAAAGAAAGGATTGGTTTTGATGTGAGGGAAAATCCTGGGGGAAGGGTTAGTGTATAATTGCTCCATCATTGCTGATGCTAAGGCTCCCCTCACCAGCTTGGAAATGTTCAAATTGTGGTATGGATAGAGGAATTCACCTCACCCCTTTTCAAATGGATGGATGTATGACATGGGGAAGCTGGTGGTACCAAATGTGTTCCCTAATATAGACCTTCTTAGTGCAGTGTCCACAAGGTATGATCCCGTCACAAAGGTAGTTAGGGATAATGATGGAAGGGTTCTATTAAACATTAACAAAGATGATA
Organism: Sequoia sempervirens; assembly: GCA_007258455.2. NCBI lineage: Eukaryota > Viridiplantae > Streptophyta > Pinopsida > Cupressales > Cupressaceae > Sequoia > Sequoia sempervirens. The sequence goes on from VDFB02000017.1 coordinate 528,633,070, forward strand.
TCCAATAGATTTTTGACTTGAGTGAACCAAGTGAAGATTTGGTTCCTATCAATCTTGAGGAAATAAAGCAGGAATATGCAAAGTTGAAGTCTCTTTTTAGAGCTAAGTTGCTTCCACCTCATTTGGCTAGGGTGGGAGGTTCTAGATTTCATATCAGCCCTAGTGACTAGGAACCTTTCAGATTGAATTGTTTTCCAAACCATTTCCTGGCCACTTTCTATTCATTGTGTCAGATTTTGGGTTTCAAACCTGGTGTGGTAATTCCCATTGCATACATGTTCATGGGGGTGAAAATACAACACCCTAAATTCTCTGTGACCTATGAATTCGCTTCTTTCTTGGCTGAGAGGATGCATGAGGGGTTGTCTAAGCTGCAAAAAAATGATACTGACACTCAATTCTTTTGGTATTCTATGTTGATGCATATGTTTCTATTTAAGAATGCTGACTTCTTCTCTGAGAAGATAAAATTAAGGCAATCGGTTGATGGAGAAAGATTGCCAGTACAAATATGGGTTGCAATTTTTTCTTGTAATAAGGAAAGCACTAGTTATGTGCAATTTGATAAATTTTTTCTTCCAGATTAAGGGCTAGATTGATGGTGAATGTACCTAGGATCCCTAAGGAATTACATGATTTCCTTAGGCCAAAGGGGAGGAATCTAGAATTGAAGGTTTTCCATAACTGGGGTGACATTATCCCATACCCAGTCAACACTATTTTGAGAGTATATGGTTTTCAAGGAGCCCCTCATATACTACTATACAATGTACCACCAAGAGTAGGGTTTTGAAAAGTTATGTGGTAGATAGGTTCTATTCATGAGGACAACCTCACTAGAAGGGGTAAGGGAACATCTATCCCAGATTATACAATGGTGTCTGATTTTGCATTTTCAAAGGGAGGCTGGACGCATTTTGATAAATTCTTTGTTGATTACCATTTGAGATGTAGTCCAAAGTGGCAACATGATCTTGAGGGTTTCTTTTCTCTTTTTAGACAGAATAAAAGCTAGAAAATTTGTGCATGAGTTCAACTTCCCTGAGGACCTTATTAGAAATGAGTTCGACCTAAATAGACAAGAGTTGAACAAGGAGAAATGGATAACCTATAGTAAGCTACTAGATGTTGTTCATAAAATGGATCCCAAGTATGATCCACTGTTGGAGTTCAATCCCCACCATAACAAAATTGATTTTTTGATGGAGAACTTCAAAGTGATTATGGGAACCTTGAGAACCAAGAAGATAAACTTAGAATTGAGTCTAGGTGTACAAGAACAAGGTGCCAAGCCAATTGAAATAAGGCCATTATACCAGTCTATAGAAAGGTGGCCCATTTACAGGAGGAAAAAGTATAGTAGCAGTGATGAGGAAGAAATGGACAGAAAAGGAAAGCAAATAATGAAGGTGCCTCCACAACCAGGTCCAAAAGTCAAAGTTCCTGGGGCAATCAAAATCATTGATATAGAATCATCACCAGAAGATAATCCCTCACCACCACCATCTGAGCCAAGCCCTAAGAGACAAAGAATTGATCAACCACAGGAGGATTTGATGGATGAGATTATTGTTATTGATCAAGACATGCAGGTTGGTATGCCTTCCCCTCCTAGGCTAGCTGAATTGGTTTTATCCGATTTAGATATGAAAGGAAAAAGTGTACAAGATGCAAGAATGGAAGCATGCAAGGAGTTTCTAGATGACAATACATTTGTAAAAAATCTTGTATTATTGCAATTGGTATGAAGGATGAAATTTGAAGAATATCAAGATAAATGTAGGTAGAGAAGAGAACTAAGGACCGACAGGTTAGACCAGGAGAATGATGAGGAGGTAAAAGCTGAATTAATGGAAGAATTCAAGAACATCACTCCTAAAGAAGGAAGAAAACTGGTGAGTCAGGTTGGTGTATTGATTCTACCTGAATGAGACATTGCAGATGCAGTAGCCTTTAATGCTATTATGAAGTCAAAGAATCCATTTCAAGACTCTAAAGAAGAAGTCAAGGAAGCATTGCAAAACTCTATCTTCAGTGAGGAATATAAAACTTTGGCAATTTGGGCACTGGCCCCACAAGGGAGAAAACCAGATGTTTCTGATATTAATCCAAATTTCAGAGGAGGATTAATAATAAAGAGCTTCAGAGACCTCAACCACTGAGGCCACTAATTTGACTGTGAATGTGGCCAAATTGGCCCAAATGACTGCTGAAAGGGAGGAAGCTGAAAAGAAAAGCCTAATGGAGAAGTATAACATTTTGATTGAAGAATACAACAAGATGCAATAGAGGAATGTTGAGTTGCAAACTGAGGTGGAAAGGTTCAGGTATAGATAGATTGGGGAGACATCAAGTGCTCCAGGGACCAGTACATCACCTTCCACAGCATGGTCAGTGCCTCTTGCTTCTCCAATTGTTTCCACACTAGGGTCTCCCAGTCAAAATCTTGCCCTCACCCCTCCTTTAGAACAAATTGATGAAGAAATAAAGTGCTTTGTTGATCCTATGAAGAAGCTCATGCAAAAAATTGATGAATTACAGACATTGGTAAAGGTAAGAGAGGATGGATTTCTTTCAAAGGAAAAGGAGATTGTTACTACTGTCTTGAGGCATTTAAATGAAAAGGTAGATAGTAAATTGCTATCTATACATTCTTTATATTCTTTTTTGTTGGAAGCAATAAAGAATATTGATAGGGATCAGGAGGTAGTGATACCAATAATTGAAAATTGGATCCCTAGGGCCAGTGATCTGGATATCATGTATAAAGCCTCAAGGTTTGATATAACTAATAAGCCCCAATCATTAAATCCTACTCATGTGTTAGTAAAATCATTGCAAGGTTTTCAGACCTTACTAGATGACTTGAGTATGAAGATTAGGGAGTTGGCAAATAATTTCAATGATTGGGGTAACACATTGTTACCTGATATAATTAATGAGCAGGGGAAAATCATAACACTCCAACAATGGAAGGATCAAACAAGTAAGGTCATCAATGATCAAATTAAATTAATTTTTGATGACTCAGATTATGATTTGTTGGTGAGTTGTATGGATAAGATTATTAGTACCAGCTCATTTTTAGAATCTTTTGAAAGAGATGCAAATCAGGTAGCGGTAAAATACATACCTTATAGTACAAAGGTAAATGAGGTGATTAATTTTGACTGGCCAACTGATGAAGAATACCAAAAATGGGTAGCTAAGTATTTGACTGAGGAAGAGTAAAAGGAATGAGCTACTAACATGTGGTAAATTAGATGTTGCAGTTACAACAGTTTTAGTTTTGCATTGATGACATTCTTAGTGTGGGTTTCTTGTGGTTTTTTGTTATTGCATCAACTTTTCTCAGCTAACATGATGGACAATAATATTCTCCAGGGTGATTGTTGTCGTAACAATTTTTGGAATATCACTAGGTGCTCTAATTGGCTGGTGACATGTGCACTTTCTGGCCCAATGCTTGTTTGCTCCTTCATTTTCTATAAGAAGGACTTCAAGTCCAGAAGTATGGGTTAGCAAGTTAGATAATTTTGGTCGAGTCTAGGTGAATTTGTAGAGTGAATTTTAAAGATCGATGGTTTTAGAGAAAATGCAATTTAGGTTTTGAGTCATTTTGTAACAGGTTTTGAGTTCATGGGGATTTAATGCTATATAACAATACTAGCATTTGAGTTGCAGTGATAAATTCAAACTCATGTCTCTCCACTGTACATGCATATATGAACTTTGAATAAATAACTAAGGTTTGTTTCATTCATCTCACTATTGTGGTGTGTATGATTCTATTTTAGCTTTAATTCAAGGAATTAATTAAAATGCTTGAATGGGATTATAGGCGGATATGTTTTGTATAAGGATTTGATACGTAGTATTGAGTTAGAATACATATTGATGAGATTGTAATGCAATCTTGTTGAGGATTTCATATGTTATGCTTTAAATCTATCATATATCTTTAGATACTTATGAATTTGACTCCTGCAATGGATATATGGCACTCATCTAAGTTGTAATTACCCATATGATTCAATATTTGTTTGTCTTTACCTAGAACTTGTTACAAATTGAAAATCAATGACTATCTTATATTATGGATTGTGTTGTAATTATCTCATGCTCCAAATAGTTGATATTACTGATGAACAACCAATTTAATTCAGTATTATCCTATCGTGTTGAGCTATTAAGTGAGATTATCTGTTAGTGTTAATGTTGTTTATGATAATGGTGTAGAGGTTGTAAACACATTAAGGGATCCCCCTCCCAGGTCTTGCAGAGCCCAGAGTGTAGGAGGCTTTGTTCAAGTCCACGCATGGCCATAGATCAATTGTTGTGTCATCTTAGCCACTCCCCGCCATCCCACGATGACCCCACTAGTTGATCACGATATCATGGGAGAGCACCATGTGTATCATCCAGTGAAGCCGAAGGAATGATAAATACTTTGATGTGTCTTTAATACATTATGTTGCGGGTTATCTTTATTAATGTCTTAATATTAGTTTATAAATTGAACATTAATTATAAATATTTTAAAATAAATTAAGTATTTCAATCTAAAATTTTAATATTTGACATTACAAATAAAATTAAACTAAATTCTAATTTTTAAAATCCATAAAATATTTGTTATCTATTTAGTTTTACTAATTATCTATCTACAATTAAATTAAATTAAATATTCATTTTATATTAATTAAACAATTATTAATTAGAATTTTAGAATAAATAAGAAATAAGATCTATATAAAATCAACTTTTCTATTTTTTTACGTGTCCAAATCATTTCATTTTCTAAAATTATACTAAATTCTAGATATCATAATTAAACACAAAACTTTATTCTATTCTAATCCTAACCCTAGTTAAACCCTAACCCTATTTTGACTCTAACCCTTACCCTAATTGAACACTAAATCTAATTATAATCGACCACTAAGCATAATTGAATTCTACCCCTAACCCTAACCCTAACTCTAACTAAACCATAAACCTAACTCTAATCAAGCCCTAACCGAAACCTACTTGATTCATAATCCCAACCCTAACCCAAACCCTAATTGAACTTTAAAACTAACCTTAATTTTGTATTAACCCTAATTGAACATTTATTGAGCACTAGTCCTAATTGTACCATAACCCTAACTTTGAACTACAATTGAACTCTAATCCTAACCCTAACACTAATTCTTATCCTAATTGAACCTTAACCCTGTAACGCCCCACCGTGCGAACCCCAAAGGACAACAACACAATAATTACCACAAATTTTTTTTTTTTTAAATGCACATAACATACATGTAATACACATCAAGTCATAACATGGATTTCATTTAAATAGATTCATTAACACATACATCCCTTGGGGTACACGAGGAGTCATTACGCGACTTAGATCCATACAACAACCATAAAGAATAAAATCTAAAGATATAAAGTAAGCATTAACAAATATAACACATACATGATGATCAATGATAAGAAACCATCTAAATACGCAAATACATCATATGCATGATCATCCTAACACATTGAATAACAACTACCATAGCCAATATCCACACCAAGTTTAACATTTCATTACAATACAATGTTTAAGAAGTACAATGATACAAAAGTGTTCCAAATATGAGTGAAACCATCACCAGATAGCATGATACAAATGAATAGATGAATACAAAGTATCATAACTGGCTCCAAGACAAATACAACTCTGGAGTCACTGCAACAGCACCAATCCACACCTCTCAATCCTCAGTTGGGGACCCAATGGGGTGCTTGGCACGTTCCACCTGACCATGTGAGTCCGAAGACCCACCCCCCGTGCTAGGAGCTAACAAGAAAGAGACCTCAACCAAGAACATCCAAACATGGAACCACAAGACCCAACAACATACAAAATTATCATAAAACTCAAGGATTACAATTACATAATCAACCACATCCAAGAGTCAACATAATAACTTAAAGTCATAAGTCTCATCACCTAAATCAAAGCAATAGCCAATAAACAAGGAACCAAAGGAAGATCATAAAACACTTCCAAATCAAGATGAAATTAATAAACATATCACAATTCTGAATCGCAATGATACAATACAATAACATCATATCATAGTACCATAAGAGTACAAGGTCGAAACCCAAATTATCAACAAGATTTATACAAGACCATAGAATACACCATAGATAAAATAGGGTAAAACCATAAATCAATTCAAACAACTATGATCCATCAACTCAAGACAAAGACCCACTTCCAGAGGATTTCCAAAGAAGCAACATAATAAGGAGTGTTAGAGGAGAGTGTCATCGCATGGCTTAACATGGATTCTCCAGACTACACTATCGCAAGGTGCCACCTCCGTCTACTGACGAATTATCCAGGACAATCCGAGCGCTAGGAGCCGCCTCCATCTATGGTTATCCAGACTACCTATCTCAAGGCGCCGCTCCATAGGGTTGCTCATGCAGAATCGTTAACCTTTCATGAAGACAAGGTAACGATCTTGCCAACCACGGCCTTCTCAATCCCCTTTAGCCTGTGATAGCACTAAATGGCGGACGAGGCATCAATTATCTTTTTAATGTGATTCTACCCACCCCTAGTTAATTATTTAAATTATCACTTATTAAATTCACTCTAACGAGGGCTATCCTGGCGCCCCTTTGTGCGCCGACCACCCACTTAGAGCCACTCTCTCTCTCTAGACACTCAAAACATAAAACCAAAATCCAAGGGTTGTACAACATAACAAGAACATTATATCACAACAGAGCAGCATGCAAGGCATTACCCATCTTGCCATAAATACATAATCAAAATCTCCATGATTCTCGTACAACCCTTTCAAAAACATGAAACCAAAACACTTGCCACAACAAGGGCACATAAAAGGAGGAACATTAACCAATAGTAAAATAAACCTCTGGAAGATTCTCATAAAGTTACACTAGGGTTTCCCCATCAAAGAACTGACAGCAATAATTGCAAGACCTCAAAGAACTATTTCCAATGTAAATATAATGAGCAAATACACCAAAATAAGATCAACAACTCCACTCAACAACACCAACAACTTCGATACGAACTAAATCGGGAATCCAAGGGAAACCTCTATTTTCTCCTCTCGGAATACCCATAACTCAAAGAACTTTTCAATTTGACTCATTAACAACTCAAGCAGAACTGTCAATCATGACAAAGATAACCTTAACCAAATTGCCACTTAGGTAGAGAGCAAAAGAAAACATATAGAAATGTAAGTTAAATGAGAGAAAGTCCCTAACTCAAAATCAGCTCATGAAAAGTCACATTGAAAGGACCTATCGAGACAATACATAAAACCACTAATTCAAATATAATATATCCATTCATTCAATAAGAAGTAACTTGAACCCATCTAAAAAGAACATTATTCTAACGATCAAACATTTTCATCATTTAAGGATATCACAATATTACAAAGTGAAGATATAATCTGATGTTATAAGCCACAAGACACTAATTCTCAAGCATACTCTTCCAAACACAAATTAAAACAATCATGAACAATAATACGGGTTCCCATTTTACACACATAATTACATACAAGGACCATTAGACACATCAACCTTGAAGAACACTATCATAAAACACTTACAATGAACAGGCCATCGAGACATCTCCATAAATATCCCACAAATCACACCCATCTTAAAACAATTACATAACACTTAAACCAATAATCAAAACACTTTGTTTAAAACAACAATCACTCACACCTTATAACCATAAAGACATTCCTTTAATTTAGGCATTATTTCAACGTTCTTATCACTTACTTTAAGGTATCCACTTAATTTAATTAAAAGAGTATTTACTACAAATAATTATATTTAAAATAACTATATCGTTTATAAGATAACCAACTCCATCGACTGTTTAATATGAATCCTAATTATAACTTTAAAATGTAATACTAAGATGACAATTCTATAAATTACAACTTTATTATAATCCTAAGGTGACGATACTAATAAATTATTTCACATAGTAGTTTGATAAATAATTATTATTCACAGACTCATTAGATAACAAAAAAGGTAAAACCATTTAACATTTAATTAGTATCATTTAAATTAATTAACCTATGAACCTGGGATTTATCCTCACTTAAAAATAACTTTATCATTTAACCTTCAAGTAAAAGAAACTATGTAAGTGTAGAATCACTTATCTCTTAGTGAACCCTAAAACTTAATTAACCATATAAACCGATTTACTTTAATTAAATAAACAGTTCATTTATCTACAACAAAATTAAATACCTATTTCAATAATGTTTATTCGGTTAAAATCCTTTGTTAAATAATATTTTACTAAACAACCTAGCGAAATAACCATTTTCACTTTAATTATTTACCCAATTCTTTTATTTTCTAAAGCGAAGTCAATACTTCATTTACAAATCAACTATCTAACTAAAATTCTTTATCACCTTTTATTACTTCACTTACCATAAAATAAAATTACACTTTTACTTAACTCACTATCTTACCGAACATTCTAACACTCGATTCATATTTTACTTTTACACCACGATAAAATCATAAACAAAACAATTAAAGAAATTATTCATGTTTTATAAACATATTATATAAATACGAACCATTTTCTTTTGAATAATATTCATCATACAAATCTACTTATATATCGAAATATCCTCATAAATTCTAAATATAAAAGACTACCTTCACTCAAATCTTTTAACCTAATTATGTATCTATACTTGTTTATATAACCATACGCATATAAAAGAATAATAATCAAAAAGGTATACATTCAAAAATAAATAAAAAGTCACTCATATATGCAGTTGGGAATTCAAATGTCATAACTCAGACAGGTTGACAAAGAAATCAGAGAGGCTATTTAATTATGTACAATGTTTCAACTCTAATTGCTGTGACAGTGACAGGCTGCCAAGGGTTTCAGAGTGACTATTTAATTTACTACACTTTTGCAAGCCTGACGTAGCCGCTGTGATGGTTCTGCCTATGGTTTCAGGGAGATTTATAAATTTAGATTACTAGACTGTGTGAAGGAGCTCATCTAAGCACTGTATCCAATAACATCAATTTCTCTTAGCTTCGACTGAACGGAGGTAACTGGCAAGGGCTAGAAACATTGCGCAGACCAAGAGAATTAAATAATCTGCTCATTGGTCCTCAATTTCTTTGCTTGAACAATCTGTTCATTGACGGCATCAGAGAAGACACATGAACCAAGCTTCCTCCAAGTTTGAGATGGTTACGGTTGCAACAATGTGAGAGGCCATTTATATGAGAAGTGAATTTTTGGAATTTGGTAATATCGCCATCTACTTGCATTATTATTAAATCACAAATGTTATCCGCAAGATTAAGGGCGAAAGAAAGGTGAGGTACAAATACGTGACTTATGAGAATTTCCTGCAGAGTCTACCCATTTTTATTATTTTTTTTTTTTCAGCATAGGTGATAATTTGTCAAAATTCAACCAATCTGAGAGATTATACGAGGGATTATAGCGGGTGTCGGCCTGAATTACACTAGAGTGATCGGGAGAATAATTAGTTTTGATTGAGTGGAGAATTGTAGAGGTAGAGGATGTTCAAGCTATTTAAGAAGCAAAGGGAGGAACCCTCGTGAAATGCCCTGCTCTATCAGGAACTAATTAACTTGCCTCTATCGGCCAAAATCAAGAGAATTAATATTAGATTTATTAAAACAATAAATCTTTATAGGTTAAAATTAGATTAATCTTGTTAAATTAATTTTATTTTCTTTATATCACAACTTAACTATGACTCTCAATGGATGGCAATTATTATCATTATTATTCAAATTTTATTTAAATTTATTTTATTTTATTTTCTTCTGTTTTGACATCAATTTCGGTAAACATAAATTTACGTTGATTTTATTAACTGTTCTACTCGGTGAAAGAAAAGGCCATGACATCCCTAAACAAGGGTTTCTTCAACAATTACATGCCCTAAGATAAATTGATTACACTAAATAAAACATAAACATACAACAATCCAAATAATTGCATAACATATACCTAATATATTTACAAGCCATATACTTCTAAGAAACCGAAACGTGACTGCATATTACCAAATGACTATAATTTCTTCCAAGAATCTGAAAAAGTGCATCAAAATTATATCGGAAAGAACATGGTTATAAAAGGACATACAATTTATTGAGGTTGAAGGATGGATCAGCCAGAACAGAAGCAATTACGCCTAAAACTTTTGCTGCATCTTCAAACCCTTGGTCAGTGCAGAAAGCAAACAACAGCATAACGACATTCGAATAAGAAGGTGCTCTCCAATTGGTTCACAGAGAGAACTCCCCCTAAATTTTTCTTGCCTCCCCCCTCAAGAAAATACCAAATTCTCCTTTTTAACCGCCCTGACTCCTCTTTCTCCCCCCGTAAAAGATTTTCAAAAATAACTAATTTTTATTTACCCACTTTAATTAATCATTACTTTATATATTTATTTATTTAATTTCAACCAATAACTTCTTTTGTTTTAAATTACTTCCACTTAACTCTAAATTTTAACTAAAACAAATTTTCATAAATATTTAACTTTTAATTAAAATATAATTGAATAAATATTTTTACCGTAATTTATTTAAACTTAAGTTTAATTTTAATATTTAATCCTCTTTAATATTTTATCACTTTTAAATTTATTAATTGAATTTAATCATTAAATGATAATTACCTTTCCTCATTTAATCTGATTATTTTAAATAACTAACTCCCAACGATAATTAAATTGACCTTTATCATTGAATCTAATTCTTTATTTAATTCCAAATGAAACAGGTAACCTTATAATTAAATTAATTTTATTAATCAAATCCAAACATATTATTAGTGTTACCTCATAACCTTAAATTTAAATTAAATAATAAAATCACCACATCATCATGACATTACCAACAACAACTTACTTAACAACAACGACGACCGAAACGGAGGGCACTACAAACCCCAACCCCAACCTTAACCTTGACCCTATTTGAACTATTATTGAATGCATAAGCTTAATTAAACCCCAACCTCATCCTCAACCCTAACCCAAATTGAACATTAATTGAACCCTAAACCTAACCCTAAGTGAACACTAATCCTAATCGAACTCTAACTTTTTAGTTGAAAATATTGAAGTGCCTTAGATTTTACCATTCATTGTCATTTATCATTCAATTCCTAAAAGAACTCCAAAAATTTATAATTTTATAATGTTTTAATGCACACCTAATATTAAGGGTTTAGAGTTTAAGGGTTAAGGGTTTAAGGGTTTAGAGTTTAAGGGTTAAGGGTTTAAGGTTTAGGGTTAAGGGTAGAGGGGAGAGAGATAGAGAGAGTGAGTTGAGAGTGATAGGGTAGAGGGTATAGTGTTTAATGGTTTGGGGTTTAAGGTTTAAGGGTTTAGGGTTATGGGTAGAGGGAGAGAGATAGAGGGATTTAGTGAGAGAGAGAGGGAGGGAGTTGAGAGAGAGTAGAGTAAGGTAGAGAGGGAGGGAGATAAGAGTGAGTGTGAGAGAGAGAGATAGAAGGGTAGGATGATGAGACTTGAGAGAGACAGGGAAAGAGGGAGGGAGTGGGAGGAGATATGGGGTAGAGGGTTAAACGAGGGTAGAGGGTTTAAGGGTTTAGAGTTTAAGGGTTAAGGTTTGAGGTTTATGGTTAAGGGTTTAGGGTTTAGGGTTTGGGTGAGGGAGACACATAGAGGGAGTGAGTGAGAGATAGATAGACACCTAAGAGAGGGAGAGGGGGTAGGAGGGAGAGACTTGAGAGAGAGAGAGAGAGAAAGGGTAGAGGGTAGAGGGTTTAAGGGTTTGGAGTTTAAGGGTTAAGGGTTTAGGATTTAGGCTTATGGGTAGAGGGGAGAGAGATAGAGGGATTCAGTGAGAGAGAGAGGGATTCATCTCACTATTGTGGTGTGTATAATCATTATTTTAGCTTTAATTCAATGAATTAATTAAAATGCTTGAATGGGATTATAGGTTAATATGTTATGTATAAGGATTTGATAAGTAGTATTGGGTGAGAATGCATACTGATGAAATTGTAATGCAATATTGTCAAAGATCTTATAAGTTATATGTTATGTATCAAATCTATCATAAACCTTTAGATGTTTATGAATTTGACTCTTGCAATGGATATATGGCACTGATCTAAGTTGTACTTATTTGTGTAGTTCAATAATTGTTTGTTTTTTCCTAGAGCTTGCTACAAATTCAAAATTAATGACTATATTTTACTATGGATTGTGTTGTAGTTATCTCATGCTCCACATAGTTGATATTATAGATGAACAAACATTTTTATTTGATATTATCCTATTGTGTTGAGCTATTTAATGGGATTATCTGTTATGTGTTAATGTTGTTTATGATATTGGTGCAGAGGTTGTAAACACATTAAGGTGTCACCCTCCCGGGTCTTCCAGAGCCCAAAGTGTAGGAGGCTTTTTAAAGTCCCGTCATTAGATTCCAAAAACAAACCAACACCCTCTACCTTTAACCCTAAACCCTAAACCATTAACCCTTAAACTCTAAACCCTTAAACCCTCTACCCTCTATCTCTCTCCCACTCTAAACTCTAAACCTTTCCTTGTATTCTTTTATTTTTATTATTCTTATTTATTTTACACTTACATTTACAAATACACATACATATGCATTTCTTGTTTTCATTTAATGTAGTTTAATAGTTTGATCGATTTCATATTATATGTGTTGAAGACTTTAGAATTTCAATTACATTAATTTATGGATATGTTGTATCTATAACACTACAAAACCATATGCTCTTTGCATTTACACTTGCATTTAGAAATACACATTTATATACATAGATATAGATTTCTTTAATGTATGTTGCATTTATTGTTCTAGGAGAGCATCCATTGATTGCATTTACATTTAAAAATACATACATACATACATATATATATATGTGCATGTGTGTGTGTATGTATATCATTTATATTTAGTGTTCACAAACAACCCATTAGGTCTACACATGGATAAAAATTTATAAAATTAGATCTCCCATACATGTTTTGTTGAAACCTAGGCTTGAACCTCTCATTTCACATGCTTTTCTTCACAAAACTCTTGAGGACAGTAGCTATACCTTCTTTATTTCTCATCCTACGCCCTATTCATGCATCCTATAATTACAAAAGTATACATGGTGCATCTTACACAAGCTACAGTAATCACAAAAAGTGTAAGAGCCCCTTTATATCATGTTTGGACTACAAAACCCTCAAAAATAGGGTAACTAGGTTGTATGCAAAGAAATGAAGCTTTCTAACTCAAATCAACGCCTTAAGCCCTGAAATCATATTCAAATCAAAGCTAACACATATCTTCATGACTTGGAATTGATTTCATATCAAAATATGGCTGCATGTGACCGTACAGTGCTGCATAACAGGAAAAATATAGAAATTTGAAGAAAAACATAGATTTTTGAATGTCAAGAGTTTGTATTTTAAATCCTCAACCATCAACAACCATTACAATGATCACTTTATTCCTTTTAAAGGCCTTTACATTTCAACCACTGAACAACCACCTCTACAACTGACTTTTTAATCTTTTATGATCACATGAAACATAAAACACACTAATTTCAAGGTTGTTAACATCACTATTGAAATGTTTTAATTTTTTGACCTTTCAAACATTAAAAAGTACATCATTAAATTAATTATGTAATGGCATAAAAATTTAAAACATCATGAATTAATTATGTAACCACATAAGTCAAATATAATTCTATGAAGAAATTAATATCAAATAGATAATATAATCACATAACTTATACATTTCAATGCCATTGATCTTCTTCTTCATCCAACTCTTTGTCTGTATCATCCAATCCAGATTCGACATTGTAAGGATTGGTCATATCATCATCATTGTCATCGATATCAGTTTCGATAATGTCATCATCCACATGAATATCATCTTCATGAACATTAACTCCTACATCATCATGATCTAGTTCCTCCTCTTCAACATCTTCATCAAGGACATCATCAACTAATTGTTGGTCCTGATCATCATCTACATAATCTTCTAGTTCTTCAGTATCTTCTTCTTCCACCACATTATACTTTACGAGCCTTCCTCTTGGATCATGTCTAACAACAAATGACCAACCCAATTTACCTGGAACCTCTGAGTAAATACCTGCTCACATTGGCTTGGAAGAACATAGGGCTCATTTCCAGCTCGCTCAATCAACCTTGTATTAACCATGGTAAATCCATTATCATGTTCAATAACAGTTCTCTTAGGATCATTTTCATTCAATCCTAGCCTGCACCATAGGACAACGAACATAATTAATTTGAAGGACTTAAAGTCATAATCAAGTATATCATCCAAATCCCATAGTATCGATTTTCTGAGACTTCTGGATGTATGTCACTTCTAGATGAAACATTAGTCACCTAAAAGACTGCAGTTATACCAGAATCACAAGTTTTCTTCATGTCATCCAACATTTTGATTTGAAATTTATGACCATTGCAGCACATAGCCTTGTGGTGTTTCACCTGCAATATGTCAAACATGTAAAAATTATTGCAATATTGTTAGTTGATAAACATATTTATTCTTGGCCGAATGTATGCAAAGAAAACAATCTTGACAGATATATACATCAATATAATTGAAAATAATTAAATAATACGGGTGATTAATATATTTATATGTACTTTTTTATCTCTTAAACCATATGCTAAATCAATTTCCCTTTGTGTAACATTGGAATCTCCATTACGATGAGCTTCTTTAACCAATGAAGCCACACCTTCCCATGTTAATGTGCGACCAGATTGTTGACAACGTTCAATCCATACCATCATCTAATCAAGATTGTTGGAAATGTACAAATGTAGTGCATCCCACTCTCAACCAACTGTATCAAAAAAAATTGAAATTCACAAACGATGTATGATTAGTTAAATACCACAGTATACGACCTTAATTTATAATTGATGTATATTGAAGATTAAAAATTAAATAAGTATAATATACATAAAAAACATATGTAAAATTTATTCCAATTAATCTCCATGACCATGTTATAATTACCTCTCACTTTCCTCATTCTACCTTTCCCCATCAGGTACTCCCCTTTGAATTTGTTAATGGGGTTGGGATCCCAAATGTGATCTACATGGATCTTTGCTGCAAACTTAGGAAGATATTCACTAATGTACACCATGGTCTGGTATACCATATATCCCTCCACCATATAACCCTCAGGATGTGCTCTTTGTCTAACCAAAGCCTTCAAAAATTTCAAGTGCCTCTCAATCAACCTGGTGTATGAGGTAGTGTTCTTGTGCATTGAAAAATATCGAAGGTAGACACTTTTGCATTTCACACATTAGATGAGGAATTTTTCTTTTCCAATAATTTATATCTTCTTTATGGATTTCTTTAGATGACAGCCATCTACAAGTGATTCAAGGCACAAATATATTAACAAGATTTAACAAAAATATATAGTATATTACATAACAAGTAAAACAAATGGAAATTATATGATGTATACAATGAATTGAACAAATCTTGCTACTTACCTCATGTATTTTCCAAGATCATATATAACTTGCTTGACATTGTTGTCAAAGTTGTCTAAGAGAGATAGAGGTAGAACGTACTGCAACAATTATAAAATGATCTTTTCATTATTCGTCCAAAAGTAGTAAACACAATACACTGAAAAGTACATGCATTATACAAGTGTATATAATATACCAGAATAATTACCTTAATGAAGGTAAGCCAATCATACGTTTTCATCCCTGACCCAAATTCACCTTTCTTTGTTATTATATTGTTTATGTTCGTAGAAAATCCTGTGGGAAATTGAATTTTTTGTATGAATTATTTTATAGCATTTCTTTATTGCTCTATTAATAACCAAGGAAGGGCACTTATATTAATTTGGTCTCCATCGATATTTAATTGAATGACATTTTTCATTGTATGATTGGCTTCCTGAATGTCACTACAATTTTTTCTTTTTTATGCCTTCCATCCAATATTTTCCATAGCATTTCTGTTATATTCTTTCCGATATGCATTGTATCAAACAAATGCACAATTTTTAGCTACTCATAGTAGGGCAACCTACTAAATTATCTAGGATAACTTTTCAGTCCTTGTGGAATCTGACCATTAATGTGTTGATGACCTTCATGAAGCATATAAGTTAAACAAATTAACAACGTCAATCATTGTCAATTACAACATGAGTAAACACAACACAATATAAAAATATAAATTCAAAACATATCATATATGATAGATACAATTTGATCTGATGTATAACCTTGATGATTAATTCTATTATATTCCAACTTCCTTAGGTGAGGTTTCATTCTTTGTGGTTTTGATGTAGTCTCCTCTTTCCCATTGAAAAGATGTTTTTCAGTAGTTCGATAATTATGATTTCTATGGAGGAAGTTCCTATACTCATCAAACACCTTCTTTCCTAAACTTGTTGAATGACGAGATTTCATCTTTGGACCACAAATTGGACATGCAAATTTTCTCTTTATTTGAAGACCTGCAAGATCATATATAATTGGATTAAATATGTTAATTTTTATAATTATATTTAATGAATAGATTATTTTAAAAACATGCATGATATCTACTTCATCAAATTAAATATTGTTAAAGTGCAGACAAACGTTATAACATACCAAAAAAAATTGTTAGCCCTAGGGCATCATGAATTGTCCAACAAGCATTGAATGGAATTGAAATTGTTTGTTTCCTATTGGTCTAGAGATGTCATACATAGTGACGCCATTCCATAACTTTAGTAACTTGTCGATAAGAGGCTTGATATAAGCATTCATATCTTTAACTTGTTACTTACCTAGTTGAATGAACATAAACATTACATAATTATTCAAACCATTTTACTGCAATATATATAAATTAATGTACATGACTATTGAATGAAAAAATATAAGTCATTATGCAACAAATAAGACAAATGAGATGCTACTATGTTAAAGAAAATTGATGTAAACAAATACCTAGAACAATCATTGACAACATTATGTGCTCCTTCTTTATTGACATCCATGGAGGAATGTTATTGTTGATAACAAAAACAGGCCACACTGAGTAAATAGATCTCAGCTCTCCAAATGGATTGACATCGTTTGCTCCCAATGAAAGCTTGATATTACGAGGTTCTTCTTTAAAGTGTGGCCATTTTTCCTCCATATCCCTAAATGTAGAACCATCCGCAGGAATTTGAAGAATGTCATCTCCACTTCTATTTCGTGTATGGTAATCCATAAATTGTGCTAAGCTTTCACACCTAAATAATCGTTGCATATGTGGAATAATGGGATTATAATGAAGAAAATTTCAAGACACCTTTTTTGTTAGTTGATCTGTTCGATATCTATTGATATGACATTTTGGGCATTCTGTTGCAAATTCCTGTTGTTTATGATATATAATATAACCATTGGGACATGCACCTATTGCTTGATACTTGATTCTGATATCTTTCATAATGGCAGATAAATCTCAGTATGAGCAAGGTAAAATATTTGATGGTGGTAATAAAAATTCACAAATCAATCTACAACAAAAAATAATTTGTTAATATAAAGAATATTAATGGTACATATTTCATCCTTTATTTACTAGTGATGAATTAAGAACAATTAAAATAGATGAAAAAAGATGACATATATGATATACCTTAACATCTATGAGATTGCTATGTTTGATAAACCATTCATAACCTTAAAGTTCAACAACAACAATACAACAAAGAGAAGAGTTGTTTGGGATCCTTCATAAAGGGGATTGTATGCCTTCTCAAGTATTGGTAAATCATGAACATCATCAAAGTCATCCTGATCATCCTGATCAACTTTGCCACTAAATGTGTGATGGATCAATGTATTTGTACCATCATCTTCAACTATGTTTTTTGGCGCATGATCATATTCTTCCATAGGATCATTAACTTCATCTTCGATATTCACAGCTCCATGTTCATCCACTTGCAAAACCAAATTCTCTAGGTCATGATAATCCATATCATCTACCCTAAGTTGCCCCACCTTTATAATAATGATAGACACAAATAAACCATGATCATGATCAAATGACTATATATATATAATGTTAAAATGATATAAACATTTACAAATTCAATCAATATAAACACATATAATGAACAACTTACCAATGGACGATAATCATGCATCCCTTCAACGTGACCATGTTGCCTACAATGTTTCTCAGCTATTGTGATTAAAAGTCACTTCATCTTTAAGCCCTTGCAATTATTGCAAGGACAATAACATTTCCCATCACCCTTTCTTTTCAATCTATCCCACAATCTATCAAGTGTCTCTTCATTTTTTTCTGGACTAATATTATCTGACATGATTTTTATTTGCCAAGCTTGACTATTTAGATCTTCAAAAAATATCAAACTCACACTCCAATAATTTTTATTCATAGACAGGTAACAAAATCTAATAATTCTGATATTTTACACCAAAATTTTTTGGCATGCAACTACCCCTACAAAAGAGAATATAGTATGAAGTTAAAGACCCCGAAAAAAACTTTAAAATGCTAATTCCAAAACTTATTAAATTCTGATTTTACTATGATTTCCAACCGTTAAGACTCCTAAAATCAGAATATTGAACTTGATTGAAAAATTCCTACAATGATGGAGGTAGTGAGCTAGTAAGAGCAAGTGACCCATTCCTAAGGAGCAACAAGTCATAATCATCATTGCTAATTTCAATACATATTTATCCTTTTAGTTAAAGATGCAATGTGTCACTTCTTATGACGAGCTTATCCCTAGGGCCCTCAACATTGAGAGAGCCCTAATCGCACAAGGAAGCACACACTAGTAGAACTTGGAAAACAAACGACTAGGTGACTAAAAATTTTAGACACAACAACTAAAAATGACTAAATTTTGCTCTTTTTTTCAACTTAGTTATAAATGAGTAAATAAATTACTAGTTTGGTCATTGATTAAAAATTATTTAGTCACACAAATACAAATGACTAAATAGTTAGTCATTTATTTAGTCAGAATCCATTTAAATAAATCATTCAAAGAATCAAGAATATAGCCCGCCAAAATACTCTAAAACTTTAATAAACATACCCTAAAACTTTTTTCAAAATCTTATTTTCAGGCGTAGCCCACTAGAATGGAGTTTTCATTTTAATAAACATACTCTAAAACCTTCGTCAAAACATTATTTTCAAGCATAGACCGCCAAAATGGAGAAGTGTTTCTATAAAGTATGACAGAGAACGGTGAGAAGATGTACATGAAAGGAGGCATAGGATTCATTGTTGCTTATCTCATTCCTACTCTGCTCAACAAATCTTACATTGTTCCCCCTACTATTTGTAATCTAGGCATTTACTTGACATATATTTGCATAATCTCAAATTCCTTCAGAGGATTTTGAAGTATCAATGTATCCTATGTAGGGTTTAGAATGATTTCTTTTAATTAAAAAATAAATAAATGATGTATTTCCTCGTAATTAGATAATGTGGAGATCTCCTAAATCTGCCCCAGCACACTATCCTCTTTGGCATTGTATTCATTACTCCAACTACTAGGGTTTTGCATGTGAAATCTTTAATATCTTCATGACTGTGGCTTTTAAATAGATCTCAGTATTTGCTTTAATCCTTTTCATGGTAACCCTTGAGTTCCATAATCCACCTTCAATCTCTTCTAAGAATGGTGTCTTAAGCTAGACTGCATAGTATGCATATAAAGCAAGTCCTTCATACCTACCATTGTTCCAAACCACCACTCACTGCCTTGCTTAAAATGTTGCCTCCATAAGCACAATAGCATGTTTTAAAATCATGGTTGCTAGTGATTGACCATTAAGTTCACCACTTTCATCATGAAGATAAAATGAGATTTTTGTCTTCAAACTCAAGGCATTATACAAGATAACATTGTGAATTTTTTGTGTTGTACGATTTGATTTTTTTGCATATTTATTGCTTTGCTAACTTCTTTTAAGACTTGGTATTGCACCCTCAGCTGCAATCTCAAATAGCTCACTCACTATCACTTGAAGATTCCTTTCATGAGCATCCTTCTATAAAATCAAACTATGCCCTATAGACTACCTACTTACTACAGGGGACTCATTGTTTTATGGTATTGTAGTTCCTAAGATCCTTCAACCTTATTGACACTACTTCACAGTCCACAAGGTATTATTCACTATTCTCACATCTTTGATGAGTCTTATAACACTGCTCAAACATGCAATCCACTACCTCCATTATACATTAATGGCTAAGAAGAAACATTGAACCTATGATTACCACTGTTACTTCATTTGGACAATCATTCCCTAATTTCATTTTCCTTGTCTAACACTACCAAAAGCATTTGAAAAACCCTTAAGGTCAGCAAGGGGGTAAGGAAAATCACTGTTAAAATCTCCACTTTACTATGCAAGGTTTGAGCTTTATTATCTTCTCACTGCTCAACCTCTTTTTGACTATCACATCTCAAGTGACTGTCATTCTTCTTACTGTAGATTGCATTTACAAATTTTACTAAGCTACATAGTGTGCTTGTTATTGGCTACAATCTTTAGATTGCAAGATTTTGTTATTACCTACAATGTCTCAATCTTTCTGGTATTGCAACCTCACTAATCCACTATAGTTATTGTTTATGTTTCTATGGAGGCCTAGGGTTTGTACCCTAATCATGCTCTTACCAATTCATTTGTTGGTATTAAAAAACAACTTTAAATCTTGGGTCAGAAAATTAGTTGTCTTGAAAAGTTGTGGTATGATCTTGGATTGTATCCTAGAGTGTGTGGGAAGCTTGTGTTTGATCATTAAGGTATGTAAACCTGATCAGGGAAATGTATCCTATATATCATGGGTCTTTCTTTAATACTTTCCATATTGGTTATTAGCAGATCACATTATTATAGTTTGCGGTAACCCAAGATTACATTCAAGTATGTAACAAACTTGGTTTGTAGTTTAAGCTATACACTTTTAAGTAACATTCATAAGGTTTAGAAAATCTTGATCACTCTCTAGAATAGCCCATTAAACATGGGTTGTGCTTGAATTCACTACATAATTGATATAACACAACCACTCTGCATATCAACCAAAGTTATAGGCTCTTTATTGCAGCAAGAGGTAATCACTCTTCAATCATGCTATAATTACATCCTAACCTGTTAAACATGAGACAACCTGAATGCACCCAATGATGATTGACACCTACATTATACAACCTAAATTAACTACATTATATGAGTGCTTCCATTTCTATCACAACATAGCCACACTAAACTTGGGTCACACATGAATGCATCATGTATTTGTTATAGCACAGCTGTGCCACATGACTAATAGAGTTATGGATCACATAATTACAGTCACAAGAATTTGTTCCTTGGTTGTGATCTTATGGTGATTCCACAAAAAAAAATATGGACATGAAATTCTCAAAACCCTAAACCTCTAAAAATGAAATCTGATGAGATGTTGCTTTAAAATATGATTTTCAAACCTGGAACTAGAAATATGACTTCACAACTGAATTCTGCAAAAAGACAATGACTACCCTCAACCTGGTGATATCTTCTTGAATTTTTTCTGATTTTTCCCAAGAAAACCATCCTTAGTTCTCCACAAACTGTCTCAACTAGAGAAAAACACTGTCACAATAAATCAAGCACGAAATCACTTTTCTTTATGTTGGCCACAATTTGATTTTTTTCTATTTTTCATGTTTGTCAAAATTTTGACAAAACTGATAGTCAACATTTCAATGAAACCTAGGTTCGTCAAAATTTTGATGAATGTCGGGGATAAACTTTCAAAAAATTGAAGATTACACATCAAATTTTACAAGCACCCGATGATACATCAAATTATACATATTTTGTCGTACTCTTTCATCGGATTTTGCAGTCAAATGAGTTAGTGAGGGGGGGAGTGGGAGAGAGATAAAGGGTAGAGAGTACAAGGGTTTAGGGTTTAAGGGTTAAGGGTAGAGGGGAGAGAGGGAGAGGAGGTAGGAGGGAGAGACTTGAGAGAGAGAGGGGGGAGTGGATAGAGATAGAGGGTAGAGGTGAGGGGAGCTCGAGATAGGCGGAGCGAGTGAGAGAGAGACTCTGAGAGAGGGAGAGGGTAGGAGGGAGAGACTTGAGAGAGAGAGGGAGGGAGTGGGAGAGAGATAGAGGGTATAAGGTTAAGAGTAGAGGGTAGAGGGTATAGGGTTTAAGGGTGTAAGGGTAGAGGATAGAGGATAGAGGGTTTTAAGGTTTAAGGGTTATAGGTAGAGGGTAGAGGGTACAAGGGTTTAGGGTTTAAGGGTTAAGGGTAGAGGGGAGAGAGGGAGATGGGGTAGGAGGGAGAGACTTGAGAGAGAGAGGGAGGGAGTGGGATAGGGATAGAGGGTAGAGGGTTTAATATGTTGGAAACATAATGGAAGACAATTGAGCGGGGGGTGGATCAGTTGTCACCAAATTTCAAACTTATTGAACTTATTAATCCTTATTCTCAGATTTGATCAATATAAATGAAAGCATGAAACAACACATGAGAAACACATGTAACACCAATTTTTTTACATGGAAACCCTTTTAGGGGAAAAACCACAGTGGAGGCCAGTCCACAAGATTATACCCTATTAAAAGTATAAGAAGAATAAATGGGGAATGCACATGCATTCAGGCACACTACCTAGAGCTCACTGCTCAATTACAAAGGAAGATAGACTGTCTTATAGAGAGATTCAGATTACAACCATTCAGATTTTGAACTTAGAAAATAGCATCTGCTAATGCTTGATTATAGTTCCGATTAAGCACATGAACACTTCTTCATACTCTTCTTCACTCTTCTTCACTCTTCTTCACACTCTTCTCTACCTTCAAATGATTATGGAATTATTCGCACATCTCATACAAAAGCACACTCCAATTCAAATAAACAATCACTCTTATATATTCGTAACAAGAAATTAAATCACTACAAGTCGGCCACAAAGAAATAATAAAATTAATACAAACTCTTAGCCCAAAAAAATAGAAAATTTTCAATGCAAATCAACCAAGGTTGGCCAAAACATAGTGAAGTCCCAAAATAACAACTTCAACATGAAAAAACTTCAATTAATTTCTCCTCGAAGATCCATAAAACGCTTCAACACCATGTCAGCCAAGAAGATGAAAAACATGAACACGCAAGAGAAAATCTCATATCACGAGCACAACAATCAACAAGGATGTGCAACACAGATAGAGAATGATCTAGAAACATCCACATGAATCATGAATCACCAGAGAAGCATACGAAGCAACTAAACTAATTGAAATCGCATAATCTTCATTCAGGAACACAAATTGAAGCAACAAAAAAATTGTGAAAGTACAAATCTTCATAACTCGATCAAATCTTCACATGGATCTCTAAAACTCAATGTGGATAAACTAGATATACTCAACAAGAAACCCTTTAGTCCACAACATCTAATCAACAATGTATGGAACTCACTGATAGATAGAACATCACTTCACCATTGACAACCTGCAACTCATTCCATTACAATTTTCTCAATATCTTCAACATATACAACTTCAAATGCACTAATGCTAATAGTGTTGACATCAATTACAACCATATATTAGAAACAAAACCACAACATCCAACAATCTCCCCCTTTGGCATTGATGGTAGCACATGATGCGGAAAACACTATCAACGTAACTAACTCTTGACACTTACTCCCCCTTAGGTTCTGACTCATTTTCACCTTAACTCTTCCACATGATATTCTTCCCACAAGGATCTTCTCCTTAGATAATCACATTTTTTTCACATTACTCTTCTCCCCCTTTGAAATCAATGTCAAAGATCTCTAAGCTTTGAACCACATATCTAAACTTTTGAACCATCTGACTACTCCCCCTGAGTAGCAGCCACCATAACATCAATTCGAATGAAGATATGATTGTGAAATGCACAGACTGATGCAAAGCAATGCATCCTTAGTTCTAATTAGGAGGGGTAATCACCCCTAACTTCCCTATGAGATACTCAAAATTATCCTTAGGCAACAACTTTGTAAAGACATCTATAATCTTCTACTTAGTAGGCACATACTCCAATCTAACTTCCTTTTCACTTACCTTTTCTCTCAAAAAGTGAAACTTGATAGATATATGCTTGGTTTTTGAATGTAGTGCCGAATTCTTAGAAATTTTAATGGCACTTGAATTATCACAAAATATAGCAACAGGCTCATCATACACAATTTTGATATCCTTCAGCATCTGCTTCATCCACAATACTTGAGTACAATTGTTAGCACCAACCATGAAACTAGCATCGGCTTCTACAGTAGATAAAGAAATGGTATTCTGTGTTTTACTCAACCATGAAACTAGCTTTTTACCAAAAAAAATGCACCACTACTAGTAATTTTTCTATCATCCACATCCCTTGCCCAATCAGCTTCAGTAAAGGCACTCAAAGTAAGATCATCATCTTTAGCATACTGTAGACCAAAATCAATTGTCCCTTTCAAGTATCTAAAAATTTTCATCATAGCAGTCACATGAGATTCCTTAGGATTGGATTGAAATATTGCAACACTACATACAACATTCATGGTATTAGGCCTAATTTGATTCAAATAAAACTTCATGCACAAACTATCATCTCCTCCAAAAATGATATCATCAACAAAAACTTCTGCAATCAAATCTATATCATCATTCTTGAAATAAAAATTACTATCAGCAATACCTTTGTTAAATCCAAGCTTCAACAAATATTTATCCAATCTGGCATACCAAGCTCTAGGGGCTTTCTTAAGTCCATACAATGATTTCTTCAACAAACAAACCATATCTCCCTGATTAGTCAATTGAAATCCATTAGGTTGATCAAGATATACCTCTTCTTCTATTTTTCCATTCAGAAAAGAAGAATTGGCATCCATCTGATAAACCTTGTAGTCTTTGTAAGCATCATAAGCAAGAAACCATCTCACAACTTCAATTCTAGCAATAGGGGAAAAATTCTCTTCAAAATCAATTCCTTCCATTTGAGAATATCCCTTGCAAACCAGTCATGCTTTGTTTCTAACCACTTCACCTTGCTTATTCAGTTTGTTTCTAAAGACCCATTTAGTTCCAATTACATTTTTATCCTTGGGTCTAGGAACAAGAATCCATGTATCATTTTTCTCAATTTGTTGTAGCTCTTCTTTCATTGCTTCAACCCAATGTTCATCTTTGCATGCTTCATTCACACTAGTTGGCTCAATTTTTGAAATCAGAAAATATTCTTCTCCAATTCTTCTCCTAGTCTAGACGCCTTTATTCTTATCACTAATAATTTGATCTTCTGAATGATTCAATCTTAAATACCTCAGAGTCTTAGAACGTTCTTGAATTTCAGGCTCTTTCACCAATTTCTTCTTCTTCCTCTTGAACTTCTTGATTCACTAGAATGATTTGTACTTGATTTGAAGTCTGACCTTTGTTTGTACTATCATTCTGATCATCAAAATCATATCCATAGGTTTTGGATGGTCTACCAATATCTTCATCAACCTTAACATTTGTACTTTCAACCATTTTCTTCAATCTCTTATTGTAACATCAATAGGCCTTGCTTTTAGTAGATTAACCCAAAAATATTCCTTCATCACTCCTAGCATCAAAATTTCCTATATTTTCATCTCTTATGATATAGTATCTACTCCCAGAGATTTTGAAGTATCTAACAATAGGCTTATGACCATTCCATAGCTCAAAATGGTTTTTACCAGTATCACCTTTGATTTGTACTCGATTGAGGATATACACAACAGTACTCATAGCTTCTCTCCAGTATATATGAGAAACATTTCCTTCCAACATCATAGTTCTAGCAACATCTTGAACTATTTTGTTCTTCCTTTCCAAAATTCCATTTTGTTGAGGGGTTTGCGGTGCAAATAATTGTCTCTTTATTCCATGTTCTTCACAAAAATAATTAAACTCACCAAAAGTGAATTCACCACCTCTATTTGATCACATACATTTAATCTTTAGACCTATCTCTGTCTCAACCATAGCCTTAAAGATCTTGAACTTTTCCAAAGCTTCAGATTTCTCCTTTAAGAAAGTAGCCCACATCATTCTTGAATAGTCATCAATAAGAAACATGAAATACCTGTAACCTTGTAAAATTTTGATTCTAGAGGGACCACACAAATCAATATGCACAAGCTCCAACAATTCATTTGAATAATGTTGTTTGTTCTGAAATGAAATTCTAGTTTGTTTTCCCAACTGTCATTCCTTGCAAATGGCATTAGTAGGTTTTACCAACTTAGGTAGATCTCTCACCACCTTAGTAGAACTTATCTTGAAAATGTTATCAAAGTTAACATGACACATTCTCCTATGCCACAACCAACTTTCATCAACTTGAGCAATCAAACAACTTTTACTAGCAACATTCAGATGAAAGATATTACCTCTTGCTTTTGTACCTGATGCAATCACATTTCTAGAACATCCCAATATTCTTCACTTTCCATGGTTGAACTGAATATTTTATCACTTATCAACCATTTTTTCGACACTCAAAAGATTATGCTTCAGACCTTCCACATATAGGACATCATCAGTATTATTCTTACCATCAAGAGAAATGCATCCTCTTCCATTGATCACACTGGTTGTGTTATCACCAAATCTCACAACACCACCATCATAATTTTCCAAGCTTACAAACTTACTTTTGTCTGCAGTCATATGATGTGAACATCCATTATCAATTACCCATTCATCTTTCTCTTCAACTTGAGCAGCTAGGGATTTCTCCACATTTGTACAATTAGCAAATTCAATAGACACAAGATTATTTTCCTTGATAGCAATAAACACCCATTCATCTTCACCTTTATTAGATTCATCATTTGTCACACCTTCATCAACAACATAGTAACACTTCTTTTGAAATTTATGCTTGTTATGTCTTGGTTTAGAATCTCTTTCTGGACACCTTGATGCAAAATGACCTATCTTATTGCAATAAAAACATTTCAGAGGAAATTTTCCTTCATACTTACCTTTTCCTCTTAGTACTCTCTTGATAGTAAGCGCTTCCATCTCTTCCAACTCTCTTTCTTCTTCTTCAATCTATCTAATTTCATCCTCATACTTGAATGTCTTCCTAGATGAACTCTCACCTAGATCATATCTCTATCTATCTCTTCCGAAAGTAGTATCCTTAAAAGAAAATTCAACCTTAGGAAGGGCATCACCAAATTTGCTCAACTCAAAAGCAGTCAACTTACTAGCCAACATATCTCTGGTTACATTTGTTATAGTCTGGAGCTCTTCAATAGCCGCAGCTTTGACTTTATAAGCAACAAACAAGGATCTAAGCACTTTAGCAACAATCTCTAATTCTTCCAACTTTCCACTAGCACATTCGATACCACACACAAGTTCATTCACTCTTTGCATGAAAGTAATAACATTTTCATCATCACCCATTCTCAACATTTCATATTTCCCTTTCAGACTCTACAACTTAGCAATCTTCACATTAGCATCACCTTCATACAAAGTTTCCAACTTTTTCCAGATCTCATAAGCAGTCTTCAAATCCATAACATTAGTCATCTTAGTATCAGTCAAAGAACTCAACAATGCTTCCTTAGCTCTGATATTATACTCAACATCCCTAATCTCGGCACAAGTAGTAGGACCGTTTTGTGGAATAACATACATATTACTTGTAATGCTCCAGTAGGGTTCACCAATGCATCTCAGATGGCACTCCATTTGAGTCTTCCACAAGGAATAATTTGTTCCATCAAATGTCCAACTATCCTTCTTGTATGTCGCCATCCTAGATCACCTCAAGCTGCTAAACTTCTTCCAAGGAACAAAGCTTTGATACCAATTATTGGCAAAAAAAGGGCATACAACTGAGAGGGGGAGTGAATCAGTTGTGACCAAATTTCAAACTTATTAAACTCATTAATCCTTATTCTCAGATTTGATCAATATCAATGAAAGCACGAAACAACAACACATCAAAAACACACATAACACCAAGATTTTTTTACGTTGAAACCCTGTTAGGGGAAAAAGCATGGTGGAGGTCAGTCCACAAGATTATACCCTATTAAAAATATAAGAAGAATAAATGGAGAATGGACATGCATTCAGGCACACTGCCTAGAGCTCACTGCTCAATTACAAAGGAAGACACACTGTCTTATAGAGAGATTCAGATTACAACCATCTAGATTTTGAACTGAGAAAATAGCATTTGCTAATGCCTGATTACGGTTATGATTAAGCACATGAGCACTTCTTCATACTCTTCTTCACACTCTGCTTTTCCTTTAAATGATTAGGACATTATTCACACATCTCGTATAGAATCACACTCCAATTCAAATAAAAAATCACTCTTATATATCTGCAACAAGAAATTAAATCGCTACAAGTTGGCCACAAAGAAATAATAAAATGAATACAAACTGCCAGCCCAAAACAATAGATAATTTTCAATGAAAATCAACCAAGGTCAACCACAACATAGTGAAGAACCAAAATAACAACTTCAACATGAAAAAACTTCAATTAATTTCTCTTCGAATATCCACAACATGCTTCAATACCCTGTTGGACAAGAACATGAAAAACATGAACACTCAAGAGAAAATATTAGATCATGAGTACAACGATCAATGTAGACATGCAACACAAATAGAGCACAATATAGAAATATCTACAAGAATCATGAATCACTAGAGAATTATCCACAACAATTAAACTAACTAAAATCACATAATCTTCATTTAGGAACATAAACTAAAGCAATATAAAAACTATCAAAATACAAATCTTCATAACTCGATCAAATCTTCATGTAGATCTCTGAAACTCAACGTGCATAAAATATATATACTCAACAAGAAATCCTTTAGTCCAAAACCTCTTATCAACAATGTACAAAACTTACCGACAGACAGAATATCACTTTACCACTGACGACCTACAACTCATTCCATTACAATTTTCTCAATATC
The DNA here is from genome assembly GCA_007258455.2 of Sequoia sempervirens. Lineage (NCBI taxonomy): Eukaryota > Viridiplantae > Streptophyta > Pinopsida > Cupressales > Cupressaceae > Sequoia > Sequoia sempervirens. Next base: position 528,662,300 of record VDFB02000017.1, read on the forward strand.
CTTGACATCAATGACAACCAAATATCAGCAACATAACCACAACATCCAACATAACACCCATTTAGTGTTTAAGGATAGAGGGTAGAGGGGAGCTCTAGATAGAAGGAACTTGAGTGAGTGAGAGAGAGAGAGACCTGAGAGAGGGAGAGGGTAGGAGGGAGAGACTTGAGAGAGAGAGAGGGAGGAAGTGGGAGATAGATAAAGGGTATAGGGTTAAGAGTAGAGGGTAGAGGGTTTAAGGATTAAGGGTAGAGGGTAGAGGGGAGCTCGAGATAGGAGTGAGTGACTGAGAGAGGGAGAGGGTAGGAGGGAGAGAATTGAGAGATAGAGAGAGGGATGGAGTGGGAGAGAGATATATGGTAGAGGGTTTAAGACCCTTTTAGGGTTTAAGGGTTAAGGGTAGAGGGTAGAGGAGAGCTTGAGATAGAAGGAGTGAGTAAGAGAGAGAGAGACCTAAGAGAGGGAGAGGGTAGGAGTGAGAGGCTTGAGAGAGAGAGAGAGAGGTTTAAGGGTGGGGGGTTTAAGGGTAGAGGGAAGAGAGATAGAGTGAGTGAGTGAGAGAGAGGGATCTCGGGGGTAGGAGGGAGAGACTTGAGAGAGAGATAGGGAGGGTGTGGGAGAGAGATAGAGGGTATAGGGTTAAGAGTAGAGGGTGGAAGGTTTAAGGGTTTAGGGTTTCATGGGTAGAGGGGAACTCCAAGATAGGAGGAGGAGTGAGAGAGAGAGAGAGGGTTTAAGGATAGAGGGGATCTCGAGATAGGAGTGAGTGAGTGAGAGAGAGAGGGTTTAAGGGTTTAAGGCTATAGGGGAGCTTGAGATAGAAGGATTGAGTGAGTGAGAGAGAGAGAGGGTTTAATAGTTTAAGGCTTAAGGGTAGAGGGTAGAGGGGATACAAAGATAGGAGTGAGTGAGTGAGAGAGAGTGTGTTTAAGGGTTTAAGGCTTAAGGGTAGAGGGTAGAGGGGATCTAAAGATAGGAGTGAGTGTGTGTGTGTGTGTGTGTGTGTGTGAGAGAGAGAGAGAGAGAGAGAGAGAGAGAGAGAGAGAGAGAGAGAGAGAGAGAGAGAGAGAGAGAGAGAGAGAGAGAGAGAGAGAGAGAGAGAGACCTGAGAGGGAGAGAGACTTGAGAGAGAAAAGGGAGGGAGTGGGAGAGAGATAGAAGGTAGAGGGTACAAGGGTTAAGGGTAGAGGGGAAAGACGGAGAGGGGGTAGGAGGAAGAGACTTGAGAGAGAGAGGGGGAGTGGGAGAGAGATAAAGGGTAGAGGGTACAAGGGTTTAGGGTTTAAGGGTTAAGGATAGAGGGGGTAGGAGGGAGAGACTTGAGAGAGAAAGAGAGGGATGGAGTGGGAGAGAGATAGAGGGTAGAGGGTTTAAGACCCATTTAGGGTTTAAGGGTTAAGGGTAGAGCATAGAGAGGAGCTTGAGATAGGAGAGAGAGAGGGGAGAAAGAGAGAGAGAGAGAGGGGGGGAATGGGAGAGAGATAGAGGGTAGAGGGAACAAGGGTTTAGGGTTTAAGGGTTAAGGGTAGAGGTGAGAGAGGGAGTCATTTATAAGTCATATAAATATTGATTTGGCAACTGGATGGGAACATTCTATTTCCATTTGCGGTATTTTGTGTGAATTAAAGTGATGGAAACTTTTTTTTTATTTGCATTGATTTATGTTTTAAATCTATGTGCAAAATTTTTATAATTAGATAATACTTAATTTTAAAATCTATAATTTCCCATGGAACAATTTGATGGAACAAATATAAGTTGTATATAATTGTATGCAAGATTCTTGAACTTAAGAATTCCATGAAACAAATATAAGTTGTATATAATTGTAATTTAGGAAAAATGATTTTAGAAAACTTCACTAGGTTTGAAATAAGTATTGAAAGCATATATATGGTTTTACATGCAAGAAAAAAAAGTGAGAGATGATGCTATAAGTGTAACTTTGAAATTTCAAACGAAATAAAAGATTCTTGAACTTAAGAATCCCATGGAACAAATATGTACATATAATTGGAATTTATGCAAAATGATTTACAACTATGTACAAGTTACTATAAGTTCTCACTTGAGCATAGATAGGGTTACAAGTGAACTTGAAAATCATGGATATAATCTAACTCAAACATTTTGGTTCAGCCTACTCTTCAATAAAATGTAAATTTTTTTGATGATCATCACTATCTAGTCTCCATTTTTTTCAGCCACGTGCATGTGGAACTGCATGAAGATGTAGGGCGGTAGCAATTATTAATTGACTATATTGATATACTTTGTTACTAGGTTGATAGTCAACAAAATGAATCTCATGTTGAACAACTTTGACTTGTTTTAGATATATCCTTTGCACTACAACAAAACTTGCATGGTAAACATGAACCCAAGGTAAGACATGTGAATGTGTACAACATTTTGCATGCTCAAGGTTTGTACAATATATATATATATTTAATGTTTATAATGTAACATGTGCACATGTGAACACAATGTATATATAATTTTAAATTCAAACTCACCTGTGGGAAATAACATTCCATCACTTGCTTTAGGTTGTGTTAGCTTATTCCTCTCTTCTTTGCAACACAATAAATAATTGCTATCGCCTTCTATGCTTCCAGACTCTACTATGACTACAAAAACATCTTGTGTACACCAAATTTACATAAAATATTTGAAATGTTTCTTGAATTTAAAGATCATTAACTATATATTTATATATTATTTAAATTATTGAAAAATTATACATGCACCTTTTCTAACCAATCCTGAAATATGGTCACAATCAATTGAAATCAAAGGAATGTCTTCAAATGTTTCTTCCTCATTCTCATCGTATGTTTTTGAAACAACTAGTGGCACCATATCACATTTACCAACATATCCAAGTTCTTGGTTGTTGCATGCATGATCTGAGTTTCCCACAATGTACTCAGTGCAAAAACAAGAGTAATCCCTTGTGTATAATATCCATCCATGGCAACTATCTAAACTCATAACACAATGTAGGGATCTTGTTTTGTCTACCCTCTTACATCCATGCATTGATCTTATGTCCACACCTAGATACATGTACAACAAAAAAATTATGTGAACAAACATGTATATATATAAATTTTAAATTTAAATAAATTTAATTTTTTGAAAATATAATTTATACATACCTGATATCTCCCAAAACACTCTATGTGGAATGTGTCGATTTTTTCTCAAAGATGTGTTGACCACATTTGATGCAAAGTGTTTCTTACAACATTCAACATCATGTGCATTGTCTATACGATATACTGAATAACTCATTTGATGCTTTCTTAAAGCTCGTTTGTTGCAAGCTCTTGCTCCATCATGCACACCCTTTCCATGCCCACTCTAAAAAAAACTCCAAACATGTGGTATTTTGTAGATTTTATGATATCTACAAAGTGCATAGAATGGGCATGAAGATTTGAATTGTGTCACACATCCATCTAACCATACAAAATGATTTTCAAATTTTACACCCCTACTTCTCAAATTCTCAAAAAAATTTGTAAGGAAATGTTATACAAAAAGCATGTCATGCTATTTATCATCACTAATATAAAAGTGATATTCTTTCTTAATCGCTTGTTCTTCATCTATACTCTCAACACTATCCAATTTTGATTGTGCATGTTGATAACACACATGAACCATAATAGTGATCTAGTTTGGAAAGTAATATTTTGACTGAATCTCCTTTTTATGTACAAAGGAGTAATTTTTTGCAAAGTCAACTACTAGTAGAACTGTTCCAAGTGGGAAAGTATCTCTCAATGTTTGGAATTGTTCTGCTTGCCACTTAGAAAAAAAGGAATGTTGTATGTATGGTTGAATCAATTTTTGAAAATCTTCCATAAATTTTCCAATAGGAATCTCCTCTTCAATATAGTTCAACCTTGTGAATTCTTTCCCAAAATTTGTTTGAAACTTTACATACTTGTACCTATGTGAGTAAATTATGTGAATAAGTAATAAACCACACAATCAATGAAATGTTACTATAGACACCTAAATTTGGACACTTAATTTATCCAAATTTATCCTCTTTCATCTAAACATCCCTTTATCCGCATTAATTAAGTAATATCACTATTATTTAATTAATCCCTCTAAAGCTATTCTAATCCCTAAGGTATCTAGTTAAATAATTAAATACCTTCCCCTTTTCATCAAATGAATTAAATAAATATCAAATTTATTTAATTCCTCATATGTCACATCCTCCATCATTTTTATCTTATCCTAATCCATCTTCTAATCCCATCATTAGGGATGTGCACATGCCTAATCTTTGATTAGGATGTGTCACATCCTCCAACTTTTGCAAGTTGGCCTTTAATCCCTCTTAGCCACCTAACCCTCATCTAATCCTTCATTAACTAGCCTAATCAACCTCTCAAGGAATTTTTAATTCCTTTTATCCTTCCAAGGAATATTAAAATCATTTTTCTCTTCCCCATGTGATCTTTGACTTGTCACATCAAGTCACATGTGAAATCTAACCCTCTTCTAATATGTCATTAATTAGTTTAATCAAGTACTTGGACAACCTTAATCACTTAATCAAGTCAACCCTTTTAAATGCTTTCTCCTTTTGGACAAGGTATCTTCATTTTCCATGTGAATTTTTAATTCACATTTAATCCCCCAATGCACTTAAAGGAATTTTAAATTCCTTTTCACATCCCCATGAGAATATTTGAGGAATTTTTAATTCCCCACTTGTCCTCTCACCCACATGGGGACAAGTACCTCCTTTATGAGGAGATATTGTCCCAATCCCAAGGTACTATGTACCCTCTCCATGTCATGTCCTATCCTTCCACCTCATGTACACATCACCCATTTTAAGCCATATCACTTGCCACATGTCAAGATGTGAGGGCTTGTGAGTTCTCAACTCACCTTAGCCCTACATTTTGACCTTGGTGGCTCAATCTTGACCATCTATTTCCCTAGGGATTTCCAAAATCTCCATAAATACCCCCTCTTTTCTCTCATTTTTAGAGAGATCATGCATTGTAGCCAAACTCTTGCAGTTTTTTCCTAGAATCCATACTTAGACATTTTCATGCTTGCACCCACTTGCATCCATCTTCACACCATCGTCTAGCTTGCATCTCTTGCCATCCAAGGAGCATACACATCAAAGGTCGAAGGGCCAACCAAAGGATCGATTCGACACAAGGTAAAAAGTTCCATTTGTCTTCATTATTTTGTGTTGAATCCAACCAGGCTAATCTTGAGGTGTAGGTTGTTTTAGTGTTATTTTGCATTACTTTGCTTGCTGCTCATATTCTAACACATATATTCGACCTATCACATTTTTGGCATGCCCGGTGGGACCCACAAATGGGTCTTTTGCTTTCACATTTTTTATTTTTGGACTTTTTGTAGGTATAAGTTACAGAGGGGCAGACCTGACCTAACAGACAGGTGGACCTGACCTCCACAGGCAGACCTGACCCTCTCCAGGGGTGGACTTGCCCTCCCCATATTGTAGATTGTGTTTTTGGAAAAAAAAAATTCATAGACAGGCGGACCCGCCCTCCACAGGCAGACCTGACCTAACAGACAAGCGGACCCGACCTCCACAGGTGGACCCGACCTAACAGATAGCCAGATTTTCCCCAGACAGCTGGATTTGCACTATCCTTGGGCAGATTTTCCCTAGACAACTTTTTTCAAAAGGTGAAATTTTGGTTTTTTAGCAATTTTGTGGCAATTTTAAGGGTTCTTAACCCCTAGTTAGGAACATAGTTTAATTAAAAGGGGTCAATCAACCTTGTATGTTGTGTTTTGGGTAAGTTATTTGATGTATCCAATCCTCTTGCACCATTCGACGATCCTGGGTGACGAGAAATCGTAACTTACCACGTTCTTTGAATCTACCCATTTTCTCTTTCTTAGTGGGACCTGCTTGGGGATTTCATCACCCCAAGGGATGATTGCAACCATGCATACCGGTGGGGTATATAAAGGGGGGAGTGAAAGTTATACCTCAATCCAACGATGTTGTAATTGGCGAAGCATCAAGATGATGTGAAGAGTTGGTCTGAGCCTTTTTGGTTCCCGACTCACACTTGTAATGAGTTGGTGTTCACGATTTGGGCCTCATGTACCAGGTGTATATCGAGGACTCCCTAGTAACCATGTTCATCCTAGATTAGAGGACTTTGTCAGCTATACCCCTTTACTAGACTTAGGCTTGTGCTGACTGAATTGTCTTCTTTGTGTGAAACTAGTGATTATCTGATTTATTTCACTCAGCCATAGTCTTTTGATTGATGATTCTTGTATTTTGAGTCCTTTTCCTTTGCCTGTTTTGGGCATAGGATCATCAGTTTTTCATCCTTGGGCAGACTTGCCCTCATCCAGGGGCGGACTTACCCTAGAAACTGGTCCTTGGTAGCCTGTTTTGGGCATAGGATCATCAGTTTTTAATCCTTGGGCAGACTTGCCCTCATCTAGGGGTGGACTTGCCCTAAAAATTGGTCTTTGGTAGCCTATTTTGGGCATAGGATCATCAATTTTTCATCCTTGGGTGGACTTGCCCTAAAAACTGGTCTTTGGCAGCCTGTTTTGGGCATAGGATCATAAGTTTTTCATCCTTGGGCAGACTTTCCCTCATCCAGGGGTGGACTTGCCCTAAAAACTAGTCCCTTGGAGCCTGTTTTGGGCATAGGATCATTAGTTTTTAATCCTTGGGCGGACTTGACCTCATCCAAGGGCGGACTTGCCCTAAAAACTAGTCCCTTGGAGCCTAATTTAGACCTAGGATCATCAATTTTTCATCCTTGGGTGCACTTGCCCTAATCCAGGGGTAGACTTGCCCTAAAAACTAGTCCCTTGGAGGATGATTTGGACCTAGGATCATCATTTTTTCATCCTTGGGCGGACTTGCCCTGATCCAGGGGCGGACTTTCCCTTAAATTGGTCTTTTCAAGCCTATTTTGGACCTAATTTCATCAGTTTTTGCTCCTTGGGTGGACTTGACCCATGCAGGGGTGGACCTGACCTCTACTTAGTTGGATTTGACCAACTTTTGTTCCTTGGGCGGGCCTGACCTGACAGACAACCATATATGCCCCACCATTTACACACTGTTTACCCTTTTTCCTTCGTTCGAGCACCAATCTTCTCTATTTTTTGTGCTCTTTCCAACGACATATACCACTTCATACTTTTGACAAGTTGGTTGGGGCACCTTTTTCTTCCCCATCTGCCTCCTCAAGGGGGGCATACCCTACCATTCTCATCCGTTTACTCATTCTGAGTAAATGTTCATCCATTTAACACATCCTTTCATCATTCTAAACTCTTGTTCTATCATTCTAATCATTCGTTTACTCATTTCGAGTAAACGTTCATCCATTTTGCACCTCCTTCTATCATTTCAAACTCTTGTTCTATCATTTCAATCATCCGTTTACTCATTCCGAGTAAACATTCATCCATTTAACACATCCTTTCATCATTCCAAACTCTCATTCTATCATTCTGATCATCTGTTTACTCCTTTTGAGTAAACATTCATCCATTTAACGCATCCTTTCATCATTCTAAACTCTCGTTCTATCATTCTAATCATCTGTTTACTCATTCTGAGTAAACGTTCATCCATTTAACACATCCTTTCATCATTTTGAACTCTCGTTCTATCATTTCAATCATCCGTTTACTCATTCTAAGTAAACATTCATCCATTTAACACATCCTTTCATCATTCCAAACTCTTGTTCTATCATTTTGATCACCTATTTACTCGTTTCGAGTAAACATTCATCCATTTAACGCATCCTTTCATCATTCTGAACTCTCGTTCTATCATTCCAATCATCCGTTTACTGGTTCTAAGTAAACGTTCATCCATTTAACACATCCTTTCATCATTCTGAACTCTCGTTCTATCATTCTGATCATCCATTTACTCATTCTAAGTAAATGTTCATCCATTTAACGCATCCTTTCATCATTCTGAACTCTCGTTCTATCATTCCAATCATTCGTTTACTCGTTCCGAGTAAATTTTCATCCATTTAACACATCCTTTCATCATTCCAAACTCTCATTCTATCATTTCGATCATTTTTTTGCTCATTCCAAGTAAATGTTCATCCATTTAACACATCCTTTCATCATTTCAAACTCTCGTTCTATCATTCCGATCATCCGTTTACTCATTTTGTGTAAACGTTCATCCATTTAACACATCCTTTCATCATTCTAAACTCTCGTTCTATCAGTCTGATCATCCATTTACTCATTACAATCAATCATTTACTCATTTTGAGTATTCATTCATCCATTTTTATCGTTCGTTCCTCCAATCAAATCATCCAAATCCCCTGAACTTCGTCTCGGGTTATTATCCAAATTGACCAAAGTATCTAATCTGATCGTCATCATTAACATCCTCTTAGGATTGTCATCCATCCTATGTTAATCATCATCGTCGGCCCAATCAATCCATTTTGAATCTCAAAGTGGATTTGGTGCCGCAATCATACATTTATCCTTTAATCCGATCAATCAGTATCCTAGGTCATCTAGGGTAATCTCTGAACAGGGTTTACAGTCCCTTCCATCATCTAATCCAATCCATCGATCAATCTTATCTAATCTAATCTAATCACATCCCTATCCAATCACCTCTGACCCAATCAATCTACTTCCATCTTGAAGCAGATTCAATGTCGTAATCATCCTTTGATAATCCAATCCAATCATTAGAATCAATCCCATCACATCATCCAATCATCCTAATCTGAGCTTTAATCCAATCCTTATCTGAGCATAACATAAATCTTGATTTGAGCTTTAGTCCATTTCCATCCATAATCTTTCATCCATCCTCTTTATCCTTTCACCATCATGAATTCTTATCCTCCATCAGTAGTGATCAAGGGAAACCCTAATTACGTTGATGATGATAACGAAAGTCTTGTCGATCAAGAAGAATGTGACATAGATCCCCTTGACACTATCATTGCTAGTAAGTTTTCTCCACCCGCTTTCCAAAATCCAATCATCCCTTCGAGTTATCCTATTATGTCTTCATCCATGCCTAATCATGCTCCCTATGCTACCTTTGACAAGGGATACCCATCATATCCATCATATCCTTCATCTACATCATCCTCTTATCCTAGTATGCCATCACAATACCCCTATCCTAATCCCCCGTCTGCATCCTCCTATCTCAATCCTTCATCCGCACATACCCACTACCCCAACCTTCCATACCAATCTACTCACCCTAACCCAACATCCACACCAACCTATCCTAATCTAGCATCCACATTAGCTCATCCTAATCCGACACCTGTAGTTCCCTATCTCCATCTGCCACCTCAATCTTCCCATCCTCATCCACCATCCCCATACCCTTACTACAATCCACCACCCGCATCCTTGTGTCCTAATTCACCATGCCAATACCCCTATCTTAACCCTTCACCTAATCCCCCATCTATTCCCAATCCTGCATCCAATCCCATTCCCCTATCTAATCCTAGCCCACCAATCCCTAGTCCTAATCCCCCACTAATCCATAATCCCTCATCCACTCCTACCACGCCATCTCAGCCTAGAGTATACAAGTCTCTCATTTCAGAAGTTCTCCAAGGATAACAAAGAAGACATCTCCCACTCCACACCTTGAAGTTGTGGAATCATGTCATCCCAACCCATCATCCACAATCATTGGTGATGAGGCCCTTCTCCACCCAACACCTATCATTGATTATACCACCCCTTGCACCACTCAAACCATTGAAATCATCGCATGCTTTGAATCCATTGAGCCCCCATCTCCTACCATCACATCTACCAAATCCATTTAACACCATCTTCCTACTCCAAGAGCTGTCAAACCCATCAACAATGCACAAATCTAATCCACTTCTCCCACTCCTAGTGTCACTAAAATCCATTCTAATGACTGCATTGAATCCTCCATCCTTTCATCTCCCCAACTTGAAGAGTCTCTCCAACACTCTATCATCCTACCATCCACATAAGATGAGTCATGTCAAGAGTCTAATCCAAAGCATGCTATCATATCCCCTTCTCCAGATCAAGATCCTACCATCCCATCTAGTCCACCTCAAGATCAAAGTCCCCCATCCATTCCATCCCATGATCCCCTTGTCATTCAAGATTCCATTGCTCTATCTCCATCTCCATCGCATGAGCCCGCTACCACAAATCCAGATCCTATCATATCCCCTAATCCCTCTCCTGATACCACCCATCCAAATGTTGCTACCCCATCATTGCCTAAAACTACTACCCCTACATCGCTTGCATATCCCCTTGGTACTCTCACATTCTTCCATGGTGGCCTTCTCATAGAAGAAAAACAGAGTGTATTTACCACCCATCATCCTCCACCTAATAACGGACTCGCATCATGTTTTCAAAATAACACAAATCCTATCATGGATCACATGCTCAAGAACATGAACTATCAAGGAAAAGGTCTTGGCCTTCATGAGCAAGGTATTTTAGAGCCCATCCAAGTCAAAGAACAAATTTGCATGCAAGGTCTGGGATCTATTTCCCAAGACTCACAATCTAAAGATGTTGGTACAACCTCTAGACATCCTCAATGAGCCTTTTCCAAAAGAACTTCTGGCTCTTCCCATTGCTCTGCCAGATCATATACTACCATCCCTCCTCCTCTATCGTATCACCTCAAAACAACTGTCCATATTCCTCCTTCATCTCCTCCATCCATTTTGGGTCCTTACATCCCTCCATCCACCATCTCCTGTCCTTCATCTACTCTATCCATCTTGGGTCTGTATATCCCAATATCACCTCCTCCATCTCATCCGTTCATCCATTCATCACCTATCCATGTCATCCATCATAAAAATCCCTCTCGCATATCCCATAACTAGGATCAACAAAGGAACATACCTAAACATCCTCCATCTACATGCAATCCCCATACTCCTACCTCCATTGGTCCACATCGTCCATCTCCTCACACCCATCCCATTTCTAATAAAATAACTTTGGATGCTAAAGTAAAACTGCATAAATCCAAACATCCACATGAATCTAAAGCTCCCCATGTCCCCTCTAAACTTTTCACATCCACCCCCATATGTGCCAATGTTGGTCCTGAACACATCTCCCCACCACACATCCACCCCATCATTCTATCCATGATCCCCCTTTCAGCATCCCATCCATTACCCCACATATCTCCCACATCCAATCCCTCTAATTCATCCTCTTGCATAATCCATTTCTCCTAATAAGGTTGTACCAACATCCAACATTTAGTTTGAACATGAGCTCTTAATAGCTCATATGGAATTGGATACTTGAGTCCTTCATCCATATCCTTATCACATGTCTTCTAAATCCACTTATTCGTCTCCCTCTCCTTACCCATTTTCATCCCCGTACTATCCAAAAATCCAAAAAGTCCAAAAAGTCAAAAAAATAATTAAAAATAAAGTCAAAAAAATAAAATAAAATAAAATAAAATAGTAAAGAGAAACAATCCATCCAATGGTGAAAACTTGGAAAACAAGCACCTTGGATAGGTACCATGATGAAAATCTGGCAAACAGGCGTCATGCATAAATCCCCATATGCACTTGGGGCCAGCTTCCTGATATGCATTCCCTCCATCCGCTATGCTTCTAGATATGCGCTTGTCTGCCTCCCATACATCCTTTTCATTCATCCCCTCCATCCTACCAATCTTACACATCCTGCTTGACATATCTCATTTATCTCGTCCCTCCATCCTTCTTGTGATCTTGATAAAAAAATAAGGGCACCTATCTACGCATGCTTTGGACACCTCTTGGTATACATTCCCTTCACACATGCTCTATCATATCCCTAAATCACCCATCCTATCCTCCTCCAATTATATCCTTCATTTTCCCATCTTCTATCTCTCATGCCTCATTATACATGACACATCTAGAGTGGGGGAATTTATCTTCCTTTGTGATATAGTCCTTGGAGACATCATTCCTTCCATCCTGGCACCCCTTTTCATCCATTCCTCTGGTACCAAACAATCATTTGCCTCCCCCCATCCTCTACCCTCATCCCATCACATAATCCCTTGTCATTGGTATCTAGCTATAAGCTATTCTCCACACAATCCAATGCCATCTACCTCATCATCATCACTTCCACTTCTTTTGCGCCATCTTCCTCTATCCCCTTGTTGGATCCTTGACCTTGCCCTGGTTCGAGCGGACTCCCTCCCGGTTGTGGGCAGACCTGCCCTGCCCGGATCCTTGGGTGGACCCACCCCAGCTCGGGCGGACCCGCCTGGTCCGTACTTAGGTGGAACCACCCCGGCTTAGGCGGAACCACCCCCAATCTGTGGGAGGACCCGCCTCGGCTCGAGCGGACCCACCCCCATCCATGGGCGGACCTGCCCCGGCTCGAGCGGACCCACTTCAATCCATGGGCGGACCCACCCTTCCAACTTATTTTTATTTATTTATTTATTTTCTTCCCCTCTTTGGATCATCATTTCATCACTGAAATCACCTCCTCCATCATCGGGTCATCCATCCCAATCATCTAGACTTCATTTCAAGAGTTTTGATTTTTATGCTAAAACTTCTGGAGGCCATAACTTTTGACTCGGGTGTCCGTTTGAGCTAAAATTTTATGGGTGCTTGCATTATGAGGTGGCATGTGGATTCCCAATTGATTATAAATCCCTTGGATCCAATTTTTCCACATTTTTGGGGCCTAAAACTTTCATCTTCACCCTCAAAATTGCAATTTAGTGTTTTTTTTCCAACATTTTGAAAAATCATTTTTGTCAGTAACTCAGAATACATGTCTCAAATTTGGGATATTAGTTGGAAATTCATCCTATCTTGGTTTTTGGTATTTTGTTTTTGGGAAAAAACTGAACCCTCAAATGTATGACTGTGAAGTTTCCTAAAATGGAAAAATTTGACAATTTTTGAAAATTGCCAAATCTGGAAAAATCTGATTGTCAACACCTTACTCCGAAACTTGGTAGAGAATCAATCCCGTCACATCCTCCAGTCATTCTAAGCTTCACTTCAATCCTAATCTGAGCTTTACTCTAATCCCAATCTGAGCTTAACCAAAACCCTAATTGGAGCTTTAGCCCATTTGCAGTCAAGATCTTTGGATATCGAAACAAATCTTAAGATCCCTCCCTCCATCTTCTTCAATTTTGTCCTATTCATCCCTTCTAATCATCTGTCTACTCATTTTAAGTAAAAATTCATCTCTTCCAAACCTTCATCCATCATCTCAAACATCCCTCTCGATCTCTTCCAAACCTTCATCTTCTCATTCCAAGAATCATTTATCCATTGTGAGCAGTCATTTACTCATTTTGAGTAGTCGTTCATCCCTCTCAATCATCTATTTAGTTGTTTCGAGTAATCTTTCATCTATCCATCTTATCATCCTCCCAATTCATCTTTTGCTAATTTGGATACCCATCCCATCTCTAAGCTTTGTGTATTCACCATCCTCTGATCCAATCGTGCAGGTCTATCTTGTCCCATCGTGTCAGTCCCATCATCTTATCCCCTTATCTAGGGTTATCTCATCATCTTGTATCCATCAATTTTCTTTGTCCTTTTATTGAACTACGAGGGCTCTGTTCTTTCATGTAGGCAAGGCTAATCTCTAATCGGCCCCCAAACCCCCTAGGTCTTTAGGGTTTCATCTATTTTGTGTCATGTCTCTTGTGTCGTGTCATTGAGCTATGCCCTTATCTAGTTGGTTCTTAACAAATGAAATCCACTTGTATCATCAGATCCAATTGGTCCCAAATATCCTGCGTCATATTGATATTCTAGCTTAGTATCCATCATCAGTCTCAACAGGATGCATCCTTCCTAATAGACCTCATTAGTCCCATCCATCCCCTTGATCCTATGGCAAAGGACATTTGAAATGGATTGTGATCTTTTGATGCTTTTGGCTTCTTCATTTTTTATCATTTGAGCTCCCTATCATCACTTGTCATGGTCAACTTGATCCATCATATCATGGTGTACTTTGACTAGTCAACATAGGGGTGTTTCTTGATCTTTTCTTTGTTGTTGTCTTCTTGGTTGTCCCACGTAGTACCCACCAAGATCCCTAAGGTCTTGTGATATGCTGGGGCATCCTTGTGTACTTGTGGTCATCCCAATACCTGGCCTAACCAAGGTCACCATGACTTTGGGGTGTTGGGATAGCCTTCTTGTTTGTTATACTTGTTTTATGCATTAGACACTAATTTTCCTTGGTTCTTCATACCTGGCATCTGGGTTCTTATGCTATAGCAAAAATCAGTGCTCCGACGATGGAAAATTGCATGTGGATTGCATTTCATCTCCATCCTCTCATCTATCAAACTCCCCCCCATCCATTCATCCTTCATCACTCTCCCCTCCCAATCTCTTGTTGTCTTTGCATCTTCTTCAACTCCCCTTGCATCATCTCATCCATTTCGAGAGCACACTCATGTTCTCTTGAACCCGCATGTCCTCTCGAGGGGGCATCCTTCATCCCTAATTTTCATCATTTTCTTTTTCTCTTCCTAGTCACTCCTTTGAATGACTGGGTGCATCTTTCCAATCTAATCCATCTTCTTCTAGGTTCTATGTTTTAATATTCTTTGAAATGATGCTACTTTGTAACACCCATCTCCTCAAAGAGGGGCAAAATGTAGACACCTAAATTTGGACACTTAATTTATCCAAATTTATCCTCTTTCATCTAAACATCCCTTTATCCGCATTAATTAAGTAATATCACTATTATTTAATTAATCCCTCTAAAGCTCTTCTAATCCCTAAGGTATCTGGTTAAATAATTAAATACCTTCCCCTTTTCATCAAATGAATTAAATAAATATCACATTTATTTAGTTCCTCATATGTCACATCCTCCATTATTTTTATCTTATCCTAATCCATCTTCTAATCCCATCATTAGGGATGTGCACATGCCTAATCTTTGATTAGGATGTGTCACATCCTCCAACTTTTGCAAGTTGGCCTTTAATCTCTCTTAGCCACCTAACCCTCATCTAATCCTTCATTAACTAGCCTAATCAACCTCTCAAGGAATTTTTAATTCCTTTTATCCTTCCAAGGAATATTAAAATCATTTTTCTCTTCCACATGTGATCTTTGACTTGTCACATCAAGTCACATGTGAAATCTAACCCTCTTCTAATATGTCATTAATTATTTTAATCAAGTACTTGGACAACCTTAATCACTTAATCAAGTCAACCCTTTTAAATGCTTTCTCCTTTTGGACAAGGCATCTTCATTCCCCATGTGAATTTTTAATTCACATTTAATCCCCCAATGCACTTAAAGGAATTTTAAATTCCTTCTCTCATCCCCATGAGAATATTTGAGGAATTTTTAATTCCCCACTTGTCCTCTCCCCCACATGGGGACAAGTACCTCCTTTATGAGGAGATCTTGTCCCAATCACAAGGTACTATGTACCCTCTCCATATCATGTCCTATCCTTCCACCTCATGTGCTCATCACCCCTTTTAAGCCATATCACTTGCCACATGTCAAGATGTGAGGGCTTGTGAGTTCTCAACTCACCTTAGCCCTACATCTTGACCTTGGTGGCTCAATCTTGACCATCCATTTCTCTAGGGATTTCCAAAATCTCTATAAATACCCCCTCTTTTCTCTCATTTTTAGAGAGATCATGCATTGTAGCCAAACTCTTGCAAATTTTTCCTAGAATCCATACTTAGACATTTTCATGCTTGCACCCACTTGCATCCATCTTCACACCATCATCTAGCTTGCATCTCTTGCCATCCAAGGAGCATACACATCAAAGATCGAAGGCCAACCAAAGGATCAATTCGACACAAGGTAAAAAGTTCCATTTGTCTTCCTTATTTTTGTGTTGAATCCAACTAGGCTAATCTTGAGGTGTAGGTTGTTTTAGTGTTATTTTGCATTACTTTGCTTGCTGCTCATATTCTAACACATATATTCAACCTATCACAGTTACATTAGAGAATTCAAATAACAATCTAATCAAATTAAAACAAATAAACTCTCTAAAAACAGTACATACCTCTTGCAATTTACTGTCTTTGTTAGGTCAATATCCTCATTTCTTGAAGGAAATTTAGCCAAATATCTACATGTTTCACAAATTCCATTTATGCAGTTTATTTTAGGTCCATTTTCATGATCACATAGCATAGCCTTTATGAACAAACTTTCTTGTTTAGGAGGTGCATTTTGAAAACCACAACTTTCTTCTCTCATCTTTTGAAACACTTCATAGTATAGATCAAATTCAATATGATTATGACAACAAGTTTCAAAATACTTGTTTATCTTCACATAATATGGATTTAACCATTCAAACATTGTTTTCCCAATCTTTATATGAGGATATATATTACAAAAGTTCATATACATCTCAATTTGTGTTATGTCTAGCCAATGTTTGATATGATTTTCATAAATACCAGGCCCAATCTTGTGTGTCATAACATCTCTAGTATTTGATGATGGACAAGTCTGATCATGCCAAATAATTTAGATCAAGTTCCTAACAACATCTTCAATGCTGTCATAATGCAGAGCTCTACACATAATTGCCCAATTGCCTTCTAAACTCTCATCCAAAAGCTTTCTCTTTTTCTCATATTTTATTAGTGTGGTTTTACTATAACCAATTTCAGCTAAAAGTGTATACATTTTTCTTTTGTTTGCTATGTCTTGATTTGTAATAGATGTCAACATCACCCTTCTTGTAGTGGCCTTATCCACTGATCGAGATCCTTTCCCAATGGAATCTAAACCCTTTTGAACAATATCCTTTTGTAATGCGACATGTTTCTTCTTATTTGATGTTGAATGTACACCCAACAGTTGTAATGACTCTTTCAACTCATTACGAAGAAGTAAACATGATAAAAATTAGGTTTTTTCAATTGTTTCAAGATGATTGAAATGATCATTGATTATT
>VDFB02000017.1:528679415-528729796 GCA_007258455.2 Sequoia sempervirens
AATGAACTTAATTATAAAGTGGCATTCATTTCCTTATCTTTGGGAATATTGGATCAAATGGGATGTTGTGATAAAATGAAATAACATAAAATTTCACAAATCTAGGGGATTCTATAATAACATTTGGGACCATTTTGATGGTCTTTGTTTGTGGGTTCAACTTCAACAGAACTTATTTCAATGTGCATTATTGATTTTTGGCTAAAATGAAATAGTCTTTTCCTAAAATTCTACTAGAGATAAGCATGTATATCATATAAACATGTAAACATAAGAAAACAAATACATACATGTAAATAGATTCAATGTATAAACATAACATGTTATAAGCAAAGAGGTCATCAAATAAGCAAATGTATGTTAGAAATCAAATGTATATCATATAAGAAAATGTAAGTTAGAGATCATCAAATAAGAAAATGTATGTATATTGAATATAATCAAATGTATGCATGTCATATAAACATTTAAACATAAGAAAACATATACATACATGTAAATAGATTCAATGTATAAACATAAACATGTTATAAGCAAAGAGGTCATCAAATAAGAAAATGTATGTTAAAGGTCAAATGTATATCATATAAGCAAATGTAAGTTAGAGATCATCAAATGTTGAATACTAGAGATCATCATATAAGAAAATACATGTAGTAAAGATCATAAATCTAGTGCAGGGCCTAATATGAATATCGACTCCTAGTCGAATTGACCATCTAAATGAGAACCTTGCTCTGATGGATGTGTTGAACCCTGCAAATAAAAGTGTGTACACAATGTGTTAAATACATATAATATATTAAATAAATTTTATGAAATCTTTTTTTAAGAATGTACTTGTATTTTTAAATATCTATCTATATCTATGCATACATACACATGTACATATACATGTGTATATATAAAAATTTAAAACTCACATGTCCATTGGCAGTAGAATCATCCATAGAGTCACGTCGATGTACATGATCTAGAGCAAGGCTAGGAGTGACATGAGGTATGTCCACCTGCAATACATATACATATATATCAGTACATGAATATCTAGTTAACACTAAAATTTAAAAATAATTAAAAAAATAATTGAAACATGCACATGCACACCATTTGATATCGGATGACCTAAGTCCTCTACAACGGTCGTCTCCACCATATCAACTAAATAGTCAAGCGACAATTCAACATCTATATCCATCTAACTCATCCCTTGTCCTGCCATAAATGATGAGTGAAAAGGACTATGCAGGTAAGATGGCATCGATGATGATGAACCGATACCAATCAACATCTCAGTAAAACCCATAGTTTGTGCAGCAACCGAATGATCTATAGGTGGATCTTGACGTGCACTAGTGTTGGGCCGAGAGTGATGGGATCCTGGATGTGGATGAAATTTATGTGCCAAATGATCTCAGACCTCCTCTATATTGATCACATAGTTTGATGTGATGAAGGCATATGCCTCTAAGAGGTCCTCAGCCAAACAATGCAGAGTCCTACATGCCATATCTCTTGAAAGTCTGTCGAGTTGTGTGGGAGTAGGGATGCCCTCCGCTGTATAAGGATCCATGTTGGTCCACTGTGATGGAAATGGTGTGGATCATGAACAAATAGACATCAAATACTGATGTACACGATCGATAGATATCCTAGTGGTGGTAGTTGTAATGTCACCTACAATGTCAATTGCTTCCTTTTGGGAAGCAACAACAACCTCATCTACTAAGGCAGGAAAAGCTGAGGTGAGAGCAGGAGACTTGTCGCCAAACAATACCCTAAACATTGGGGTTGGTCTATCTCTTGATGATAGGTGGGCCTATCAACAATCCTGCCACATCCCTGACCAGCATATGCTGGAAAGTCTAAGTAGTTGACTTTGAGGCCCAAATGGACCTCAACATACAACTGTTGAACAAAATATAATGGAATCTGGTCATTGTTTGGATATTGACCATGTGCTGCGAGAAATCATGGGTAGATCAATGGGGCCATAGCACAATCCACACATTTGGTGACCTGGTATCCCCTCACCTTACGTTGATTTTGATAGAATGGAAAACAAGTGTTTTTTATCATTTCTTTGGTCACAACATCCTATATTTGTTTAAAGGGAACCTCACCATGTACTTCTTCCCACATGTGGGAAAGAATGGACTACTCTATCAGGGAATATGCACTAGTCTGTCCAAGTTCATCTCTTAGTTTTTCTAGCTCTGTAATATTGACATGCATACTTTAGAATATATCCCTGGGTTTGCACCCTCTGCTAATGAGTCTCTCAATTTCTTAATCTCATTAGTGGTATTTGCAAACAAAGATTCTGGAGGTGGAACATCTGCATTTTCCATGTTATATATGTATGTACACCTAAAGGAGCAATGAGACCTTGGTAAATAATATATCTAGATCTAGGGAATAGAAATCTAAAACAAGTTCTAAATAAATTTACAAGTGTGCACATGATATATATATATATATTGAACCTATAGGTTGCAAACATATAAAATATGCATCTTAAATTAGATTTGTATATGCAAGATAATATCACTAGTAATTTAAATGCTACTTGGGATGACAAATAGGGCATTCACTAGTTCAAATAATTCATCTAGCCATCAATAATATTTCCATACCATTAACAAAAAAAATTCAACATCTATCATAGTTTCTAATAATCAAAACATTCAAATTACCAGATTGCACACAAAACATAATCTAAAACAGTTCTAAAATTTAAATTTACAAGTGTGCACTCTAGTACAAAATGTGCCATTAAAGCCTTAAAAAATCTTGATAAAGGTTGCATCTAAGATTTATTTCCCAGAACTAGTAATAAAGGGAAAGTATCATTACTTAACATTGGTGGTCATGTAAAATCAATTTAGTCATTATTGAAGGTACAAATAAGAGAAGAAAATGAGAGAGATGATAAGCTTGTAAATATAATTTCTATATTATTGAAGCAATATTTTGATAAGGAGGAAACCAAAAAATTAGAAATAAACTTCCTCATATCCATAAAGAAAATTTGCTAGGAGGAAGGTGTTGGAAAAACAAGGACAAACAACTGAGAGGGGGGTGAATCAGTTGTCACAAAAATTTAAACTTTTTCTAACTTAACTTATCCTTAATCTCAGATATGATGAATGAACAATTAACCATAAGCAATTAACACATTGGAGAGACAAAGAACACCAAGATTTTTTACGTGGAAACCCTGTTAGGGGAAAAACCACGATGGATGTTAGTCCACAAGATTATACCCTGCTAAAAGTATAATGAAAAATAATAAGGGGAATGCACATCCATTCAAGCACATTTCCTAGAGCTCACTACTCAATTAAAAAAGGGGCTCACTACCCAACAAAGTTGGATTAAAAATCTAGAGGGTATGAACTGAGAAAATAGCTTCTTATCAAGCCTGATTATAGCTCCAATTAAGCTCAACACTTCTTCACACTTTGCACAATCTTCTTCACACTCTGCTCAATAATGATATTCACACATACACACATAGGAGCACATGAAGTATACTTTCCACCAATCACACAATCACTCTTATATATCCACTACAGGAGATTTCATCACAACATGGTCAACCAAAAAAAAATTATATTTGAATGTTGGCCTAGATTAACAACTAAATTTTAATGTGAACCCACCAAGGTCGGCCACAACATAATGGAGACCCAAATTAATATCTCCAACACAAAAATATTTTAATTAATTTTTCCTCAAACATTCACAACATGCTATCATTGACATGTCGGCCAGGAACATGAAAAATCGAACATGCACAAGAAAAGATCTTCAATCACGATCTCACCAGATCAAGTAGACATACCACAAAGATAGAGAATGAACTAGAGAAATATGAGAACACCAAGAAATAACAAAGAAGCATCTGCAACAACTGAGATAACCAGAATCACACAATCTTCATTCAGGAACACTGACAGAGACTAGCAAAACACTGTCATACCATAACTCACAGAAAACTTCATGTGGACCTCTGAAACTTTTGGTAGATGATCTAGAAATAATCAAAAATAAAATCTTTAATCCACATCAGCTAATCTTTTATGTACAAAACAAAACACCTTCATGACCTCCATAGTTCCACTAGGAACCTGGAACACTTTCTTATAATTTTCTCAATATCCTTGACATATACAACAATAGATACACCAAATGCTAATAGTGTTGACATCAATGACAACCACATAGTAGCAACACATCCATAACATCCAACAATCTCCCAACAATCTCCCAATTTGGAAATATTGATGGCAACACATGATGTGAAAAATACAATCAACCCAACATGCTAACTTCTTTTGCACCTCTCTTCTCAATGTTCACATCTCTTCACAAGGATTTTTCACATTACTCTTCCCCCCCTTTGACATCCATGGAAAAGGTAACCATGACCTTTCCATACACATGCTATGAACCACATATCTGCACATCTGACTACTCCCCTTGAGTAGCAACCACATAAACATCAATCTGGATCATAATATAGAAATGAGGCTCACATATTGATGCAAGTAAATGCACCATTTAGTTCTTATTAGGAGGGATAATTACCCCTATCATTTCCCTAAGATACTCAAAAGTATCTTTCGGTAATGTCTTAGTAAATATATTAGTAATTTGTTCTTTGGTAGGCAAATACTCCAATATGACTTCTTTCTCATTCACTTTCTCCCTCAAGAAATGAAACTTGATTGATATATGTTTAGTCTTAGAGTGTAGCATTAGATTCCTTGATAGATTTATTGTGCTTGAGTTGTCATAGTATATGGAAATAGGCTCTTCATATATTACTTTGATATCTCTCAACATTTTTTTCATCCGTATCACTTGAGTACAATTATTGGCAACAACAATATATTTTTCTTCAGCAGTAGATAGAGAAATTGAGTTTTACTTTTTACTTAACCAGGATACCAACTTCTTCCCTAAGAAGAAAGCACCACCACTAGTACTTTTTTTTCATCCACATCACCAGCCTAATCAGTATTAGTGTATGCACACAAAGTGAGATCATCATCCTTTGGATACCAAAGTCCAAAGTCAACTGTTCCTTTCAAATATCTAAAGATTCTTTTAACAATAGTCACATGTGATTCTTTTGGATCAACTTGAAATCTAGTGACCATACATACAACATTCATAATATCCATTCTAGTTTGAGTCAAGTTGAGAAATCCACTGATCATTGACCTATATCTGGTTTTATTTTCCTGAAGAGAGTCATCATTCTGAGTCAACTTACATCCGGTTACCATGGGAGTACCGATAGGTTTGGAGTCTTCCATTCCAAACTTCTTCAACAGTTCTCTCACATATTTGGACTGAGATATGAAAATCCCCTAGTCCAACTGTGTAATTTGTAATCCTAGAAAGAACTTTATTTCAGCAATCATACTCATCTCAAATTCACTCTTCATCTCATCAAAAAACTTCATGCATAGATTATCATCTCCACCAAAAAATGATGTCATCAACAAAGACTTCTATGATTAACTCCTTATCATGATCTAATTTGAAGTATAAGTTACTATCAACAATATCTTTATTGAATCCAAGCTTTAGTAGATATTTGTCCAATCTGGCGTACCAAGCTTTGGGGGCTTGTTTGAGTCCATACAAAGCTTTCTTCAATTTGTAAACCATATCTTCCTTATTTGTTAGCTAAAATCCATCTGGTCATTCAATGTACACTTCTTCCTCTAGTTCCCCATTCAAAAACACAAACTTTACATCCATTTGATAGACTTAATAGTTCTTATAAGCAACATAAGCAAGAAATAATCTTACTACTTCAATTCTAGCAATAGGGGCAAAGGTTTCTTTGAAATAAATACCTTCCATTTGAGAGTACCCTTTACATACCAGTCTTGCCTTATTCTAGAACACTTCACCTTCCTCATTTAGCTTTTTTCTGAATACCCACTTAGTACCAATCACATTCTTGTCTTTAGGCCTAGGAACTAGTGTCCATGTGTCATCCTTTTCAATTTGTGTTAGTTCTTTTTTCATGGCTTCCAGCCAATGTTCATCTTAACAAGCTTCATTGACACTCTTAGGTTCAATATTGGAAATCATACAATATTCTTCTACAATTTTTCTTCTAGTTTGCACTCCTTTTCTCTTATATCCTATGATTTTACTTTCAAATTGATTAAGCTTTACATACCTTGGAGTCTTGGGACTTTCTCCAACTTCTGTGTCTTTTGAACTTTCTTCTACACTTGCACTTTTATGTGTTTCCTAACTGACTTGATTTGCTCAAATAACTTGTGGTTTCTTCACCAGAACATATGGAATAATCTATAGTAGATTTGGTTTTTGAGTGTTCTTCCCTTGATTTGTGTTGTCTTCATCTAAATCGTAGCTACATCTTCTGGATGATTTGACAGAGTCCTCATCAACTCTGACATTTGCACTCTCAACAATCTTTCTCAGTATTTTGTTATAGCATCAATATGCCTTGATCTTTGAGGAGTAACCTAGGAAGATCCCTTCATCGCTTCTAGCATCAAATTTTCCTATATCATCATCTCTCCTAATATAACATTTGCTTCCAAAGATATTGAAATACTTAATAGTAGGCTTGTAACCGAACCATAATTTATAAGGAGTCTTACTAGAATTACCATTCACATTTACCCAATTCAAAGTATATACAATAGTGCTTACCTCTTCACTCCAATACATCTAAGACACATTCCCTTCCATCATCATTGTTCTAGAAACATCTAGAATTATTCTATTCTTTCTTTCTGCATCTCCATTTTGTTGAGGGGTTCGAGGAGTAGATAATTGTCTTTTAATTCCATGTTCTTCACAATAAGAATTGAACTCTTTTGAAATGAATTCACCACCTATGTCAGATCTCAGGCATTTGATTTTCAAACCTTTTTCATTTTCTACCATGGCCTTGAAACTTTTGAACTTGTCCAATGGTTCACACTTTTCTCTTAAAAAGGAAACCCAAATCACTCTAGTGTAATCATCAATGACCAACATAAAATACTTTTCTCCATGAATACTTCTAACTCTAGAGGGACCACAAAGATCAGTATGTAGTAGTTCCAACACATTATTTGAATGAAATTGTTTTCTCTTGAAGGAGACTATAGTTTGTTTACCCATTTGACATTCTTGGCAGATTACATTAGCAAGCTTCACTAACCTAGGCAGATCTCTTACTACTTGAGTAGAACTTATCTTAATAATGTTGTCAAATTTTACATGACATAACCTCCTATGCCACAACCAGCTTTCCTCTACTTGAGAAATTAAAAAACTTCCACTAGCAATATTCAAGTGAAAAATATTACCTTTAGTTTTCACACCAGTAGCAATCATGTTTGTGGAACTCCCATGAATCTTATATTTTCCATTCTTGAACTACAAATCATATCCCTTGTGTACCATCTATCCAACACTTAACAAGTTATGCTTTAGGCCTTCAACATAGAGAACATCATCAGTGTTTTCCTTACCAGTAAGGCTAATAGAACCTCTTCCATGAATCACGCAAGCATTGCTATCTCTAAATATTAAAACCCCACCATCATACTTCTCTACACTCACAAACTTTCTTTTATCATTGGTCATATCATGTGAGAATCCACTATCAATGACCCACTCATCTTTCTCCTCAACTTGGGCTACAAGAGATTTCTTATCTTTAGTAGATTCAGTAGGCATAGGTTTATTTTCAATGGTAGCAATGAAAGCCCATTCATCTTCATTTCCATCATCTTTATTAGACTCATCATCAGTTATTGCTTCTTCAACAAACTAGCATCTCTTTTGGAATCTAGATTTTCTAGGCTTAGACCTAGGAACTCTTTCAGGACATCTTGATGCAAAATGACCTATCTTATTGCATGAAAATCATTTACTAGGAAATACATATTCATACTTACCTTTTCCTCTTCCTTCTTGCATTGCAATCAGTGCTTCCAGTTCTTGTACTTCTTTTTCTTTGTATTTGAGTTGTTTCAGTTCTTCATCATATTTAGATATCTTTCTGGAGCTCTCTCTTGGACTGTATCTTTTCTTGTAACTTCTGGATATAGTAGATTTGAATGCAGATTTAGTTTTTGATGTAGATTCACCAAATTCACTTATTTCAAAAGAAACAAGCTTCCCTATCAATGTATTTCTTGTCATCTTGTTTACAAACATAAATTCCTCAATAGCATGAACCTTCATTTTGTAAGGAGGCAAGGATCTGAGTATCTTAGCCACAATTTCATCCTCACTCACTAAACCACTAACACATTTAATACCTAGCACTATTTCATTTACCCTCTACATAAAAGAAGTAATATTTTAATCTTCACCCATCTTTAGATTCTCATACTTTCCTTTTAAGCTTTGTAGCTTAGCCATCTTCACCTATGTATCTCCTTCATACAAATTTTCCAGCTTCGTCCAGATCTCATGAGCTGTTTGTAGACCTATCACATTAGCCATCTCTGAATTTGTTAGAGTGCTCACCAATGCTTCCATATCTTTGGTATTACTCTCAACATATTTGATCTCATCAGTAGAGGGGGGACCATTATGAGGAATAGTATATTGATCTCTTGTAATCTTCCAATAAGCATCACCAATGCACTGAAAATGAAATTGCATCCTGACTTTCCATAGTGAGTAGTTGGTGCCATAAAATATAGGATTGTCCTTCTTGAATGTTGTCATCCTAGATCACCTCAAGCTATTAGACTTCTTTAGAGGAACTAACTATGATACCAATTGTTGGAAAAACAAGGATAGACAATTGAGAGGGGGGGTGAATCAGTTGTCACAAAAATTTAAACTTTTTCTAACCTAACTTATCCTTAATCTCAGATCTGATGAATGAACAATTAACCATAAGCAATTAACACATCAGAGAGACAAAGAACACCAATATTTTTTACGTGGAAACCCTATTAGGGGAAAATCCATGGTGGATATTAGTCCACAAGATTATACCTTGCTTAAAGTATAATGAAAAACAATAAGGGAAATGCACATACATTCAGATACACTACCTAGAGCTCACTGCTCAATTACAAAAGGGGCTCACTACCCAACAAAGTTGGATTAAAAATCCAGAGGGTATGAACTAAGAAAATAGCTTCTACTCAAGCTTGATTACATTTCCAATTAAGCTCAACACTTCTTCACACTTTGCACAATCTTCTTCACACTCTGCTCAGTAATGATATTCACACATACACACATAGGAGCACACGAAGCATACTTTCCACTTATTACACAATCGCTCTTATATATCCACTACATGAGATTTCATCACAACATGGTTAGCCAAAAAATAAATTATATTTGCAATGTCAACCTAGATTAACAACTAAATTTTAATGCGAACCCACCAAGGTCGGCCACAACATAGTGGATACCCAAATTAATATATCCAACACAAAAATACTTTAATTAATTTCTCCTCGAACATCCGCAACACGCTATCATCAACATGTCGGCTAGGAACATGAAAAATTGAACATGCGCAAGAAAATATCTTCAATCACAATCTCACTGGATCAAGTGGACGTACCACAAAGATAGAGAATGAACTAGAGACATTTGAGAACACCAAGAAACAATAGAGAAGTGTAATACCCCTCCGTTTTGCGTTCTAGCTGGACCGTGTGTCCTTGGTTGCTTTGATGTGCTTTTTGGTTATTGAGATGTTGTATCATGTGTGTGCAATTTGATAGATAATTATAGAGCGATAGTTTAATTGATATGATGTGATGTATCTTATTTGATGTTTT
The DNA here is from genome assembly GCA_007258455.2 of Sequoia sempervirens. Classification (NCBI taxonomy): domain Eukaryota; kingdom Viridiplantae; phylum Streptophyta; class Pinopsida; order Cupressales; family Cupressaceae; genus Sequoia; species Sequoia sempervirens. The sequence continues at coordinate 528,689,225 of VDFB02000017.1, forward strand.
ATTTGACATGTTTTAAATTGGTATAAGGATGATTAGTTATTGTAACATGTTATTGCATGAGATATTTGTTTATGATGGAATTTTCAATCTATGATGAGTGTATTGGTGAAGGGGATGGGACTGTATCACTCGCTTGGGAGCGCCCTACGATTCTGAGATTTTCCCCTTCACAGTGTGTTTTATTATATCATATATATGCATGTTCGATATGCTCTTTGTTCGCAGGTTGACAGGTAAATGACATTGACTCCACTTGGTTCACAGGTTTGAGTGTGTCCATTGACCAATAGTAATTGATTGGGAGATAGTAGCTAGTTTTGCGTGCCAAGTCGTCACCCTAGTCATAGTGTGTCATCGGGTTGTTGTGGGGTTAGTTGTTTTAATTTGGTCCATTTCACCTTGAATATTTATTTAATTTCATATTATAGAGGTTATTAAATGGCTTGTGTAGTTAAATTGATGATTAAATGTATATAGTTGCAATGTTGAATTGTTATTTATTTTATTGATTGATTTGATTTAATTAATAAAATTAGATTGAGTTTATTGATTAATTAGATTAATGGTGATAGATTAAATGAGATAGTTGTTTTGGCATTATTGTATATTAAGATTTAATTAAAATAGAAGTAGAAATCATGTTTGGATAGTTAGAGTTAAATTAAAATAAATAGATAAATGAAAAAAAAAAGAAAATGTGTTTTTAATTTCACTTTTGAAAATTATTGATAAAGTAAATTCTTTGCAAAATTTGTATTATTTTGTTTTAAAGAATTTTGAAAAATGCATGAGATTTGAATTAGAAAGTAAAAAATTGTTTTAAATTTAAAAAATGGAAATATCTCCAAATTGTTCAATAAATTTAGTTGGTGGGGATATTTTAGGGGTTTGACCAATTTGGGGAAAAAAAAAACTCTATTTGAGTAAATAGAATTTCATATATTTTGAAATGGGCAATTTGGGGAAGAAGTTTTTGGCTGTGGCTTTGCTTGGATTTGTGAAGGAGATTGAAATTCTTGCTTGAGCTGGATTCAAAAGAGGAATTGAAAACACCATTGTTAAAGTCTTCAAGTTTTGGAACAAAACCAGGTTCCTCTTTGATCTTATTTTGTTTCTTTCATTTTGAAATGAGTTTCAATTTGTGTTATGCTGTTGAAAAATCCTTGAACTGCTATTTGGAATTTCAATTAAAACCCATATGAAATGGATTCAAAACTTGCAAATTTCTGTTGGATTTAGGAGAGAAAATCAAAACAAGATTCTTACAATAGAAAATTTGAAGGAGATCAATAATAAATTTTCATTTCAAACTGAAAACTTAACCTAGAAATTTGTGTTGGCAAATTTATTTCTTCTACAAATTTGTGTTGTGCATTTGCACAGTTTGCGTTGAGAAAAGGATTTTAAAAATATATGTTTACATATATTTTTGCATATAAACTTATATGCTATTTGGTGGAAAGTTCTTCATTTAAAAAGAATTGTTCTTTTTACAAAATTTCTTCCTGTCATTTTTGTTTGGGTTTTCTTTCTGTTTTTTTTTTCTTGAGTAGAGGAAACGAAATTTGTTTTAATATTGAAAAATATTATTATTTTACGTTTCTTTTTAGGTTTGTGGGGAGGGGAAGCCAACCCCCCCATTGCCACCGCCGCCGCCACCCAAAGGGAGGCGAGTCGTGTGCAGGGCACACGGGCTGCCGCTCGAAGGGAGGTGGACTGTGTGCGGAGCACATGGGCTGCCGCCCGAAGGGAGGCAGACTATGTGCGGCGCACATAGGTTGCCGCCCTGGGGAGGCAGGGTAGCCTGCGTCCCCTTTAGGGCTTGGCTCGTTTTAAAAAAAAATCATTTTTTAATAACTTTTTTATATATTTTGTTTTATATATATTTTATATTATATCTATATATATTATAATATATATTATAATATGTGTATATATATTAATATAATATAAATTAATTAAAATAAATGTTTTATTTTATTATTTCAATATATATATATTATATATATGGGATATATATAATATATATATGTTTTTAAATGTTATGGTATTAATTTTAATTAAATGGATTATCATAATAATATTTTTTGTTTATTTGGGATATATTCAAATGATTAAATATTTAAAATAGGAATCTCTTTAAGATGATTATTGTCATGTAATTAGAGACAAAAATGGTTTTTAGATAATTAAATGTTTTATTTAAAAAGTTGTTTTTAATAATCAAATGATTTATTTAAAAGCAGATGATGTAAGTAAATGACTTTATTTATAAAGACTATTTTATTTTAATTAAATGCTTTATTTATCAAGTTGTTTTGATTATGGAATATAATTGCGAAACTTAGAGTAAATGATTGGTGTTTAGATTCTTCAACATCGTGAAATGAATATGGTTTATTTATTTTTTTGGATAAATGCAAGTAATGGAAATTGAGATTGATTGGATTTAGGAAATCCTAACCTTAGTTTATTTAATTGCCTGAGATGCTTTCTAAGTAATGTTTTCGTACATTCTAGATGTTGGGCAAAAGAAGGTAATGGTCTTGTTTTAAGAATGATTTATTTTGAAAAGAAGAAATGATTGCTATTATTATTATTATCTGAAAAGAAGAAATGGTTTATTGATTTGTTCTGAATAGAAGAAGCAATTGTTTTATTTTATTGTTATTTAAAAGCAATTAAGAATTTGAACAGATGGTTTAAGTTTCATCTTTTGTCTAAAAGAGACGTCATTAAGTCAGTTTTTTTTAAGGCTATAAATTACTGAATGTTAATGAAGGAAGTGGATTTAGGAAATCCAAATGTAGATTTGATCCTTGGTTGATTACCCTTCTTGAATGTATACTTCATCTGTTTTTGCTTGGGGGAATTTGTCTGAAGGGTTGTTAAGTCTTCCAAAAGGGGATTAACTTTTGGGGTTGCATTATCATGTTAGTCAACCTTTGTTTTACCTTGGGTAGTGCGTATAGCTGTATCTTGTGGTTTTACTCGGTTTCCTTGAATGGGGATGGTTTATGCCTCCTTTGGTTGAGGAATGGATCATGTGTTTCATTCCTCCTGTGGAAGGAGCGGGTTGTATGTTTTGTTTCCTTCAGTGTTTGAAGAGGGTTTTGACCTTTGTTGCCTCCAATGTTTGGAGAGGGTTTTGACTTTTGTTGTCTCCAGTGTTTAGAGTGAGTTTTTTTTTGTGTTCCTCCTAGAGTTGGAGTGGTTGTATCTTGTTGGTATGCACTTTAGGATTCCTTTGGTGATTGGTTTTGTTTGGTATGTTGTCAGGTAGAAGAGTGGCTTCTGTTAGGAGATAGAGCCCAAAGAGGTAAACTAGGAAACCTTCAGAAGTGGTTTAATCAATTGATAACTAAATTAATGTACTTAGAAGTTAGGTAGTATTTCACACTAATTAAGATAATTGAGCCTCACTCATGGATGCAAGGGCTTGTATAGACTTGGGATGAGACGGGAAGTCCTAGAATGGCAAGGTAATATATCTTGTCCTTACAAGAGGTATTTGATTCCGCATGAGTGAGCATGGGTACTGGGATTTGGTAGAGGCCACTAGGACAACCCATAGTGGGGGCAAGAGCCTAGGAAGATTCTCAGAGGATATCCCATGACGAGTTGTGTGATGACACTCTTTCTACGACAACGGTTGGCATTTGGTTTTATGTATATGGTCTTCTTATCATACTCAATTTGTTTTACTTCTGGAAGCAATGTTACTTATGTCAGCGATGTTAGAGTTGTACTTGTGTTATTCTTATGGTTGTATGGTTCATGTGATTGGTTGTGTCAGTGTTAGTTATCCTGTGTCTAGTAGTGGATGGTCTTGCCTAGGAATTTCTTGTTACTATCTCCTAGCACAGGGGGTGAGCCTTCGGGTATCACATGGTTGGGTGGAACGTGCATCTTAATCCGTTGGGTTAGCTTTTTGTTCGTGTGGACAAGATTTTTGATTGGAGAGCTTGTGGGTTCCGGTATCTTTTCATGGTTAATTCTTTCAGTTGATCTTGTATTTTATTACCCCTCATTTGTTATCGAGGTGGAATTTATAATATGTAATCATGATTATTGGATTTATCTCATTCAGGGAATGAGCATTGTAATCTTATTGTAAATTAATTATTATTTGAAATCATGTGGTATTTATGATACTTGAAGTAATTAATCTTATATGGAATATATGCGTTCTTAATGCTTTAAGTAATTTAAATGTTTTGGTTAATTCTTGTTTCTTGTTTGAGTTTAAGTAACTCAGTCTCGTAACCTTAGGGGATTGGTTGGCAATGGTTAGTTAACTTGCATGTAATTGCTCTCTTTCAAAAAAAAAATTAGTTCATTTGTGTAGTAGATTGCAACTTTCCCTAGGGTTGCGTGGCGGGGCGTTACACATGGTATCAGAGCCTAGGTTTAAACACTGGGTACTCTGGGTTAACATGGACCCATTAAGCTATTAGTTGCGTAGGTCTATACTCTGGGCACTATGAGCCATGGCATTGACCTAGACGCTCTATTCGGTAGTTATGTTTTCCTTTTGGGTTGATCTCACTTGTCTACCCAAAAGTTGTTGTGAGGTGGTGTAGGTCCAATGGTGCAGGAAGCTAGTGGAAAGGATAGGATCCTCGATGTAGTGCACAATGCACTGATATCCTTCCTACTAGAAGAATGCATTATGGACAGTTGGGTAGTGTGTGAATTTGGTGGGTTGTGTGTGGTGGACGACAACCAGTTTTGTTGTTATTTCCGCCCCTTGCATGTCTTCTTTTGCTTTACCTCATTGTGCAAGCGATTGCTTGATTGACTCTATGTGGTGTTGGAGTTGCTTTGGCATGTTATATTGTATAGAAATTATGAAATTTGATAATAGAAAATGAATGATCATGTTGTTAGTTCATAGAGATTTGTGTATGCTCTCATATGGTTGATGCATTTGTGTGAAAGTGATTGTGTGATGATGAAACCATGATTGCATTCATGCCTATGTTAGAACTGTAAATAACTCTTGTCTTCTCTCTCTTCCCATTGGTTTAATGAAGATTCCTATCCTTGAGTGTGTGGTGTATTGAAACCCATGGTATGTGGTATCTTATGAGAAAATTATTATGTATTTATGAAGGCTTTTTCTATTAAATAAAACCTTGGGTAAAGGACCTAAGTCCCCAAGTTGCATTCATAATTATGAAAAATGTATAATATGAATAGAAAATCATTTTGCAGTAAGTACTGCTACGCCCTTAATATTATTGTACATCAGGTTATGAATAGTCGGCTTGTGGCTATCTTAACTCTCTATTAAGTCATATTATCATTAGTATATTGTTATTTAGTTGTTTAGGTCGGCCTAAGTCTTATATAGGTGTGTCTAAGTCGGCCTAGGTGATATCCTTGGCATAAATAGGTATATATAGGAGGTTGTGAGTCTTATTTCATCATCAAGTTGTGAAGTGTGTTCTCATTAGAGATATTTGGAGGTTTTCCCCCTCGAAGTGGCTTGTTATTCTTAGTTATTATCAAGTATTTGCAGCATATTTCATATCATATTCTTCTATTGTGCAAGTTATTTCATAACAAGTACAATTTTAGAGAAAAAGGGATTAGTGAAACCATTGCATGATAATGATAATTGCATAATAGGTACATCTTGTTGGTGAGGCCTATAGTCCCCAACTTTAGTGTTGAGTCTTAAGAAATCATGTTGATGTTAAATTATTGTACCTGGATTTAAAATGCAAAATGTTAAATGAATGTGGAAGTGATAATGTTGCATAACTTGTCTTGAGTAAACATTGTAATGTATCACACTATGTGTGGCCTTGTGATGATTATCAGTGATGTGTATTGGTGCATATGTGTATTATGTATGTTAATCCATGGATATGTGTTTTGGAGATTTGGTTGGTGGTTGCTTCACCATGTTCATTTGTATGGATTGGCAGTGTGATTGGTTGGGTTGATTATAGCACGGGTTGTTGTTTTTATGTTGAGATATGGAGTGGTTCAGTTTTAGAACCATATATTTTGTGTGATTTTATGGAGTTTGTACTAGGGGTGCTTGCAGGCTTCTAGGAGTAAGCCTGACCCTAGGGAGGGAGGATGTAATACCCCTCTGTTTTGCATTATGGCTGGACCGTGTGTCCTTGGTTGCTTTGATGTGCTTTTTGGTTATTGAGATGTTGTATCATGTGTGTGCAATTTGATAGATAATTATAGAGTGATAGTTTAATTGGTGTGATGTGATGTATCTTATTTGATGTTTTATTTGACATGTTTTAAATTGGTATAAGGATGATTAGTTATTGTAACATGTTATTGCGTGAGATATTTGTTTATGATGGAATTGTCAGTCTATGATGAGTGTATTGGTGAAGGGGACATGACTGTATCACTCGCTTGTGAGCGCCCTATGATTCTGAGATTTTTCCCTTCATGGTGTGTTCTATTATATCATATATATGCATGTTTGATATTCTCTTTGTTCACAGGTTGACAGGTACATGACATCGACTCCACTTGGTTCATAGGTTTGAGTGTGTCCATTGACCAACGGTAATTGATTGGGAGATAGTAGCTAGGTTTTCTGTGCCAAGTCGTCACCCTAGTCATAGTGTGTCGTCGGGTTGTTGTCAGGTTAGTTGTTTTAATTTGGTCTATTTCACCTTGAATATTTATTTAATTTCATATTATAGAGGTTATTAAATGGCTTGCATAGTTAAATTGATGATTAAATGTATCTAGTTGCAATGTTGAATTGTTATTTATTTTATTGATTGATTTGATTTAATTAATAAAATTAGATTGAGTTTATTGATTAATTAGATTAATGGTGATATATTAAATGAGATAGTTGTTTTGGCATTATTGTATATTAAGATTTAATTAAAATAAAAGTAGAAATCATGTTTGGATAGTTAGAGTTAAATTAAAATAAATAAATAAATAAATGAAAATGTGTTTTTAATTTCACTTTTGAAAATTATTGATAAAGTAAATTCTTTGCAAAATTTGTATTCTTTTGTTTTAAAGAATTTTGAAAAATGCATGAGATTTGAATTAGAAAGTAAAAATTTGTTTTAAATTTAAAAAATGGAAATATCTCCAAATTGTTTAATAAATTTAGTTGGTGGGGATATTTTAGGGGTTTGACCAATTTGGGGGAAAAAAAAACTCTATTTGAGTAAATAGAATTTCATATATTTTGAAATGGGCAATTTGGGGAAGAAGTTTTTGGCTGTGGCTTTGCTTGGATTTGTGAAGGAGATTGAAATTCTTGCTTGAGCTGGATTCAAAAGGGGAATTGAAAACACCATTGTTAAAGTCTTCAAGTTTTGGAACAAAACCAAGTTCCTCTTTGATCTTATTTTGTTTCTTTTATTTTGAAATGAGTTTCAATATGTGTTATGCTATTGAAAAATCCTTGAACTGCTATTTGGAATTTAAATTAAAACCCATATGAAATGGATTCAAAACTTGCAAATTTCTATTGGATTTAGGAGAGAAAATCAAAACAAGATTCTTACAATAAAACATTTGAAGGAGATCAATAAGAAATTTTCATTTCAAATTGAAAACTTAACCTAGAAATTTGTGTTGGCAAATTTATTTCTTCTACAAATTTCTGTCGTGCATTTGCACAATTTGGGTTGAGAAAAGGATTTTAGAAATATATATTTACATATATTTTTGCATATAAACTTATATGATATTTGGTGGAAAGTTCTTCATTTAAAAACAATTGTTCTTTTTACAAAATTTCTTCCTGTCATTTTCGTCTGGGTTTTCTTTCTGTATTTTTTTTTCCTGAGCAGAGGAGACAAAATTTGTTTTAATATTAAAAAATATTATTATTATTATTATTTTTTAGGTTTGTGGGGAGGGGAAGCCAACCCCCCCACCGCCACCACCACCGCCGCCCAAAGGGAGGCGAGCCGTGTGTAGGGCACACGGGCCGCCGTTCGAAGGGTGGCAAGCTATGTGTAGGGCACGTGGGCCACCGCCCAAAGGCCACCCTGGGGAGGCAGGGCAACTTGCGTACCCTTTAGGGCTTGTCTTGTTTTAAAAGAAAATTCATTTTTTTATAAATTTTTTTATATGTTTTGTTTTATATATATTTTATATTATATGTATATATATATTATAATATGTGTATATATATTAATATAATATAAATTAATTAAAATAAATGTTTTATTTTACTATTTCAATATATATATTATATATATATGGGATATATAATATATATATATATGTTTTAAATGTTATGGTATTAATTTTAATTAAATGGATTATCATAATAATATTTTTTGTTTATTTGGGATATATTCAAATGATTAAATATTTAAAATAGGAATCTCTTTAAGATGATTATTGTCACGTAATTAGAGACAAAAATGGTTTTTAGATGATTAAATGTTTTATTTAAAAAGTTGTTTTTAATAATAAAATGATTTATTTAAAAGCGGATGATGTAAGTAAATGACTTTATCTATAAAGACTATTTTATTTTAATTAAATGCTTTATTTATCAAGTTGTTTTGATTATGGAATATAATTGTGTAACTTAGAGTAAATGATTGGTGTTTAGATTCTTCAACGTCGTGAAATGAATATGGTGTATTTTTTTTTTTGGATAAATGCAAGTAATGGAAATTGAGATTGACTAGATTTAGGAAATCCTAACCTTAGTTTATTTAATTTTCTGAGATGCTTTCTAAGTAATGTTTTCATACATTCTAGATGTTGGGCAAAAGAAGGTAATTGTCTTGTTTTAAGAATGATTTATTTTGAAAAGAAGAAATGATTGCTATTATTATTATTATCTGAAAAGAAGAAATCGTTTATTGATTTGTTCTGAATAGAAGAAGCAACTATTTTATTTTATTGTTATTTAAAAGTAATTAAGAATTTGAACAGATGGTTTAAGTTTCATCTTTTGTCTGAAAGAGATGTCATTAAGTCAATTTTTTTTAAGGCTATAAATTACTGAATGTTAATGAAGGAAGTGGATTTAGGAAATCCAAATGTAGATTTGATCCCTAGTTGATTGCCCTTCTTGAATGTATACTTCGTCTGTTTTTGCTTGGGGGAATTTGTTTTGAAGGGTTGTTAAATCTTCCAGAAAGGGATTAACTTTTTGGGTTGCATTATCATGTTAGTCAACCTTTGTTTTTCCTTGGGTAGTGCATATAGTTGTATCTTATGGTTTTACTCGGTTTCCTCGAACGGGGATGGTTTATGCCTTCTTTGGTTCAAGAATGGATCATGTGTTTCGTGCCTCCTGTGGAAGGAATGGGTTGTATATTTTGTTGCGTCCAGTGTTTGGAGAGGGTTTTGACCTTTGTTGCCTCTAGTGTTCAGAGAGGGTTTTGACTTTTGTTGTCTCCAGTGTTTGGAGTGAGTTTCATTTTGTGTTCCTCCTAGAGTTGGAGTGGTTGTATCTTGTTGGTATGCACTTTGGGATTCCCTTGGTGATTGGTTTTGTTTGGTATGTTTTCAGGTAGAAGAGTGGCTTCTGTTAGGAGCCAGAGCCTAAAGAGGTAAACTGAGAAAGCTTCAGAAGTGGTTTAATCAAGTGATAACTAAATTAATATACTTAGAAGTTAGGTAGTATTTCACACTAATTAAGATAATTGAGCCTCACTCATGGATGAGGGCTTGTATAGACTTGGGATGAGACGGGAAGTCCTGGAATGGCAAGGTCATCTATCTTGTCCTTACGAGAGGTATTTGATTCTGCATGAGTGAGCATGGGTGTTAGGATTCGGTAGAGGCCACTAGGACAACCCATAGTGGGGGCAGGAGCCTAGGAAGATTCCCAGAGGATATCCCATGACAAGTTGTGTGATGACACTCTTTCTACGACAACGGTTGGCATTTGGTTTTATGTATATGGTCTTCTTATCATACTCGATCTGTTTTACTTCTAGAAGCAATGTGACTTATGTTAACGATGTTAGAGTTGTACTTGTGTTATTCTTATAGTTGTATGGTTCATGTGATTGGTTGTGTCAGTGTTAGTTATCCCGTTTCTAGTGGTGGATGGTCTTGCCTAGGAATTTCTTGTTACTATCTCCTAGCATGGGGGGTGAGCCTTCAGGTATCACATGGTTGGGTGGAACGTGCATCTTAATCTGTTGGGTTAGCTTTTTATTCGTGTGGACGAGATTTTCGGTTGGAGAGCTCGTGGGTTCTGGTATCTTTTCATGGTTAATTCTTTCAGTTGATCTTGTATTTTATTACCCCTCATTTGTTATCGAGGTGGAATTTGTAATATGTAATCATGATTACTGGATTTATCTCATTCAGGGAATGAGTGTTGTAAGCTTATTGTAAATTAATTGTTATTTGAAATCATGTGGTATTTATGATACTTGAAGTAATTAATCTTATTTGGAATGTATGCGTTCTTAATGCTTTAAGTAATTTAAATGTTTTGGTCAATTCTTGTTTCTTGTTTGGGTTTAAGTAACTCAATCTCATAACCTTAGGGGTTTGGTTGGCAATGGTTAGTTAACTTGCATGTAATTGCTCTCTTTCAAAAAAAAAAATTAGTTCGTTTGTGTAGTAGATTGCAACTTTCCCTATGGTTGCATGGCAGGGCATTACAAGAAGCATATGCAACAATTGAGATAACTAGAATCACACAATCTTCATTCAAGAACACTGACAAAGACCAACAAAACACTGTCAAGCCATAACTCACACATAACTTCACGCGGACCTCTAAAAATTCCGGTAGATGATCTAGACATACTCAACCATAAAATCTTTAATCCACATCAACTAATATTTTATGTATAGAACAAAACTCCTTCATGACCTGCACAGTTCCACTAGGAACCTAAAACACTTTTTCTTATAATTTTCTTAATATCCTCGACATATACAACAATAGATACACCAAATGCTAATAGTGTTGACATCAATGACAACCACATATCAACAACACATCCACAACATCCAACAATCTCCCAACAGAAGGGACATGCATATAATATTTATCATGAAAATTACCATACAACGTACAAGAACATGATACTAAGGAATAAAGGTTTCTTATAAGTACACAACAAACCTATATGAAGTTTTAACCCTAGTACAAAAACAAAGAAATAATGAAAGAATAGGAGAAAATGAAGATTTAATCTTTGTAAATATTTTTTCTATGACCTCAAATCTTCCACCAATATAAATTGAATTAGCGATTAATCAAAATACTGAGCTTTTAAAAATTGAAAATTAAATAAACATTAATACCCTTCAGTTTCACTGAATTGAATGATTAAATTGATTGCATAATTTAAATTTTAGTGAATATAATGAGGTCACATCTCAAATCAACTATCAATTACCTAAATTATCAAATTTTTGAGAAATTTTGTGATTTTGTGAATTTTTGACTTACGACAAGAATAAAGATGTCAAAAACTACTAAGGTGATATTCTTCTCATGTCATTATATTGAAAACCCATATTTCACCTAGAATAAGAACAATTGTATGGAATATTAGGTATCATAGATGAAGAAAATGAGATTTATTTGTTTGGTCTCATCTACCATGGGTATCTTAGAAAAATTTGTTCATTCCTCCTACTAACATTTTGTCTAATTTTATCTCAACTCTTGTTTTGAAATTGAGGTTTTAAGTTAATATTTTATTTTCCTTTATGGTTTGGATCCTTCTTTTAGTTCTCAATATTTATCTTTTTCCATTAATTTAACATTTGAATTTAGTTACAAATGGTCTACATACCTATTCCAAATATTCCATTTCATCAATTTTATGGGTTTACCTTATCTTACATGCCAACTTGTCACAACATGTCCTACTCTTGAAATTAAATTCCTACTAGAAATTAAGGAAATTGGGATACCCACCTCCCAATGGTCTTGTAATGGATGTGCATTTAGATGGAGAAGGATTTGAAAAGGCTCATGGTATTTGTGGACCCCTCAAAGGCATGATATATAACACATGAACTCTATTTATGAAATTTGGTCTTTAGTTGTTGGCTTCTAGTATGAATGTGATTTATAAGGTGAAATTCTTAGTTGAGACTCTCAATCTTCCATTGTTGGTTTCTAGTGTGATTATACAATATGAGCCAACTATTAATCTAATGTTAATTCTTGAAAGAAGGTATATATTATTCCCATCTTAATTCTCACACAGAGTTGTCTTAATCAATTTATCATATGAGTTCCATATTTGTAAATTTTTTGTTATATAAAAACATATTTTATTTCATTAATTAACTTATCTATTATGTAGTACCCCTCCATTCTCACCTGGGATGTGCAGGTAGTCTGGCTAAGGAATCGGAAGAGGAAGATGGGACAAGAGCTTTTAATGGTATTTTGTGAGTATGATATTACATGATGATTGCATTTATTCGGTGATGTTTTTTATATAGATGCAGTATTAGGTGGTGATGTAGTGAATTAGTAATTGTTCATGATGATATGATATGATTTGTTAGTTTAGAAATGATTAATTTATCAGTTACATTATATTATTTGGATAGATGTGATGAATGACAGTGTAGCACCACTCGTTTGCGGGTGCCCTGCTACGCCGCGATTCCTTCTCACAAGGTGCTTGTATTTAAATAGATATATTGTGCACAACATTGGTTGAATGCAGGGATTGCAGGTACATAGTCTTGATTCCACTTGCTTCGGCAAGACAAGGTGAGCACCAATAACCCAATGGTATAATGTTGAAACAGAGGTGGTAATGAAGTCATCCCGTCCTATGATGTCATATCCTCTTGTTTGAATGGGTTTGTGCGTTCTTGTAGTTGTCATTCTTTGTGGTCGTCGTTTGTGTTTTGTCGTATTTTATTTATGTTGGTATTTTATAAGTTGTGATTGAATTAATTAAATAAGGGTAATATTGTTTATTAAAATGTTAGATTAAATTGTATTTAAATATTTAAATGTTTTATTTATTTTTAAAAAAAGTCATGAATTTTATTAAATGATAATTAAAATACTAAAGTGTGTTTATTATTTTAATTAATTATTTTATTGAGGATAATTCTTAGAATAAATTATTTAAATTAATTAGATAATGTGCCTTGCAAGTAAAGCTTGCAAAAGCTGATTAAAACAAAAAAAATATTGAAAATAGAAAAATAAATAAATAAAAGAATGAAAAGTTGTGAGAACGAATGAGAACTCAGATTTAACTGAAAAGCTTGCTTTTAAAGATATAATTTCTTTTATTGATGATTTTCAGAGCTTTTTCATTGGAATGGTATTATCTTTTATTTTAATTGAAATGTTTGGGGAGTTTTAACACACACACACAGATATTATTGAAAACAGATGCTGAAAAAGAATGGTTATGCATTTTTGCATCTTCTGAAGTTTTCAGAAAGGTTATTGTCCATTCTTTTGTTTGAAATATTTTGAGAAGAATCTTGGGATTAAGGATTTGGATTCGAGATTTGAGTACGGTATTCTGGAGAGGAGACTTCGAAGTAGGAACAAAAAGTTGTTCGAAAAGACTGTTGGAATCAAACAAGCTTCATCAAAATATCAGCAGCGCAGGACTCTAGGTTCATCTACTTCTTCTCTGGTCTTCTGATTCAAAGAAAATAAAAATAAAAATAGATTAATTGGTGAAAGAAAAAGAAAGCCTTTGAGAGTAGAAATTATTTAATAGTAAATTTATTGAAAGAATTAATTTGGGTGTTTATGAATATTGCACTATGATTATTCGTTCAATTTAACTTTGAGAAAATATTGTTTGGGTTTGTGAAAATAATCTATGTATCTGTAAATAGAATCCTTTGGGAAAATTAGTTTTCCTCTCAAAACATTTGTTTTTGGGTTTTTGAAATTTATCCTTTTATATATATTTTAATTTGTTTGCTTGGACCCTGCTACCTTAGGAAGTGGGTTATTTTGTTATTTGTTATTTTTGGCTTATCTCCGTTGTGGGAATTCCGTGGTAGTTTGTGAAACTTGTTCTAGAGGCATGATTTATTTTGTTGGACGTTTATTCTTGTACTTTTGGGATTTGAATATTACATGTTTTTAAGCATTAAATTTTGGAAGGGTCATACGAGAATGGTGGTCACTGTAACTCGAGTTATCGCGAGATGGATTTGCCTCGCATGTTTTGTTGTGTCATATGTCTTATACTTGAAGGTACAACCTTTGCCGTATTTTGGTTTACGTTAGGTGTCCTAGGGAGAGTTAAGTGATGACACTCTCCACTAGACACCCTTGTACTTGGTTTTTAGTTGCCTCTGGAATAGTAAACTTTATGTTGTATCTGAACCTTGTGAATTTGATTTATGGTTGTTATTTGTTACCTGTTTAATTGATAATGCTTTACTTAATTGTGGTGAGTTTCATAGCTTTATCTTGTCATGTTTGATTCGTGAACGTTGATGGTTATTTTATTGTATACCTTGAGTTTGTATTTTTACTATGTTGTTCTTGGAGTCGATTTGACTTTCATGGTCGGGTTCTCTTCCTTGTCACCTCTGAGCACGGGGGGTGAGTTACTTGTAATTCACATGGTTGGGTGGAATGTGCTCCGCACTTGTTGGGTTCCCCATCAGCAGTCTACCTTCTCAACATTCTACAATTGATGTTGCACCAGTGTTCCTTTGTAATTTAGATTTCATTGTATTTATATTATCCCACACGTTTGGGAGATTTGATGTAATTATTAATCAAGAGCTTGTAATGTAATATTAAAATGATGTAATAGTTAGGATCAATTGTAATTTGTTAAAATAGATTCATTATGATTGTATTATGTGGTGTATTAATATTCTCACTCTTGGTTATTAGATGTATTCTTGTTCATGGTTTATAATATTAATAGTTGTGTTGTTATCTTTTGTTTTCGTTGTTAGTTGTTGTGAAGTAACCTCGCGTACCCCAGAGAACTAAGTGTAACAATGTAATGTAATGTGTTATGCGATGATGGTTAATGTTCTTGCATGTTCAATTGTTTTGTTTTAAAAAATATATTATTTGCTTTGTATGTGTTCTCTGGGGTTTGCATGGCGGGCATTACAACTTGGTATCAGAGCCAAGGTTGCAGCACTGGGATCTTTGGGTAATGTTGCTACCATGTTTAGTTGTGGTGAGTCGTTGCACAAGTACGGATATAGTTCTACCCCTTGTGTCATTTGGGTGTAGGTGAGCATGTTGAGTCTTGACTTGTTGAGGGTGAGAGTTATGTTGTTCAACATTCTCTTGTGTGTTCTCTTAACCTTGAGTTTGAGTGAGGTCAAGGTGACTTTGAAATTAGTCATATTGTCTTATCTTCGTGCATCTTCTCTTTGCGTGTATGTTTGTTGACCTTATATGATGTGAATTTTTATTTATTTATTTTACCTCATTCTACCTCTTTTGACGTATGTGGGCGTTGATTATATTCTATGTGATTTTAAGGCTATGTGCTGAAAATTCATTATGAGTAATGAAGGTTAGAAGTAGAAATAGATAAAAGAATGACTTTAGTGTTTTCCTAGATTGAGATTGCATGTATTTTATTGAATTATACTATATAAGTATAAAAGGAATGTAGTACAGTATAATGATACTATCAAGTAGTGATCCATTAAAATAATTATGATGGTTCCTTTACGATTGGTGCAAGTGAGGGACTTGATCATGTAACATGTATGAAATATGGTTTAGGGTGAATCTTCAAAATTAGTTTAACAAACTTATTTTTAGTGTGTGCCTTGCAAAGAACACTTCTTCTTCTCCTTGTGTTTTTGGATGCATAAGTTTTAAGGGAACGCTCTAGGAGTACATTGGTTATTAAATGCTTATATATGCTAGTTAATTTTAAGTTTTATGAAAGGAAGTTGCGCATAATAAGTTTAGGAATAAATTTGAGTTTTCAAAATTTTCTTCATAAGTATAAATTCATAGGTGAAGTTGATCATATAGTATTTGCACTAGTGTATAGGGAAAAATCTTATAGAATTGAAGTTCGTAGAGTGCTAGAAGTGTGGTAAGAATGTTGCATTGTATGAGTGTGATTAGGGGTATGGGTAAAACAATCTCCTAGGTATTTTCATGAAGTAAATAAAAAAAAAAATTAAATATTTTGATTTTATAAAAGTGTTGTACTTGGATGGTGTTTAAAGGCCTTGTGTTGATCAAATAGATCTTTTACCTTAGGAGAAAATGTGATGATGTATGTTCATTTAATGAAATCTTGAATTAATACAAAATTGATGTGTTGTGGTGTGTAATTGATTGGCAATTCTTCTTAATTGTTATTGAATCTAGTATGTAAATAAATGGTAATGTTTTTGTTGAAAGACAATGCATTTTTGGCATGTATATGATGTGTTCTATGTTAAGTGCACTCTCCCCTGCAAATGTAAATGATATAACTTGGGTAAAATGTTGTTTCATGACGTGAAAATAAAAGTTTCTTTATGCATGTATTATTATGAATGAGGGAAGCAAATAGGTATTCTATAATTGAAAGGCATTGATGTTTATCTCTCGTAAAGTGTATGATGTAGTATATGGTGATAAAAATATTTTTTTTTGGTGAATCAAGAAGATTATTATGTGATAAAAAAAAGAGAGTATGTTTGTCTAGGAGAAAGCAGGTGAGAATTGTTTGGGCTTATGGTATTAATTATAGCTTTAAGGGAGTTGATAAAATTGATCTTTGAATTTGAGGAAGAGGATAATGTTGATATTTAAGGAATTGTAAAAGTGATTAAAGATTTTATAATTTCAGAAGAAAAGTATGGAGGATGTTGGGAGTACATGTTTTTGATATGCGGCATCAATCATGTATGTGCATATGAGAATAGGGAAAATTTGTTTTCTATGTTAGTAGGTATGAATTTACTCCTTGTTTTGTGGAAACCAGTAACTGTGCAATGTTTGTGTGTTGTGTTAAACCCGTGCTTGTTTTGTGTGCCATGCGATGGTGATACTATGTACCCATCCATGGGGAAACTGTTGTTTTTCTTGGTGTGGAAATAACCATACCATTCATGTGTTGCATGTCTATTACCTGATTGAGGGCCAACCCACGTGTGGTTGAAATTTATATATGAGTAGCCAAAAGATAGTTTCATAGATTCCTTTCTTTTGGTTCTCCAGTCCCTCAATCTGTGGAGGGGTAGTAGCAGCCACAAAGTTCCTTGGGCGGAGTGTGTAGCGTATGCATATTGCGATGCAGAGTAGTCTTAACTCAACCGATCTCGAGGAAACGTACTCACTACTTCCCCTTATGATGGATCAGGGTACTTGATCCATATGTGCTAGCCTGAACCCCACAGTTTTGAGTATAGCAGCATTGGTTGTTAGTATTTGTCTGGCCGTCCATGGGGACATTGAGCTGACATTAGCGAGTGAACCTCGTCCGTATGAGAGGTGAAGCTCGAGTAGCCCCATATTGATATGCCCATATATGTATTGCATACACCGTATTTGCACATGTTCCGACATGATGCAATGGATACGATGCCACACCCCATGGATGTTCTGACATAGTGCTGGTGATGATGCCGTGTTGTTGATGGTAGCGAGCTGGGCTTGAGGACACGATGCCACGTGCTTAGACACGTGAAGGTGCACTATGTGATGTGCTATGATAGCCTACTTGTGTGATGAGTGTAATGGGGCCTCACACATTTGTAGAGGGATACTCATGTTTGCTTTTGACAGTGTTTGGGTTGGTTAGCATATGGGTATGTCCTAGCCATGTATACCTCTGGCGACGGCGAGTACCTACGTGTGCCTTCTCCACGAGGTATCGCTATGCGGGGTGTGTCTAGCACATGCCTATATTTCCGCTGAGCCACAGACACATTGCCATGAGGCATACAACCAGTGCGTGCCTTCTTCGGCTGGTGTATGACCATGCCGCACTGCGATGCTATGTAGGATGGAGGCCGAGGTGCACATCCTATGCGGGCAACCAAGGAGTACGTGGGCCACTTGGTTAGTCCATGTCGCGTGACGACGCGAGGCAGAGTGTTGCCGAGGAGCACACTTTGGATCATGTGGATGGCGTGCTTACTCTGCACCACATGAGGGCTACTGCTATAGCCGGACGATGTTCCCTCCTTCCTCGTTTGGTGGCTAGGATCTAGTCACACAGTGTTGTATTGTGCAATTTTGAAGATTGAGGACTTCCTTTATGATTGTTGATGATTTTCAATTGACCTTGAAGGCTGAAATTTTGTTTATGTTTGATTGTAATGGTTTAGCCACACTTTGTGACTTATTTTCTTATAGCCCTCATGGTTACATTTGATTTAGTGTTGAAATTGCGCGCATTTCTTGTTTTACTGTTTGAAATTGAATCTTATTTGATGTTTGTTTTATGACTTTGGTGGCTAAACTAGTTTATCTTTGTTGTTTTCGAGGTCGGCCATGTGTCATATTGTGATTCCTCTCCAAGGATGTATGAGGCGGACTTGGTGAGTGTATACGAGGAAGTAGACGCAGGGAACCTTGAGGATGGGGGGTATGTGAGGCTATTTTATAGCTAGGACCCACTACCCACCTATGTGTGATGACTATCTCTTGGAGGCTAACCACCTTGTACAACAAGAGATGGGTCATAGTGGCCTTGTTTGGATGGTCTCGCCATGTGTGTGTGGCCTAACACCATCAAGCCACTGAGTGTGAGGTATGGATTATGTGAGATGGATTTTGGCTCTTAGCTCTTGGATTATGTATTGTGGATTAGTATGCTGCTTTTCGGCATCTAGATGGACCCTTGTGTAGCCTTGTTATGTGGTTCCCAATAATGTGACTGTGTATGTATGTGTTAGAAGAATATTTCTTATACTTTGTGCCTATTGATGTAAAAGAGGGATAACCTTGCTATCATAAATGTGGGTATATTGTGACTCCGTGGTATAAAATAGATTGGATATTATTGAGAATCGTAAATTGTGACTTAAAATATGTTACTGAAACATGATATGGTGTGTATTTTGTTAATTTCAAGTAATCATTTGATGTGTTTTACTTCTATGATATTTTGAAGATTCTGTTGTGTAAATGGAAAATTGAGTTAATAGGAGTACTTGCTTTGTTATTAGTGCTGAAACCAAGTATGTTATTGTAAGAGATATAAGGATTTAGAAATAAAAGTAGTTAAGAAGATATTATTTTCAAATGTGAAGCCAGATAGTGATTTTAATTGTAATGATGCAGAAAGAAGGTGTACATCAATTATAGATTAGAGAAATTTTGGTACTAATGTGGTTATGTTTCCATTTTGAGCCATGTGACTTCCAGGAGTAAGTCAAGTTTTAGGGGGGGAGGATGTAGTACCCCTCCATTCTCACCTGGGATGTGCAGGTAGTCTGGCTAAGGAATCGGAAGAGGAAGATGGGACAAGAGCTTTTAATGGTATTTTGTGAGTATGATATTACATGATGATTGCATTTATTCGGTGATGTTTTTTATATAGATGCAGTATTAGGTGGTGATGTAGTGAATTAGTAATTGTTCATGATGATATGATATGATTTGTTAGTTTAGAAATGATTAATTTATCGGTTACATTATATTGTTTGGATAGATGTGATGAAGGACAGTGTAGCACCACTCGTTTGCGGGTGCTCTGCTACGCTGTGATTCCTTCTCACAAGATGCTTGTATTTAACTAGATATATTATGCACAACATTGGTTGAATTCAGGGATTGTAGGTACACAGTCTCGATTCCACCTGCTTCGGTAGGATAGGGCGAGCACCAATAACCCAATGGTATAATGTTGAAACAGAGGTGGTAATGAAGTCATCCCGTCCCATGATGTCAGATCCTCTTGTTTGAATGGGTTTGTACGTTCTTGTAGTTGTCATTCTTTGTGGTTGTCGTTTGTGTTTTGTCGTACTTTATTTATGTTGGTATTTTATAAGTTGTGATTGAATTAATTAAATAAGGGTAATATTGTTTATTAAAATGTTAGATTAAATTGTATTTAAATATTTAAATGTTTTATTTATTTTTAAAAAAAGTCATGAATTTTATTAAATGATAATTAAAATATTAAAGTGTGTTTATTATTTTAATTAATTATTTTATTGAGGATAATTGTTAGAATAAATTATTTAAATTAATTAGATAATGTGCCTTGCAAGTAAAGCTTGCAAAAGCTGATTAAAACAAAAAAATATTGAAAATAGAAAAATAAATAAATAAAAGAATGAAAAGTTGTGAGAACGAATGAGAACTCAGATTTAACTGAAAAGCTTGCTTTTAAAGATATAATTTCTTTTATTGATGATTTTCAGAGCTGATTTTCAGAGCTTTTGCATAGGAATGGTATTATCTTTTATTTTAATTGAAATTTTTGGGGAGTTTTAACACACACACACACAGATATTATTGAAAGCAGATGCTGAAAAAGAATGGTTATGCATTTTTGCATCTTCTGAAGTTTTCAGAAAGGTTATTGTCCATTCTTTTGTTTGAAATATTTTGAGAAGAGTCTTGGGATTAAGGATTTGGATTCGAGATTTGAGTACGGTATTCTGGAGAGGAGACTTCGAAGTAGGAACAAAAAATTGTTCAAAAAGATTGTTGGAATCAAACAAGCTTCATCAAAATATTAGCAACGCGGGACTCCAGGTTCATCTACTTCTTCTCTGGTCTTCTGATTCAAAGAAAATAAAAATATAAATAGATTAATTGGTGAAAGTAAAAGAAAGTCTTTGAGAGTAGAAATTATTTAATAGTAAATTTATTGAAAGAATTAATTTGGGTATGTTTATGAATATTGCACTATGATTATTCGTTCAATTTAACTTTGAGAAAATATTGTTTGGGTTTGTGAAAATAATCTATGTATCTGTAAATAGAATCCTTTGGGAAAATTAGTTTTCCTCTCAAAACATTTGTTTTTGGGTTTTTGAAATGTATCCTTTTATATATATATATTTACATTCTGTCCTTCTATACTTGTGACTGGTATATTGTTTCATATGGACTTATAATTTTTTTTTTATCTATATATATATATGCATTTATATGTATGTATACAAATATATATATATATAGATATATATTTATATTCATTGTATTGAATTTTATTCAAAATTTGTGGTTTGAAAATCGAAATTATGGATGAATGTCTCATTGACGTCCATACCAGAGAAAGGACAGAGTTATTATTTTTAAATGAATGAAATTTATAAAAATAAAAATATAAATAAAATAAAATAAAATAAAAGAAATCATATATTTTATATGGGTTGAAGGGAGGGTGTAGTACCCCTCCGTTTATGCTATGCTTTCTGTTGATACTTTCTCATGTTGTTAGACTTATGTTGTTTTGTTGGATATTTGGATCGCTGATTTTGAGCGATGATGGATTATTGTATGACATGATGATACTCTGTGTGATGTTTATTGTTTTCAGACATGACATGATTTAGCGTAGATGCTTAATTTCAGTTGTTATGGTTATGCATATGCTTATGATGGACTAACAACATGTATTGAGTCAGTCTTCTATGAGTGTATTGGTGTGGAGAATAGAATCACATCACTCGCTTGCGAGTACCCTGTGATATCTGTGATTTTCTCCGCACGGTGTGCCTGTTTACTGCTTTATATATATATATACATGTACATTGTTTGCTTGGTTGCAGGATTTACAGGTACCGACTCCACCTGTGTAATCAGGTCTGAGCGTGTCAAGACTCAACGGAATTGTTGAAAGGGAGATAGTAGTTAGGTTAATCCTAGTCCAGTCTTTAACCCTAGTCTTAGTATAATTTCAGTTTTCAGTTTTGAGTCGTAGGTTGTGATGTGTTTCGGTTGGTTAAAATTATTTCGAAAAGGTAAATTTGCTTATGTTTAATATTGGTTATTGTGTTTTATTTATTTTATTAAATTAATATTTAAACATAATTGAAATTTATTTATTTAATTATTTAATACGTTAGTTAGTTTAATTAGTTAAATAGTTATTCTTTAAAAGGATTTAACTATTTAATTAAATAAATTAATTAATCAGATTAAATTATTAAATGCATAAATTATATTGTGTTTAAATAGATTAGAAAATTAGAAAATAAATTAAATTAGAATATGCATGTGAAATGAGTTTTAAATTAAATTAACCAAAATTAATTAAGTTGCATGTGTTTTGAAAGAAAATTGATTTCAAATTTTAAATTTAATAGATTAATTAAATTACATGCAAATATTTTGAATGGCAAAAACTGCCGAGAGGTGGAGAAGATATTTTCTCAACAACCTCTCGACATGTCTATGAGTGCCAATGTAAGGTTGTTAAAATTTTTCTTTCATGAGGATGATTATAGATCCGGTTTTGTAATGGGATACTAATTCTTCGGGAAAATTTTTTCTCCTTCAAAATTTACAAAAAAAAAAAAAAAAAAAAAAACTTCTTTAATCAGAAAAAAAATTTCTATATTCCTTAAGATTGCCATCTCTCCTGCTATTATATTCTTTGTGGAAGCTATTTTGTTGGAGAGGCTCTTGTTTGATTGATATTGGTGGATCTCGGATTCGGAGAAGCTTTGGATTTTACTATTTTACGTGAAGAGGTTTACACTTCCTACGATCTCAAACACCTGACATTAGGTATCTCTTCTTGTTTTTGTTTTATTATTTTATTTCTTTGTAAAAACCTTCATAATTACTCAAATTTCAAGAATCAAGATTGAAAAACATGAAAGAAAATTTAAAAGAAAAATGTTGTCAAGTCTCAGATTTTTGTTAAAGAAAATTTCTCGTTTGATTGTTTGGTTAAAAGAAGCTTTCTTTGAAGAATCTTGTCAAAAAAAAATATATATATTATTTTATTAGAAATTAATGCTGTCATTTGTATAAATTTATTTCTCGTTATCAAATGTATGCAGAAGAAAGAAAAACACTTTTCCTTCTTTTCCTCAGAATTGACATACAATACAAAGGAAATTTCTCGCGGCATTTATATCTTTTTAATATATTAATTGTTTTAAAAAAAATATATATATATTATATTGAAGAAATTGTGAAAATTATTGTTTTTGGAAATCCGCCGTACGGAATAAATTCCGTAGACGGAATTTCATTTTAAAGATTTTACGTTAAAAATAGCAGATTAAAAATCCGCGTTAAAATTTCTGTTCAGATTTTATTTTTTTTAAAAAAAAAATTACACAGGGACTGGGGGAGGGCCGAAACCCTCCCCTTACCCTGTTTAGGGAGCCGCAGCCCCCACGGCTGCGCACAACAGCCACCAGGGCTGCGGGCGCAGCCCTAAGGGCCGCGCGGGCTGGGGAATTAACCCCATTAAACTTTATTTGGATTGTTGTTTTTTTTTAAATAAAAACAAAAACGAAATTTGTATTTCGTAATTTTAAACTGTTAAAGAAATTCGATGTTTAATATTTCATTTTAATTAATGAAATCCGAATTTTATTATTATATGAGTTTGTAATATAAATAATCACTTATTATATATATATATAATTATAATATTACATAAGAAATAATGTTTTTATTATGAGGGATTATTAGAAAAGTAAATATGTATTTATGAGATTAGTATTATTATTTTTATAATATCATTTATATTTTTGCATTTGTTTAAATGTTTTTATATAAACATTTGTTTTAATTAAATGTCTAGATGTATAGATATTTATATTCATAAAGATATTGGAATTGTGAAAGTGGTTTAATATGTTTATTTGTAGAATTTGAGGAAATTAGAAGAATGATATGAAACAAACAGTAACATTTATCGATTTCAAAATTAATCATTTATTTAAGTAATTTGCAAATATGTTTCATTCAAAACATTTATATATGGATTTAAAATATCCAAATGATAGATATGTATTCCCATTTGCTTTAAATTATTTCATTATCTTCTGTGATTGGGCAAGTTTGGGAAAAGTCTCTGAAACAAAACAAGTCTTCCAGATCAACTGGGTTAAAAGGGTACTATTGTTTTTCTAAATATTTCCTTATGACTTGTAAATTATTGTGCATATGGTAAACCCTAGTCCTGAAAATCTAGTACCCATGTTATGTTTAGGGGAGTGGCTAGTCGTAAGGGCCGACGCACAAAGTGGTGTCAGGGTAACTTACGATTAGTTAAGTAAGATAGTGGAAACTAAAGAACACAGTAGATAGAATTAAAACATGTAATAAGATGCTTATGCCTCGCTTATGACTTATAAGCTTCTACAGTTATGAGTATAAGTCGAGAAGGCCTGGAATGGCAAATCAATGTCTCATTTTCTTAAGGGACATTTGATTCCACAACTAATTGCAATAGGGGCCGGGTTTCGTAAGAGGTTACCAGGGTAACCCAAGGATTGGGGGCCGGGACCTAGGAAGAAACACCAGGGTAACCATTGCATCATTGTGATGACACTCCACCTAGAATAACAGTTAAACCTTGTGTTTGTGTTTCAAATCAAATGTCAAATCTGGAAGCAATGTAATCAATAGTGTGTATGTACTAGTGTCTAGGGTTAGTAGGTTTGGTCTAGGTAGCCTTATTACTATCTCCTAGCACGGGGGGTGGACCTACGGGTACCACATGGTTGGGTGGAACGTGCACCTTACTCCGTTGGGTCCCCAGTTCGTTTGTTGCATTGAGTGCTTCATGGATGGAGAGCTCGCACATGGATTTCTTCTATTTCTTCATCATTGTATCTTGTAAACATGTATTTGAAAACATCCCTCATTTGTATAAGAGGTGATCAATGTAATTGTAAAGTATCCATTATTTGAACTTTCTCATCAGATGGATGAGCAATGTAGAATCTTATCAATGCAATGTATGGAAAAATGATTTGTATTTTACTATGTTATCTTGAATGGAAATTTAATATTATGCAATGTTATCTTATGTTATGATTTAATTGGGAGCAATGCGAAGTACTTAAGTCGCTTATGGTAAACTTAAAGTAGTGTAACGTCATTGTAACCTAAGAATGTATGCAACTAATTAACATATTATTAACACTTTAAAAAAAATTTATTACACCTTTATATCATCATTGCATCATTCTTAGGTTAATTAGACGGGGCATTACAGATTGGTATCAGAGCAAAGGTTACAAACACTGGACGCTCTGGGTAATCTAGAGCCCATTAGGTTGACCTAGTACGTAGTGTCGCAACTGATAACCTTGGTTGAATAGTATCTAAGACTCGTAAATTGTCTTGTGTAGGAACATGCCTAGGCGAGGAGGAAGAGGTCGTGGTAGAGGTAGAGGTGGAGGCCGTGGGCCATTCCCTCAGGTTACTCCCCCTCCTAGCCCTCACCATAGTGACCAAGCGGATCAGATGGGTCAGAGAAATGAGGGTCAGAATCCTGAACAGTCAGCAGTAGAGGGTTCTCAGATACGTCCACTTTTAGAGGAGGTCCTAGCTCATCTTGGACCTAGACAGGTAGATGAGCAGGAGGTTGTGAGAGAGAGGGATAGATCCCCTAGGAGAGTAGAGGACACAGTTCATCAGGATGCTATCATTGCGGGTCATATGAGGGATTTATTGAGAGCACGTCCTCCTACCTTTGATGGTTCAGGAGGAGGATTAGAGGCAGAGACCTGGCTACTTGATTTGGGTAGATGCTTTGCCATGCACCCTTACGGTAGCAATACCTGTGCCAGGTGCGCTATTATGCATTTGAGAGGATTCGCCTCTACATGGTGGCGCCTAGAGGAGCAGAAGCTCCACATTGATATTGGTTCTGTGTCTTGGGAGATATTCCTCGAGAGATTTAGAGCTCGGTTCCTTTCGGAACACTGGAGGCAGCGTAGGGCTGATGAGTTCCATGATCTACGCCAGTTAGCTCTTTCTGTAGAGCAATACGAACGTAGGTTCTATGAACTCAAGCAGTATGCTGGTATTGGCGATGATGAGCCTATGCTAGTGCAACATTTTATTAGGGGCTTGAACGCCCGTATCAGTGGTGGTGTCCGAGTCTTTGAGCCAAAGACTATGGAAGTCGCAGTGGAGAAGGCTCGCATAGTTGAGGAGAACCTTATTATGGCTTTAGGTGGGCACACAGGAGTGCAGATTGGGAGTGCTCCTGCAGCAGGTTTTAGTCCACGGGGTGGACAGGCACAGACAGGTGGTTCTTCCAAGAACCAACAGACACCCACAAAGGGTGGGCAGCAACAGAAAACACCTCAAAAGAACAATAACCCTCAACCTCAACAATAGAACAGTCCTCAGTCAGGAAAGGGTCGTAACTGGTGGCGCAATAAGCGCAATAGGCAGGATCAGCCTGCACAGAGTGCACAGTCTACCGTCAGTAGGGGTAGTTTTCAGCAGTCCAATGCACCTTCGGGTGGCAGAGGATTTGGTAGAGGCACAGGTGCAGGTTGTTATGCTTGTGGGCAGCATGGGCACATAGCTAGGCAGTGTCCGATGAGAGGCTCTACTGGTTATGGACCTCGACCTTCAGTTTCAGAGCCTACGGTGGGCGATACAGGACGTGCACATACAATTTATGCAGCGGTTAATGACCGCCAGGCTGATCACCAGAATACGGTGTTCGAATCTTCAGGTAAGTTAAATGGTGTTAATGTATCTATACTTTTTGATTCTGGAGCCACTGACTCCTTTATTTCACCGTCCATTGTTGACCGTTGTGGTCTTGTGGCGGTTAAACAAGGTGGTAAATGGCAAGTTGAATTCGCCTCAGGGGTGAAAGTAGCAGTAGATAACTTAGTATATAACTGTGAACTTAAAATAGGTGCGTTAGCTACCTTTGTAGATTTGTACGTTACTCCTTTAGGTTCGTACGATATAGTGCTTGGTATGGATTGGCTAGCATCTCATCATGCTGTAATTGACTGTCGACTTAAGACAGTTAGTTGCATTGATGATTTAGGTGCGAAAGTGGAAATCATAGGTATTCAAAGACCTATCTCTTTGCGGATGATTTCTGCTATGCAATTAAAGAGATGTCTTCGTCAGGGATGTCAACTGTTTGCAACAACAGTTACCGATTTAGATGAGGGTGAGAGTCGAGAGGTATCTCTTGATGATCATCCTATTCTTAGGGAATTCGCGGATGTGTTTCCCGATGACATTCCTGGAATGCCACCGAAGAGGGATATCGACTTTAGAGTAGACCTAGTTCCTGGAGCTGAGCCTATTTCTAGAGCTCCTTATAGAATGACGACTCAAGAGTTAGAGGAACTTCGTATTCAGTTAGAGGAACTTTTAGAAAAGGGTTTCATTCGTCCAAGTGTATCCCCTTGGGGAGCACCTGTTATCTTCGTAAAGAAGAAGGACGGATCTCTTAGGCTTTGCATTGACTATCGTCAATTGAACAAGGTTACGATTAAGAATCGTTATCCTTTGCCTAGAATCGATGATCTGTTTGATCAGATTAAGGGAGCTAATGTGTTCTCTAAAATCGATTTGAAATCTGGTTATCATCAATTGCGTATAGCTGAAGCAGATATCCATAAAACTGCTTTTCGAACTCGTTACGGGCATTACGAATTCACAGTAGTACCCTTTGGGTTAACGAATGCACCTTCGGTATTTATGAGTTTAATGAATGGTGTATTTCGTACTTACCTCGATCGCTTTGTCCTGGTATTTCTCGATGACATTTTAGTCTATTCGAGGAACATGAAGGAACATGAAGAACATTTGAGACAGGTGTTGCAATGTTTAAGAGAAAATCAATTGTATGCAAACCTGAAGAAGTGTGACTTCTTTCAATCTGAAATTAAATACCTTGGACATGTGATATCTGGAAAAGGTATTGCTGTGGATCCTTCAAAGATCCAAGCCATAGTTGATTGGCCTGCACCTACTAACGTAGGTGAAGTTCGTAGTTTTATGGGGTTAGCTGGCTATTATAGACGTTTTGTAGAGGGATTTTCTAGGATCGGTCATCCTATTACTTCTCTTCAGAGGAAAGGGAAGAAGTTTGTTTGGACGGAACAGTGTCAGTTAGCTTTTCAAATTCTTAAAGAAAAGTTAACTAATGCGCCTATACTTATTGTTCCTGATCCTACTAAGGATTTCGTAGTTTGTGCGGATGCATCCTTAGAAGGTTTGGGAGCAGTTCTGATGCAAGATGGGCGTGTGGTTGCTTATGAGTCTCGTAAACTCAAGGACCATGAATTAAACTATCCTACTCATGACCTAGAACTAGCAGCAGTAGTGCATGCATTAGTTCGTTGGAGACATTTTCTTTTAGGTCATCGCTTTGAACTTCATACCGATCACCGTAGTTTGCAATATATTTTCACGCAACCTAACTTGAATGCAAGGCAAAGACGGTGGATGGAGTTCTTGTGTGAGTACGATTTTGAAGTAAAGTATGTTCAAGGCAAAGAGAATGTAGTGGCTGACGCTCTTAGCCGACGTCGTCATGAGATCTCTGCTACTACTCTTGAAGTAGATTTGAGAGGTCAAATAGTAGCTACACTTCCTAATGATAGATTATATCAAGAAGTGAAGTTAGAAATTGAGTCGGGTAGGCCTTTAGAAGGTCGATTTGAAGGTTATGTCCTAGAATCGGATGGTATATTACGACATAATGGTCGCATTTATGTACCTCATGTAGAGAGTCTTCGTACATTAATCATGACTGAAGCTCATAGAGCTCCGTATTCAGCCCATCCAGGTGTCAAGAAAATGCATGCCGATCTTAGGCAATTGTATTTCTGGCCTGGTATGAAACGTGATATTGCAGATTATGTATCGAGATGTCTTGAATGCCAGCGAGTTAAAGCTGAGCATCATCATCCTGCTGGATTATTGCAGCCACATCTCATTCCAGAATGGAAATGGGATATTATATCCATCGATTTTATTGTGGGGTTACCTACGTCATCACGTCGACATGATGCCATTATGGTAACTGTTGACCGTTTGACTAAAGTAGCTCATTTTTCACCTGTACGTTCATCATATAATGCTTCCTCGGTAGCTAGGATATTTATGGAGGACATCGTTAGATTGCATGGGATTCCTCGTAGGATCATATCGGATAGAGATCCTGTATTTACTTCTGCGTTATGGACTTCCTTGCAACGTGCATTAGGTACACAGTTGAACTTTAGTTCAGCCTATCATCCTCAAACTGATGGTCAAACTGAAAGAGTTAACCAAATATTAGAGGATATGCTTAGGATGTACGTAATGGATCAACAATCACGTTGGGAGGATTATTTGTATTTAGTAGAATTCGCTTATAACAACGGATATCAAAGTTCTATAGGTATGCCACCTTATCAGGCATTATACGGTCGTCCTTGTCGAACTCCTTTGAGTTGGGATCGACTAGAGGATAGAGTGTTACTTGGACCTGAGATGCTTCGTGACATGGAGCAACAGGTTGACCGTATTAGAGAGAATTTGATTGCAGCTCAGGATAGACAAAAGAAATACGCCGATGCGCATAGGATTGATCGACAGTTCGCTGTTGGTGATAGAGTGTTTCTTCGAGTGCGACCGCGAAAGAGTCCAATCCGTTATGGAAAAGGCTCTAAGCTTGCACCTCGTTTTGTAGGACCATTTGAGATCTTAGAAAGAATTGGTCCCGTGGCATATCGACTCGCCTTACCACCCAGTTTGTCTCATATTCATGATGTTTTTCATGTGTCAGTACTTAGACCTTATCATCCCGACATATCTCATGTACTTGATTGGAATGCGTTACAGGTAGAGGACGGGCAGCTGGCTTTGGAGCCCGTGGCCATTCTTCAGCACCGGACGCTCGGTCTCAGGGGTCGAGACGTTGATCAGGTGAGGGTCCAATGGGATCCCTAGCCATGAGGCTTCGGCTACCTGGGAGGATACACGCATGAGGGAACTTTATCCCTATCTGTTCGCAGGCTTTCAGGAGCAAGCCTGATCCTAGGGGAGGATGTAGTACCCCTCCGTTTATGCTATGCTTTCTGTTGATACTTTCTCATGTTGTTAGACTTATGTTGTTTTGTTGGATATTTGGATCGCTGATTTTGAGCGATGATGGATTATTGTATGACATGATGATACTCTGTGTGATGTTTATTGTTTTCAGACATGACATGATTTAGCGTAGATGCTTAATTTCAGTTGTTATGGTTATGCATATGCTTATGATGGACTAACAACATGTATTGAGTCAGTCTTCTATGAGTGTATTGGTGTGGAGAACAGAATCACATCACTCGCTTGCGAGTGCCCTGTGATATCTGTGATTTTCTCCGCACGGTGTGCCTGTTTACTGCTTTTATATATATATATATACATGTACATTGTTTGCTTGGTTGCAGGATTTACAGGTACATGACACCGACTCCACCTGTGTAATCAGGTCTGAGCGTGTCAAGACTCAACGGAATTGTTGAAAGGGAGATAGTAGTTAGGTTAATCCTAGTCCAGTCTTTAACCCTAGTCTTAGTATAATTTCAGTTTTCAGTTTTGAGTCGTAGGTTGTGATGTGTTTCGGTTGGTTAAAATTATTTCGAAAAGGTAAATTTTCTTATGTTTAATATTGGTTATTGTGTTTTATTTATTTTATTAAATTAATATTTAAACATAATTGAAATTTATTTATTTAATTATTTAATACGTTAGTTAGTTTAATTAGTTAAATAGTTATTCTTTAAAAGGATTTAACTATTTAATTAAATAAATTAATTAATCAGATTAAATTATTAAATGCATAAATTATATTGTGTTTAAATAGATTAGAAAATTAGAAAATAAATTAAATTAGAATATGCATGTGAAATGAGTTTTAAATTTTAAATTAAATAAAATTAATTAAATTGCATGTGTTTGAAAGAAAATTGATTTCAAATTTTAAATTGAATAAATTAAATGCATGCAAAATTGAAATGGCAAAAACTGCCGAGAGGTGGAGAAGATATTTTCTCAACAACCTCTCGACAAGTGTATGAGTGCCATAATGGCAAAGGTTGTTAAAATTTTCTTTCACGGAGGATATTGAGGATCTGGGTTTTGTACGGGGATATTCTACTGCCTCGGGGAAATTTTTTTCTGGGCACAGACAAAAAAAAAATTCTTTACTGTGAAAAATTTCTATATTCTTAAGATTGGTTATCTCTCTGGGGTTATTATATTCTTTGTGGAAGTTATTTTGTTGGAGAGGTTTGTTTGATTGGATATTGGTGGATCTCGGGATTCTTGGAGAAGCTTTTGGATTTTACTATTTACAGGAAGAGGTTACACTTCTACAGATCTTCAAACACTGGACATTAGGTATTCTTCTTGTTTTTGTTTTATTATTTTATTTCTTTGTAAAAACCTTCTGTTAATTACTCAAATTTCAAGAATCAAGATTGAAAAAACATGAAAGAAAATTTAAAAGAAAATGTTGTTGGTTCAGATTTTACAGTAAAATTTCTGTTCTTGATTGTTTGAGAAAAGAAGCTTTTCTTTGAAGAATCTTGTTAAAAAAATATATATATTATTTTATTAGAAATTACTGCTATTATTTGGTATAAATTTATTCTGGTTATCAAATGTATGCAGAAAGAAAGAAAATAATTTTCCCTTCTTTTCCTGTAAATTGATACAATACAGTGAAATTTCTGTGCATTTATATCTTTTTAATATATTAATTGTTTTAAAAAAAAATATATTATATTGAAGAAATTGTGAAAATTATTGTTTTTGGAAATCCGCCGTACGGAATAAATTCCGTAGACGGAATTTCGTTTTAAAGATTTTACGTTAAAAATAGCGGATTAAAAATCCGCGTTAAAATTTCTGTTCAGATTTTATTTTATTTTTAAAAAAATTACACAGGGACTGGGGAGGGCCGAAACCCTCCCCTTACCCTGTTTAGGGAGCCGCAGCCCCCACGGCTGCGCACAGCAGCCACCAGGGCTGCGGGCGCAGCCCTGGTGAGGGCTGCTAGGCGCAGCCCTAAGGGCCGCGCGGGCTGGGGAATTAACCCCATTAAACTTTATTTGGATTGTTGTTTTTTTTTTAAATAAAAACAAAAACGAAATCTGTATTTCGTAATTTTAAACTGTTAAAGAAATTCGATGTTTAATATTTCATTTTAATTAATGAAATCCGAATTTTATTATTATATGAGTTTGTAATATAAATAATCACTTATTATAATTATATAAGAAATAATGTTTTTATTATGAGGGATTATTAGAAAAGTAAATATGTATTTATGAGATTAGTATTATTATTTTTATAATATCATTTATATTTTTGCATTTGTTTAAATGTTTTTATATAAATATTTGTTTTAATTAAATGTCTAGATGTATAGATATTTATATTCATAAAGATATTGGAATTGTGAAAGTGGTTTAATATGTTTATTTGTAGAATTTGAGGAAATTAGAAGAATGATATGAAACAAACAGTAACATTTATCGATTTCAAAATTAATCATTTATTTAAGTAATTTGCAAATATGTTTCATTCAAAACATTTATATATGGATTTAAAATATCCAAATGATAGATATGTATTCCCATTTGCTTTAAATTATTTCATTATCTTCTGTGATTGGGCAAGTTTGGGAAAAGTCTCTGAAACAAAACAAGTCTTCCAGATCAACTGGGTTAAAAGGGTACTATTGTTTTTCTAAATATTTCCTTATGACTTGTAAATTATTGTGCATATGGTAAACCCTAGTCCTGAAAATCTAGTACCCATGTTATGTTTAGGGGAGTGGCTAGTCGTAAGGGCCGACGCACAAAGTGGTGTCAGGGTAACTTACGATTAGTTAAGTAAGATAGTGGAAACTAAAGAACACAGTAGATAGAATTAAAACATGTAATAAGATGCTTATGCCTCGCTTATGACTTATAAGCTTCTACAGTTATGAGTATAAGTCGAGAAGGCCTGGAATGGCAAATCAATGTCTCGTTTTCTTAAGGGACATTTGATTCCACAACTGATTGCAATAGGGGCCGGGTTTCGTAAGAGGTTACCAGGGTAACCCAAGGATTGGGGGCCGGGACCTAGGAAGAAACACCAGGGTAACCATTGCATCGTTGTGATGACACTCCACCTAGAATAACAGTTAAACCTTGTGTTTGTGTTTCAAATCAATTGTCAAATCTGGAAGCAATGTAACCAATAGTGTGTTTGTACTAGTGTCTAGGGTTAGTAGATTTGGTCTAGGTAGCCTTATTACTATCTCCTAGCACGGGGGGTGGACCTACGGGTACCACATGGTTGGGTGGAACGTGCACCTTACTCCGTTGGGTCCCCAGTATGTTCGTTGCATTGAGCGCTTCATGGATGGAGAGCTCGCACTTGGATTCCTTCTATTTTCTTCTTCATTGTATCTTGTAAACATGTATTTGAAAACATCCCTCATTTGTATAAGAGGAGATCATTTGTAAAATTGTAACTGTTATTTGAACTATCTCATCAGATGGATGAGCAATGTAACATCTTATTAATGCAATGTATGGAAACGTATTTGTACCTTATTATATCTTGTATGAGAATTTAAATGATTATGCAATGTTTACTTTATATTATGTTTTTAATTGGGAGCAATACGAAATACTTAAGTCGCTTATGGAAAACTTAAAGTAGTGTAACGTCATTGTAACCTAAGAATGTATGCAACTAATTAACATATTATTAACACTTTAAAAAAAAATTTATTACACTTTTATATCATCATTGCATCATTCTTAGGTTAATTAGACGGGGCATTACAGAGGGACAGCGCAGGCTGTACCCTTCCCTTCGCCCCCTGCGCCAGCCTGTGACTGCCACGGCAGTCCGTAGACTGCTATGCGCAGTCACAAGGACGGCGACAGTGCCCTGGTATGGGCCGAAAACTTTAATGTTTAATGTTTATTTTTACTTTATTTTTATTTTTTTTATAATCTTTTACATGTGGCTTTATTTATAACTATATATATATATATTATTATAACTCAAAAATTTAGAATATAAATTAATGGAATATTTTTGGAATTATATGTTTTATATTTTAGGAAAGAAATAATGGAGTTTTTATGTATAAATATTTCTAAATGTTAATTTGCTCAAAAATGTTAGTGTAATATAAGTATAATTATATTGTAAATATATATTTCATTGTTAATTTGATCAAATATTTGTGTATTATAAATATATATATGTATTTACATATTTGTGTGTATATATATACAATTATATATACGTGTGTATATATATATATATAAATATTCATATATATAAATTTACATAATTATAAAAGATATGTTGAAATCCTTTCATTGTGGGTGAAAGTAGTGGTTTAAATGGTTAATTGGATTATTTTAAAATAAAATAAAATAATATGGAAATGATTTTATCCTTGAATATTTATTATTTCAAAAAAATAAATTTCTCGTGTTATGTTGTATGATGATATGAAAAGTTGATTATGATGCTTGGAACCTGCTACCTTAGGAAGTGGGTTATTTTGTTATTTGTTATTTTTGGCTTGTCTCCATTGTGGGAATTTCGTGGTAGTTTGTGAAACTTGTTCTAGAGGCACATGTGATTTATTTTGTTGGACGTTTATTCTTGTACTTTTGGGATTTGAATATTACATGTTTTTAAGCATTAAATTTTGGAAGGGTTGTACGAGAATGGTGGTCACTGTAACTCGAGTTATCACAAGATGGATTTGCCTCGCATGTTTTGTTGTCATATGTCTTATACTTGAAGGTACAACCTTTGCCATATTTTGGTTTACGTTAGGGGTCCTAGGGAGAGTTAAGTGATGACACTCTCCACTAGACACCCTTGTACTTGGTTTTTAGTTTCGTCTGGAATAGTAAACTTTATGTTGTATCTGAACCTTGTGAATTTGATTTATGGTTGTTATTTAGTTACCTGTTTAATTAATAATGATTTACTTAATTGTGGTGAGTTTCATAGCTTTATCTTGTCATATTTGATTCGTGAACGTTGATGGTTATTTTATTGTATACCTTTAGTTTGTATTTGTACTATGTTGTTCTTGGAGTCGGTTTGACTTTCATGGTCGAGTTCTCTTCCTTGTCACCTCTGAGCATGGGGGTGAGTTACTTGTAATTCACATGGTTGGGTGGAAAATGCTCCACACTCGTTGGGTTCCCCATCAACAGTCTACCTTCTCAACATTTTACGATTGATGTTGCACTAGTGTTCCTTTGTAATTTAGATTTCATTGTATTTATATTATCCCACACGTTTGGGAGATTTGATGTAATTATTAATCAAAAGCTTGTAATGTAATATTAAAATGATGTAATAGTTAGGATCAATTGTAATTTGTTAAAATAGATTCATTATGATTGTATTATGTGGTGTATTAATATTCTCACTCTTGGTTATTAGATGTATTATTGTTCATGGTTTATAATATTAATAGTTGTGTTGTTATCTTTTGTTTTCATTGTTAGTTGTTGTGAAGTAACCTCACGTGCCCCAGAGAACTGAGTGTAACAGTGTAATGTAATGTGTTATGTGATGATGGTTAATGTTCTTGCATGTTCAATTGTTTTGTTTTAAAAAAAAAATTATTTGCTTTGTATGTGTTCTCTGGGGTTTGCATGGCGGGCGTTACATATTCTATGTTACAAAGGATGCTTTTATTTTAAATTATAAGTATATGATTCAAAATTAACTAGTAATTCAAGATAGAGTACACACAATATTTAGTTAAAATAAAATAATATTCTTAGTTCCACGAGAGTTATCTAGAATGGTAGCTTGATGTCTCAGAAATATTTCTTTGATGTACTAAATTTTTATCATTATATTATGAGTGAATCATCTCAATTGTATAGTGAAGCACATCACAAATTTATAGATTGGAAAGCAAAATAATCAAACATTTAACATATTTTTATATGTATAAAGTTTCTACCATCAAGCTATTTATACTTATAGATTGTATAAAACTATAAATTTAATCATTATTCCTAATTTATTAAGAATCAATCTAATAAAGTTTGACTTCATATTGTATACTTGTTATAAACATCTCACTAATCCAACCATACATTTTATATATGTTAAAAATTATATAATAACAAAATACAACTTCTAAATTTGATAGTAAATCTAATGAAACATGACCCAAATGTGGGATAAAGACAATAATCTTAATCTATACCATTATTTTGAGTTTGGTTTAATAGAAATTGTAAAAAATTATAATCCTAAAAAAAATAAAAAAATGAATAAACTAAGGATCATTTTAACAATGGTGAATTAGTGTCTAAGTTTGGCCTAAAAAAATATAATATTTAGCATTCTCATCACAAATGATATATGAATTTACTAAGGATCATTTGGTTATATATTTTCATAGATTTAAAATTTGAATATTTATTACGATAACATTCATTACAATTAGATTTTTAAATAATATTGTAATAATATTATAATGTCTTTGAAATTTGTTATGTGGATTTTAATGTTTTTTTAAAAAAAATTAAGTTAGAGTAAGGAGAATCTAATGAGAGACCTTAAAAAGATTCAAGTAATTTATGTTTTCCTTAAAATTATGATTATTGAGATCAAATAGATAATTGATTGTATTTTGATTTCAAAATTGGAAATAGTTTAACATTATAGAACCATATTATCCTTCGATACAAAAAACTATGTCAAGGATTATTTGTATCTTCCTCATAATTATGTTTCACATATTGAATATTTCAGGGAGGATTATGTGGATGATTTGGAAGTTGAAGCAAAGATTGGTTGAGATCGACAACGAAATATAGGTTGGATATTTTGATATACTCCAAAATCCTAAGAATAGAGAACATGGTGAGTCATATTTTAATAGACCTTATCTTCACTCCTATTTGCAACCTCTCCAACCAATATATTGGATTGCAAAATAAGTAATAGATATATATGAACTTACTCCTAATCCTCCTCCATTTAACCCACCATTAGATATATGAATATTGGTATTCACCTACTCAAGTCTTATGAGACCCTAGGTAGCTTTGTGAATACATCAAAAATATTATGCATGATGTCTAAGATTTTAATTGTGATGGATTGATATATTCCAAGAATTTATAAGTGAAATATATTCATATATATGTATTTGTTTAAGTGTTTAAAATTAGTTAAAAAATTTCTTTGAGGGATTTATGGAAATATGACATCTTAGAAAGATAATTTCATGTCATTTTGGTGTAGGTCATAACTTAACTTTTAATTTATCATTTATGGGAATGACATCTTTGAGAAGTTTATAGAAGGCCATAGATGGCTCACTTTTTGAATTAAATTTAGTTATGAATTTGTATTTTTTTGGATGTGCATTTAGATTTAAATTTGGAGAGATATTTTGGTGAGGAAAATATTTAAGAGATACCACATTTTATAGGTTAAAAATTACCTTATTTACTCAAAATTCCTTTGTGGACTCTCTTCTTTTCTTTGAATAAATGGTTCAACATGTTAAAAATCCATTAGATCAAGCAATATATATTAGATTCAACTTATTTAGCCAAAATGAAAGGTTAAGAAGAGGGGTTTCCTCTTTTTTGATTTGATTATTATATAATTTGAGGATCTTGAGAAGAGGGAAGTGAAAGAAACCAAGAGGGTTTGGATTGAGAAGTATTTGGTAAAGCTTGTGAGAATATTGGAAAGGGTGTTCTGATGACATATCAAATCTCCTTGGATTTTAAATTTTACTTGAGATAGTTTTCTTGTGATATTTTATTCCTTTCCTAACTCTACCTTTCTTTGAAAATAATGGTGTTATTATTTTTATTTTATTTTCAAGTTTTTTAAATAATATGATTATCACAATTGAATGGAGCCTTAAGATTTTTGGCTAATTTCCTCTTTGTGCATATTTATTTAAAATAATGGACAAGTCCTCTTTATGTTATTTAAATGGTTTTTGTGACTTTATAAGGGTCTTTCCTTTGGATTTAAGCTTTCTTTCCTTATTTGAGACCTTTATTTAGATCAAGAGAGATATTTTATGTATGTTTGTGGAAGCCATATGTGTACCTAACAAGTTCTTCAATGTTGCCATAAATTGATCTTAAGTGTGAATGTGTATGGATCCATTTTTGAGGAAGTATAACAATAATTTAGGGATGAATATGATCAAAATCTTAATGTGAAGTGAAAAATAAAAATAAACTAATAATTAGCACTAATCTCCTAACAACTAAAAACTCCTGCCACAATAATGGGTTACACTTTTTGGGACATCCTGATTTTTGCCTGAAATCACATATTTTAAGAAAATACAATGATTTATGACTTTAAAGGTTCCATTTAAATTATTTTAATTAAAGAGGGATTGATCAAAACCCCTTAGATCAAACCCCCTTGGATAGAACCTTGTTAGATTTAAACCATACCTATAATCGAGTCTCCTCTACACCTATCAAAATGCTGATAAAAACCACTTTTGATTTACCTTTTGAGTGATCAAATGAATTCATTTAAAATTTATGTTTTAGCCAAACTGTAGCCCTTATTATAAGCTTCCTAAAAAGTATAATTTTAAATATGTTTAATTTTATTATTATATTTATTTTTATTTCTTGTGAGTGTAGGATTTTCAAGAACATCAAGTTTTTTTATTTTCATATTCAAAAATAGAAAACTAGAGAAAATAAATTCTAAAAAATACATGTGCCTAGGTATTGATGTCCTTATTCCAAAAAAAAGAAATAAAAGTTAATTCAAATGAATACAAAAAAAGTTATGTGTGTCGAAGTACACCTATGTCCAAATTATAATTATGTTGACTTGGAAAATTAATTAAAAAATAATAATGTAACAAAAAATTATGAAAAAATATCCATCCCCTAGATATTGGTGTGAAAATTTTGTATTTTAAAAATAAGAATTGTATCCTATCTATAAAAAAAGTTACATGTGCCGAAGTAAACATCACTTTTTAAAAATGTTGATTAGTAGAAAAAATAAGTTATTAAAAATTATATAAAATGATTCACAATTTATTTTTTATTTTTTTAAAAAATATAATTAGAATCTACACAAAATATCTAACAAATAACTAGTTTGATTCATCTTCAAAACCTTAATGGTTTAGTTGCTATAGGTGTAAGAAAGTGAATGTCTGGTGAAAAATCCTGATTTTAATGTCAAGTTTGGCCAAAAACTGTAACCCATTATTGTGGGATCACCCCTCTAACTTTTGACTTTTATATTTTGCATGGGATATAAACTAATAAAATTATAAAATAATTCTTATTCTATAACTTATTTTATTCCATAATATGAATCATCATTAGTGGTAGATCTATAATAACTTTTAGTCATTGGAATGCAAACAAATTCAATTGGCAGTTGTAAAGCCAAATTTTGTAGAGAAAATGGGTTTGTTTAAAAGGATTTAGAAACTTTCAAGCAAATGCAATTGGTAGCTATAAAGCCAAATTTTGCAAAATGGGTTTGTTTAAAAGGCTTTAGAAACTTTCAATAAAATGCAATTGGCAGCTGTAAAGTCAAATTTTGCAAAATGGGTTTGTTTTTAAAAGGCTTTAGAAACTTTCAAGCAAATGTAATTGGAAGCTATAAATCCAAATTTTGCAAAATGGGCTTGTTGAAAAGGCTTTAGAAACTTTCAAGAAAATGTACAATTGGTAGCTGTAAAGCCAAATTCCATAGCATGCAAGGCTTTAGAAACTTTCAAGCAAATGCAACTGGTAGTTGTAAAGCCAAATTCCAAAACCTTCACCCTACCTACACCAAAATGGGAGTTTTGAAATAGGGTACATAAAATTAAAATGGGAGCTTTGGTCTCATGAAATACTATCATACACACAAAAAAATTATGGAATTCTATTATTAAACATGCACAAAAAATAGATTTGTTCATTTAGGGTTTAGAAACTTTCAAAAAAATGCAATTCAAGTAGCCATGGTAAAATAAAACCAACCTTGAAAGCTTTGTGGAGGTCGAAGGTGATGGAAATAGCTCAAGGTGGTATGTTGAAGATATTTTCTCACAAATTCCCTAAACATTCATTGCTTCACATGCTCCAGGTTCACTTTCTGCATACAAAAAGCACTATTAATTTGATAGTGACAATCTTTTAAAATGCCCAAATTAAAGGGGTTCGAGAAAACACCCGTTCATTTGAACCCATTAAAATATTATAAAAAAATTGACTTTAAAATGGTTTGAGTGAACTAGTAGTTCGCTTGAACCTAGGGGTTTGATCAAATGCTTTAATGGGTTTGCTCAAACTTAAGGGTTCGAGCAAACCCCCTGAACTATTGAAACCACACAAATGCCATTTTTCCTTCCTCCTTCAAAGTGTAAACCACTTATGTGGCTTCACCCTTTCCATAGTTTTGATTTTCCAATTTGGTGGGTGGGAAGGGACACGTGGGTGAGGAAAATGGAGTTGCAAGCGGCCGAACCACTACAAAACCCTCAAATGCATTCATCATTGTGACACATCACCATTTTCCACATTTTGATTTTGCAGTTTGTTAGTTGCGAAGGGACGCATGACCAAGGATGGAGACAGTGTGTTTTCCAACACTGCAAGTAATGTGAGCATTTATTTGGTTGAATCAAATGAGGAAAGTGAAATTCCATTTTCATATCATTTTTCATACATTGGTGCCTTTTGTCTATGAGTTAGATTTCTCTTGATTGGAACAAA
>VDFB02000017.1:528729896-528766635 GCA_007258455.2 Sequoia sempervirens
TTGTAGTATGTTTTGTGCAATGTAATCAGTGATATGAATATAACCAACAAAAATCTATTTTCTATAATTCATGGATTGAACTCTGTATTTTATTTGCTCTCAATGTCTGTATGCTATGGAAATGCCATTACATTTTTAAAATAAGTAGTTTCTTACTATTTTTTATGGTTTTTTGTTTTTTTACCAAAAAAACCTAGTTTTTCTACCAAAAAACCCTAGTTTTCTACCAAAAAACAATATTTTGAAAAAAATCAACTAAAAATAAACAAATCTAATTGAAAATTTGATAAAAAATAAAGAACTTTACCTGTTAGAGATGCAGTCCAAAACGGATATCGGATTTCGCTGTCCACTGTGCGCCCGCCGCCGATGAGCCGAAAACAAATGAGAATGTGTTGGTCGCGGGCCTTTTTTAGTATATATACTTCAAAAAAATCGGATATCCGATTTGGATCGGATATCCGATTCCTAGAACTAACTTTCCCTTTTGTCTTGGTTGGAATGAGTGGTTTTTTTATATAGTTCAACAAAATCGGATATCCGATTCCTAAAACTAAGTTTTCCCTCTGCCTCGGTAGTCACCCCAGCTCCAAAAAGTCAACTCACCATTTTCGCGTTTTTGAGTTGTAGAAACACGTATTTTTTTCTCCATTGCCACTTTTTGGCATACCATGATCCTGCACATGCCCCTTTGATAGATTTTTTCCAAGCATCCATAGCTTGTTCGAAAGCACTTGTTTTAGGCTTTTAGCCATAGCAGAAAGGAAGTGAACTATTTGATAAAATGCTTTGGTAGAAATGTATGAAAAATGTGCTAGCATAGACAAGGTAGTGAACTGTTTGAAAAAATGCCTCAAAGAAATGTGGTCTCATGGAATGCCATGACAAGCTAATGCAATTGGTAGCTACTCATAGTTATTAGTTATGCAATGTGAAGTAACTACATAATTGCTTAGGTTGGCTTTGTAAAAAACTATATTGTAATTGAAATTTTTTCATCTATCAGCATCTAGTTATTAGTAATGCAATGTGAAGTAATGGTTTGAGTTAGAAATATGTGCAATGCAATGAATGTAATCAATGATATGAATATAAACTACACAAATTCATTTTCTACAATTCATTATTTAAACTCATCTGATTGCAACAAATACAATGCTCACATTATTTGCACTGTTGGAAAACACACTGTCCCTACATAGTTAGTTTCTTATGAAAAGTTTTGCTTCACTTTCAATTTTTTGAGCTATTATTTTGTACAATCCAAACTTCCTTTTTGTCTTTCTTCATCTGATTGGAACAAATAA
This sequence comes from Sequoia sempervirens, assembly GCA_007258455.2. Classification (NCBI taxonomy): domain Eukaryota; kingdom Viridiplantae; phylum Streptophyta; class Pinopsida; order Cupressales; family Cupressaceae; genus Sequoia; species Sequoia sempervirens. The sequence goes on from VDFB02000017.1 coordinate 528,731,204, forward strand.
AATGCTCACATTATTTGCCATGTTGGAAAATACACTGTCCCTACACAATTAGTTCATTATGAAAAGTTTTGTTTCACTTTGAATTTTTTGAGCAACTGTTTTGTGCAATCCAAATGTCCTTTCTACCTTTCTTCATGTGAATGCAACAAATAGAATGCTCATATTATTTGCACTGTTCAAAAACACACTGTCCCCTATCACCTATTTCATCATGAAAATGTTAATGTTTCCTACAGTCCAAGAATGTAATGAAGCTAGCATTCAAATTGTGTTTCTAATTAGTTAATGTTGTTGTATCTGCTGAGATTTTTGTTGTCTTTTATTTCAGGCATTGTTGTTCCTTTTGTTCCAATTGTGCATTGCCATATGCCCATTGGAGATACTACACATGCTACTTCATTAAGCTTTGAAGAATAGGTAAAATTTCTTTAGTGGAAACATTATCTATATCTTCCACTTTGCTCGCTTCTTTTTCACTATTTCCATTGCATTGACAGTGTCTTTCTAATTAGAGAATGTAGGTGTACCTTTTGAAAATGTTGTTTTGTCTTTCATTTCAGGCATTTTAGTACCTGCTACTACAGTTGTATAGAAGATGTCGCATAGTTCACAAGGATGTGTGGTTAGTTGGTTGACCAACTACCACCAATATCTTCCATACAATATTATTGCTTGAATTGAGGAATTGAGCCTCCCGTATAGGTTGTGGGAAAAATATGTTAAGGAGAATTAGTAGAAAAGGGCCAAACTGCACAAATTTGAACTATCATAATTATTCTCACTTCTTTAACAATGTCTTTGGTGTATGGGAAAAAAGGGCATGTACGTTCAATATTACAATCTAGAAATATAGATTGTAAATTTATTTGATTGGCCAATGTGTCTTTACCAAGAAATTCAAGACCTTTTCCTAGTCGGATGCATCTGGAAGGTGTGCATTCAACCAACAGTTATCATATGCAAGCACAATCTTATGGACCAGTTGAGCATGAGGTTTATGAGTAATCACATGGGTCCTATGGAGGAATGGTTGTTGGCCATGCTCAAATTCAGCCACATTGTCAAGTTCAAGATCGACCATATCGAACCCTCATTCAGGCTACTACATGCAAATTATGGGGTGCCAACGTTGTATGCTATCAATTCCACCTTTCCAATTAGAGTACACCAAATCCTTCCAAATGCTGAGAATGAAAAGATTATACCTATTCGTAAATGGTTGATGTAGTTCTCAATGTTAGCAGTATTAAATGTGGATTGTAATTTTCTTCAGAATCTATATTATTGACTCGAAATTTTTTTACATTTGACTGTGTGATGTGAATTGTTAATCTCAAATCAAATCTGATTTTTTTTTAAAACATTGTGAAAACCTTGTGCATTGTTGATCCTCAAACTTTTTTGTGCATTTTTTGTTCTAAACATATTATGATATTGAAATGGAATGTTTGCTACAAGTTGGCATTGTCATAAAATATGAAGCTGATTTTCAACATTGTTATAAAATGTGAAGCTTAAGTTGAAAATTTATGCACTTTGTTGTTCACAGAGATGATAATCATTAAGGAAAAGCAGTAGAGATCTAATAAGTTAAAATCCCTTTTTGATGATACCTTATTAATCTTGCCAATTCTAAGATCCTTAATATCTTTATTTTAATGTAAGTGTCCTCTATTTTTGCAACATGACTAGATGATATAATGTATTCTTCTTAGTATTTTAAGCCATCTTTGTAGAGATTTTGTAATCCATGCCACACAAAGGGGTACCAGCTATTTTTTTTCTAAATTTATCTATTAAAGGACATATTCTTCAAGCAGGGATTGCCAGATATGTTGTATATTAAGCTACAAGTTCCATTTGTAGGAATATTTTTGGCTGCAAGTAATGGGTTGTTATAAAATATGAAGGTGAACTTGAATACACTATTTTTTTATAGTTTACGTAACAAAAAGTGTTGTCTTTGAACAAGATTTGAGAAGTGAGGGACAACCCTTGTTTTCCATCCAACAACTTTTTTTGTGCATCTTGTCTTCCAAATGTATAAGGATGTTGAAATAGAATATTTGCTGCAAGTAAGGGTTGTTATAAAATATGAAGGTGAACTTAAATACACTGTTTTTCTATAGTCTACATAACAGAAAGTGATGTCTTTGAACAAGATTTGAGAAGTGAGGGGCAATCCTGTGTGTTTTCCATCCTGCAACTTTTTTGTGCATCTTGTCTTCCAAACATATAAGGATATTGAAATGGAATGTTTGTTGCAAGCAAGGGTACTTATGAAATATGAAGGTGAACTTGCATACATTTTGTTCTTATGGTGTGCATAACAGTAACTGTTGTCTTTGAACAAGATTTGAGAAGTGAGGGACAACCCTATGTGTTTTCCATGCTGCAACTTTTTGTGTGCATTTTGTGTTCTAAACGTAGAAAGATATTGAAATGGAATGTTTGTTGCAAGTAATGGGTTGTTATAAAATATGAAGGTGAACTTGAATACACTATTTTGTTACAGTTTTCATATCAAAAAGTGTTGTCTTTGAAGAAGAATTGAGAAGCGAGGGACAACCTTGTGTGTTTTCCATCCTGCAACTTTTTTTGTGCATCTTGTCTTCCAAATGTATAAGGATATTGAAATGGAATGTTTGTTGCAAGTAATGGGTTGTTCCAAAATATGAAGGTGGAATTGAATACACTATTTTGTTATAGTCTACATAACATCAGTGTTATTTTTGAAGAAGAAATGAGAAGTGAGGGACAACCCTCTATTTTTTCCATCTTGCAACTTTTTTGTGTGGAACGTTTGCTGCAAGAAATAGTACTTATAAAATATGAAGGTGAACTTCAATACATTGTGTTCTTACAATGTGCATATCACTAACTATTGTCTTTAAACAAGATTTGAAAAGTGAGGGACAATCCTATGTGTTTTCCATCCTACAACTTTTTTGTGCATCTTGTTTTCAAAACGTATTATGATATTGAAATGGAATGTTTGCTGCAAGTAATGGGTTGCTATAAAATATGAAGGTAAACTTGAATACAGTGTTTTGTTATAGTCTACATATATAACAAAAAGTGTTGTCTTTGAAGAAGAATTGAGAAGCAAGGGAAAACCCTTTGTGTTTTCCAACCTGCAACTTTTTTGTGTGGAACGCTTGCTGCAAGCAATGGTATACATAGTATTAAAATTGAATGTTTGCTACAAGTAATGGGTTGTTATATAATATGAAGGTGAAATTCAATACATAGTGTTGGTACAATCTACATAATAGAAAGTGTTGTCTTTGAAGAAGAATTGAGAAGAGAGGGACAACCCTGTGTGTTTTCCATCATGCAAGAGCTTTTTTGTGTATCTTGTGTCGTAAACGTATTATATTATTGAAATGGAATGTTTCTTGAAAGTTCAACATCAATACACAGGTTTGTTATAGTCCCCAGAACATAAAGCGCTCATTGCATGTGCTTACATTTGTAAGTAAGTTGACATACATAAGTAAGTTTTCATAACGAAGTAACTGACATAGGTGTCATGCCTAAAAATTTCACCTCAAAATGGCACCAAATTTTATTTTTTTTAAAAGCTCAATCATTAGGTTATTTAACACTATACTTGTCATGCCCACTTTTAATGTGGCTAACTCACTCACCACATTTTACACATCACACCATCATAACATTACCTAGCTGCTTATTTTATCACTATTTGATGATACTATATTGACTAAGAAATACTCATGTGTTATTATATAACAAAAGAAGCAATGTTTGTGTTTACTAGACTAAGAATCGTCTATAGTAAGTATGTTATTGATGATAATAATGTTTCTAACCCAAATACCACGAATGAAATAGTTTACCATTCAACATTCATCCTAAGGTAACAATATTAACGCTTCTTCCATTTGTGCTAGGTTATACTATTATTATTTTATTTTATTTTTCTTCCTTATCTTAAGTGATAATGGTAATAGTATTAATAGCCTGAGAATTTAAGATTTTCCGTGATACTCCCTCTATTATCAAATTATTTTATTACTCAGTATTGTTCAGTATGTTGAAAGTTTATAACACTATTTCAGTTTTTACTCAATATTTTTGTTTAATGAATTAATCAAGGTTAAATTTTGAAAGGTAGTGACCCACTAGTAAATACACACAAATCCCTTATTCATAATAACATCACCCATAGTGGCAATAACAATAAAAAATAATAATCGTGAGATTTTAAAGATTATATTTAATTTAATGTTACTATATATATTTAGTATTGTTGTGGATATTACTCTTGATATTAATGATATTACCATATTGACTACTACCATTAATAATGTCCACATTGATCGTATTTAATTTCATCGACTTTTAATCATTGGATAAAATCACAACGTATAAAATACATCTAGTATTAATGTCATGGTCACTAATGCCATTACTTACATTAATTTCAAATATGTCATCTCACAGTATCAATATTCTTAATGCATTTATCCTTAATATAGTCGGTAAGATAATTGTTGATACTAATGTTCATCAAAAACCAAAAGATAGAAAAAAATTATTATTATTTTATTTATTCGTTTAATTATCATTTATTTAAATTCATTCATCCTTTAAATACATAATAATGTAAAATTACAATAATTTAAATTTATAAATTATATAAACCACTTATAAAATAATTTAAAATTATAATAATTTTGATTATACTTTACAACTAAATAAATCACTTCCTATATATTTTAAAGTAACTTAAAAAGAACCTAAAATAATTAATAGAATATTCCCCTCTTTTTTTGTGTCTATTTAAAGGGAATGGTAGAGATACTTTACTAAATACTTAATCTTTATCTTTATGCATACACTTGTTTTAAGGTAATAAGATCTTTATTAAAGAAGTGGGATATACTCTCTTTCCTTATATTGGGGGATTTTTCAAACGTAAAAATCCTTAAAGGATAATGTGAATGGGGTTAGCGTGGAGATAACAAATTTACATATTAAGATTGTACTCCTCGGTTTTAACATAATCCACCTTTTCGATAAATACGGCCAATTTATTTATTACGAAGGATATCTCATTGTCATATCTAGCATAAAACTCAAGTATGGGGACCGTATTGAAGTGTTGATTCCATCGAAAAAAAAATCATCCATATCCCTAGCTAAAATACTACCGTCCCCCAATTTGAAATGGCTACGGGGTGACTGTTTCAATTCTTCATAACTTGATTGAAATTGGGAACAGGTACGTGCAAGAAACACAAATCTAGAGGATGAACCTACAGAAGTCCATACTTACGAGAAAAGATCTCTAAAAAATAAAATTGATTTTCAACTCCTCAATTTGCAAATGGAAGGATATCATAGGTGAAGCATCATGCAAAAAAAAAAAATGAACACTCTGAAAGAGATTATAATTAATACATGGGATCTCAAAATAGGTGTGGTCTCTGGATCTAGTTCTAGAACCTAGAGTTCTGTTGCAGCAAATACGTGTTCAACTTCATACAATCAACTAACATACAGTTTAACTAAGATACGAATCAGGTAGGTGCAAGTTGAGTATAGTTGGCAGGCCTTGTAAACATCTAGTAGACCATTTAAATGCACGCCAACCACTAGCAGGATGAGATGAATGAAGACTGACACATAACAGTTAACTTGTAAAAGCATGCTACCTTCACCAGTTGGTCGCTTCATTTAAGAAATAGCACATCTACCTCAACTATTAATAAAGTGTTACGATGACAACATATCCTATTGAATTCAAGTATTTATATTTTCCTGAAAGTCTATGATGTATCCTAAGGATAATTGTGAATTCAGGGGAAAACATGGATGGGGTATTTATGGGAGGCACGACGGATCAGGAAGAAAATAAATGATGGCAGATTTTAGAATTATTATTGCTAATGCTACTTGGGGATCGCTTACCTGCCTGCCACTACAGAGATAAGGAGGAGAGGCAATGACTATTGGTATTCTCTTTGACCACCAAATGCTGTTAGAAATAAAGCTGCAAACTTTTCCAACGTCCTCACTGTGACAGAAAGACCGGCAAGGGAATACGACATAGATTAGTGGATAAATGAATCTGTTCAAAGCCATGTATGTTTTATGAAGCTTGCTCTTGGATGGCTCTTTGGGAAACTTAAGCTACAGGGAGGAAAACACCCCTGCTCAAAAGAAATGAATGTTACATTTTGATGTGTTTGTGTTGCACATAATGGTTGGAGGTAATACAGATGAGAGATGTTTCATCTTCAAATCCTACGAGGTCGTGAGAAAAGGGCAACTTCTTCCAGACAATGCTTGTTAACATATTTGTCTTGTATTATTCTTGTATTGCATATATATCTGTATTTTATTAATTTATTTTATTTATTTTATGCATTCTGAGCACCAGTGGTTTAATGGTAGTATTACATCCTTCTAGTACATATCTAGGTTCGATTTCAGCTGGTGCATTTCATTACGAGTTGAAAGTTAGGTTTATCTTTCTCCCCAAGAAAACATCATACATTATATTCATAAACGTCAATTTAGCTATACTACAACATACAAGGAAATGTTCCAAAGGACCGTTTTTTCCTTTTTTCTTTTTTTTTTTTCTTTGAACTTTGTTATACCACTAACATTTAGTAGACAGAAAGGAGTATATTGTTGCATCCTCGAAGGAATGTTTAGCTATGCACAATCCCCAGATATGTTGTTTACCAGGATACATTTTTGTTTGCATTCTTAACAAAATACCTCAGACTTTTATCTCAGCCCACTTCATAGAAAGCGGTTAGAATAGGAAATGTTCTATTTATTCATTTATTTATATATTTTTTTGTTCTATCTATGAGGAAAGAAATAGCACATTTGTATACATAATATATAATAAATTGAAAACAACATTTTTACACTCTTATGATCTTTTCTTTGCCATCCTACAATAGTAGTATCTGATATCTATATTTTTCCCTTAACATATCTTACATTAATTTGAAAATTGAAATATATCATAAAGAAAATAAAGGCAAGGAGTGTGAGTGTTTTAATGAACTGGGGCCCATAATTTATTTTCCTTTCTAGACTAATCCACAAAGAATAGCTTCCTCATTTCCTCATGGAACAAGATGGCTAATGTATATATATATATATACATATATTTTATCTTTACAACATCACAAGAAAAGGGACAAATGACAACCCATTGCATAAGTAATTTTTTTTTCTCCTCTCAATTCTCTTCCATGCTACATTGAACACCAACATTCCATTTTACAAGAAAATTTTTAAGAAATACAATGGACACACAACTGACTAAGGCTTGCTCTCCACCCTACTGTAATGGCATCATGGAGCCTCGTGGGCTCTAGCCATTCCCCCGAGCAAGGAATTCTTTTAGCTCCATGATGATAAATGGAGTTCTTTCTCATTTTTACAAAGAAATAAAACTAGCATAGCACAAACTTAATGTATCTAAGTTCTCTATCTTCCATTCTCAACCATGATTCATTCCATATGTCACATCCTTACAACCAATAACAAAGGGAAATGGAAGTAGGATAGCAAATACTTATCTCTTTAGATGAGGACGTTAACTCCTTGAACCTTCTTTCCTCTCCAAACCAAGCCATCATGATCATTCTCTAGTATCTCCATTAGAGTTCTCCAAGAGAAGAAGTGGGTAATGCCCAAATCTTCCATCTTCTTGAGATATATAGGGATCCTCCAAACCTACACTCTTTCCCACAAGTTCTCACACATGTGTGAGTCTTGTGCCAATTCCAAGAACTTTTGGGGAGTAGGAGGTTGAGAGTGACAAGTCACTCTTCCCAAGCCCCAACACTTTTTGAATTTGTCACATTCATGAATGTGGACTTTTGAGGGGTCTTTTCACACTCCAAGGACAAGTTCACATGTGTCAAAAAGGTTCCAAACGCATAGGTATAGGTCCTAGGGGTTTATTCTTGTTCTAAAATCAAGGAAGTTGATTCAATAATCCTTTTTAAAACCCACACAAAAATCCATACGAATTTTGATCTTAACCAAGGGTTCCAACCCCAACCAAACTCACATCACATGTCCTACAATTGGATTCTACTAAAAAATAATCACCCAACCAATAATAAAACCTCAAACCCTTCTAAGTCAAATAGGGCTACACTTAGAACTTCCCAAAGATGTATTTGATTTGATTCCAACATTTATCTATCCTCCTATTTGCATATTCGATTCTTGCACATTACCAAGGTCAGCATGATTAGATCATATATCTCTTCATATTATTAGCTAATCAAATTCACATAATTTTCACTCATGAACTATTTACTCATTAATACATCAAATAAACCTAATGATTCAATTTTCATTATAATAAAAGGAAATACACACTTACTCCAATACAAGAATATAGTCAATGAAATAGTCACTCTATCATTTTGTTTACCACCTTAGTAATTCATTTTAAACTTCTATAACATTAGTGATGAACCATTTACCAAAATTTAATATGCCAAATAACCCATCTCTTTCAAGTTATATCCAACAATTCACATGTGCATCTATCATAATTAAATCAAGGTTAATGCCCATTCATTTGATCATAATTATCATCTAATTTCTACTTGTTCAATTGAAATAAAATGGGGGATATGAAACGGGGTCTTACATTCACGGTAGCATAAGCAAGAATATTATCAAATAATCACACTATTTGTCATCCATAATACATATTACCATATATTTAGGGTCACATAAAACATATTAGGAATTTACTAATCACATGTAATGTGGGGCATTACACATTCGAGGTGGGGTCTTACAATAGGACAATGCATTTTCCAACACTGCAAGCAATGCAAGCATTTTATTTGTTCCGATCACATGAAAAAAGGAAATGCCATTTTTTACTCAACAAACTAGTTATAAAATTTGAAAATCGACCTCATTACATTTTTGGACCACATAAAATAAATAAAAAATTCTTGAAATATGAAAGTGGACTTAAATTTATTTTTGGAGCATCAAAAATAAATACTTATCATAAGGAAATAACTAACAAGGGATAGTGTGTTTTCAAAAACTGTAATCAATGCAAGCATTTTATGTGTTCCAATCACATGGAAAAAGGAAATATGTCATTCCCACTCTACCAAATAGTCGTTCTAAAAATTGAAAGTGGACTTCATTTCATTTTGGGTGCGTATGAAATAAAGACTTTTCAAAAGAAAATAACTGACAGGGGACAGTGTGTTTTCCAACACTACAACCAATACAAGCATTTTATTTGTTACAATGACATGAAAAGGGGAAATCTGCCATCTCCACTCTACCAAATTTTTGTTGTAAAAATTCAAAGTGGACTTTACTTCATTTTTGGAGCATGAGAAATAAAATTTTTTTGTAAGGAAATAACTTAGAGGGGACAATGTGTTTTCCAACACTGCAAGCAATGCAAGTATTTTATTTGTTTTGATCACATGGAAAAGGGAAATCTTCCATCTCCACTCTAATAATAATTTTACTAAAAATTCAAAGTGGAATTCATTACATTATTGGTCATAACAAAACAAATACTAATCATAACGAAATAACAAACAGGGGACAATGTGTTTTCCAACACTACAAATAATGTTAGCATTTAATTTGTTCCAATCATGTGGAAAAAGGAAATATGCCATATACAATCAATGAAATACTTGTTCTAAAAATTGAAAGTGGAATTCATTACATTCTTTCTCATAAAAAAACATTTACAGGGCTATGAAAAGTATGATATGAAATGGATAACAACAAAATGTTCAAACACATGAAAATAGTATATTTGTTCACCATAATTGTACAATAATCAAATAATTACAGAGGTCCATGAAAAGTTTCATATCAAATCTATAACAACATAGTGTTCAAACATATGAAAATGGTATATCTCTTCACCACAATTGTTCAATAATTAAATAATGAAACCCACAATGCAAAATCAGTATTTTGAGTCTATCTCATCATATCCTACACTACCTATTCTTTGCAATTGAGTTCATGCCTGCATAATATATGGCATGTTTCTTATGGTTCTTGTGTATTTCAGGAGGGGTGATTCCAATTCCATGAACCCTCACAGATGATGAACGTGAAACAATAGATTTCTTCACAGGTTATGCTTTATCCTTGGCAGGTTTAACACCTTCACCCTATAGCAAACAATTAATCATAATTAATGTATGCATGGAAACAATATAAGGTAGTGTGATATATACAAAAACATATTGTTTATACATGTATCTTTGGAAAAAATGCTTCATCTCAGAGAGCTTCCATACCAAGAAGCCTCCCACACACTCTTCAATAGTCTCTATGCCAAGACATGGAAAAGGCACTAAGTGTTCACTAGCAATGGCCTAAACAATGCTAACTCTCACACAATTTTTTGGGTGCTTAAAGTAGTGGGTTTGAGCATTTCTATTGAAAACATGTACAATGCCTTTGACAACCTATTTACGCTGTGTCCAAAGATCAACGTGATCACTGACCTTAAAAGTGATGCCCTTGAAGTCTATCATCTTTTGATCCACTAGATTTGCCTGCAATGGAAACGTCATTGATGTGAAGCATAATTGAGAAGAATAATTGAAGGCACATTAAAAGATTCATAAATAAATAAGAATAAAAGCATGGAAGTGTGTTGGCTATGTTACCGATATAGATGGCACGTCACTGCTCTCTCAGTCCCCATGTCCATCTTTATTGTCATCTCTCCCTTACAGGCCAATGCTCTCCTCATCCTCATGTCCATCTTTATTACCCTCTCCCAGTTGCAAGCCAATGCTCTCCCCATCCCCATGTCCATCTTTATTACCCTCTCCCACTTGCAAGCCAGTGCTCTCCCGGTCCCCATGTCCATCTTTATTACCCTCTCCCACTTGCAAGCCAATGCTCTCCCCGTCCCCATGTCCATCTTTATTGCCATCTCCCCCTTTCAAGCCAACACTCTCCTCATACCCATTTCCATCTTTATTACCCTCTCCCACTTGCAATCCAATGCTCTCCCCGTCCCCATGTCCATCTCTATTACCCAGTTCCACATGCAGGTCAATGTTCTCCTCATCCTAATGTCCATCTCTATTACCATATCCCACTTGGAGGCCAATTCTCTCCCCATCCCCATGTCCATCTTTATTTCCCTACCCCACTTGTAGGCTAGTGCTCTCCCCATCCGCATGTGCATCTCTATTAGCCTCTCCCATTTCAATTGCAACAACATGGACAATTAGGTCAAGGCCAGGACTCTATTGTTCATCCTTGCCTTGTAATAGTAGGAATTCAAATGTCACTTCAAATTTAGCTACATGCAACCAATTCACTAAAATAATTAAAACAAACATTAAATAAAAGAATTGGAATTTACCATTTCTTCTAGTTTCTCCATGTCAAGGCACCTTGACACTTTTGACCATATATGCTCCTTCTTCTTCTCTTCTCAAAATTGTTATATGATGGGTTGGGAGGAACAACATCATCTTGTTCTTCCATGGCCTCTGCTTTGTCTTCCAAATCAAGAGTATCATGTTCAAGGGTAGGAATTTGGTGTTCATTGTTGCCCTATAATAGCAAGAATTGAAACATCACATCAAATTTAGATGCGTGCAACAAATTCATTGAAATAATCAAAACAAACATTAAATAGAAGATTTTGAAATTACTGTTTCTTTTTGTTTCTTCTTGTGAGGGCATGAGGAAACTTTAAACCATATACACTCCTTCTCAATGTTATATGACGAGTTGGGAGGAACAACATCATCTTGTTCTTCCATGGAATCTGCTTCGTCTTCCAAATCAGGAGTATCATGTTCAAGGGTAGGACTTCATTGTTCATCGTTGCCCTGTAATAGTAGGATTTGAAATGTCACATCAAATTCAGATGAAAGCAACCAATTTATTGAAATAATCAAAACAAACATTAAATAGAAGATTTGGAAATCACTATTTTTTCTTGTTTCTTGTTGTGAGGGAATGAGGAAACTTTAAAATGTATATGCTCCTTCTTCTTCTTCTTCTCAATGTTATACAATAGGTTGGGAGGAACAACATCATTTTGTTCTGTATGGCCTCCACAAAAAACTCAAGAGTATCTTGTTTGAGGGTAGAACTTTGTTGTTCATCGTTGCCCTATAATAGCAGGAATTGAAACATCACATCAAATTTAAATGCATGCAACAAATTCATTGAAATAATAAAAACAAGCATCAAATAGAAGATATTGAAATCATTGTTTGTGCTCATTTCTTCTTGTGAGGGCATGAGGAAATTTTAAACCATACATGCTTCTTCTTCTTCTTCTCAATGTTAGACAAGGGGTTGGGAGGAACAACATCATCTTGTTCTTTTGTGGGCATTGCTTCATCTTCTAATACAACCAAAAACTGCTCAAGGGCAACACTTTATTTTTCATACTTGTTTTGTAATAGGAGGAATTGAAATGTCACATCAAACTTAGATGCATGCAACCAATTCATTCAAATAATAAAAAAAACATTAAACAAAAGATTTTGAGATCATTGTTTGTTCTCATTTCTTCTTCAGAGGGTTCCTTGAAACTTTTAACGGTGTATGATGCTTCTTCTTAATGTTAGATGTAGGGTTGGGAGGAACAACATCACCTTGACCTTTTGTGGGCACAACTTCCTCTAGCAAATAAACACTACTCTATTGGGTGGCAAAAACTGATTCTCAATCATCACCCTACCCTGTCATGTAAGTTAACATTAAGTGAACCTTGTATGTATCAGAATAGAAAATATGAATCAATGAAAATTTAGATTTAATAGTTCAGCTTGACATTACCATTCCTTCCTTTCTCTTTCTCTCTTGCAATTTTAATAGTTTTTTCCTTCTCTGCTCCTTCATCTCCTCACTGTTGTATAATTCCATTCTCTTCTTCACCTCATCCTTTCCTTCTTGGGGAAGTTGAAGGAAGCTGTGATTCCCATACTTTTGATAGAAACTTCTAATACCATGCTTCTATTGGAGATGCTACCATAGATTCATTTGGTACTTCATATTTTCCACCTTCTTTTGAAGGTACTCTTTCAATTTATTAGGGGAAGGAGCGGGGTGTTTTGGTTTCCCCCCAACGTAGTTCGGCCACGCTTTGGTGATGCAATAATAGGAAGGTGTGATGTTGAAACCTATAGATGGTTAACACTCTCCAATCATGATATTTTCTTGTACATTCTTCTATAATACAATAATATACATATCTACCATTCACCACTTCTCTTTTGTATTCAACAACAACCTACACAACAAATTTGGAAAAGAAAATTGCTTAATATATTTGATATTCAAACAATTTTAATGCATAACATATACACACAATCAAATAATGTAATTATTTAGTTATTATATCTACCTTCCCATCCACCACATCACCCCATGCTTCATTGTTTTCCTAAAATGAGGACACTTCCTATGTACCGCAATTGTTGCCTCCTTATTAAAACATTCCCACTTTCCAGTCAACATCATAACCACTTATGAGAGATTTAAATTATACATTTGATTGCATCTTGTAATTATCGAATCTTACCTGCATGCTTCATGAACATGACCGCCCCAAAGAAGATGCACTACTACAAACCCTTTCAGGTGTGTTGTCCACCTCAATGGAATTCTTCGGTGTATGAAGCAATTTCCCCTTTATAGCACGCATCCTTGGTTTCTTGTAAACTATAAAATTGTTGCAAGTGTTATGGACAGTTAAAGTTCCAAAAATTATTGCACTATTTAAAATAATCAAGCATATCTTTTTTCAATCATAAGAAAAATTTCAAACGCATATTTTAGTCTACCTAAGACTTGTGATAAATTTTGAAGGTGCATTTGATTACATTTTATGTCTAAATAAAAAAAGGTTTTCAATACATTCCTACTAACAACAAAATTTTAGGCTTGAAAAGAGATGGTGTTATGAAATGTACAACCCATAGTATTGTAAAATGCTATACAAGTAACCCACTATGTTTTACAAAATGCAATTATTTTGTCCATTTTTTTTTTAATCACATGAAGATACTGAATTGCAATTTATACCATAACTAACAGTTGTAATTTTTGGAGGTGTCTTTTTACATTCATACTGTCTAAATAAGAAAAGATTTTCAAGACATTCAAACTGTTATCTAAAACTTTAGGTTGGAAAACACAAGGTGTTATAAATCATGCAACCCACAAACTATTCTAAAACCCTTTACAAGTAACAACCTTATTGGTTACTCGCCACACCTCAATTTGGTTAACAGGGTTGTCCCTCACTTCTCAAATTTTGTTAAGAGACAACACTTTATGTTATGCAGACTATAACAACACAGCATAGTGAAGTTCACCTTCATATTTTATAACAACCCTTACTTGCAACAAACATTCCATTTTAATATTGTTATACATTTGGAACACAAGAAGCACAAAAAAAGTTGCACGATGGAAAACACACAGGGTTGTCCCTGCCCCCCCGCCAATGCGACAATTGGGAAACTTTCAAGCATACCTTTCTCATTTCAACATGCACTTCTCTCCATCATACATCAATGAAACCTTTTGACATAATGTACTTGAGTGGATGAGATTGTGGAAGAGGTGGTGATGTGTGCCAAAGAGAAGAGCTTGTTTTGCAAATATTGCAAAGTAGCTCCAAAGATGCTCAATTGTCATGAAATGTTGTCATGTATTTTATCTAACGCTTGTATCGAGCATGGATAGGTTGTGTCCATTTTAATACAATGCCAAGGCCAACAATGTGTAATTGTAGGTTGGAAAACATTGGGTGTTATTAAAATTGCAAACCAAATGCCATTTACAAACTCTTCACAAGTAACATCCCAATTTTTTAATCACCCCTCAGTTGAATTTGGATGCTTTTATATATCCTAAACTTGCAACTCCACCCCATGCTCTCAAACCTTCAACTTTCAATGTGTAGAATGAAAGAACTCACAACACATAGTATTTTCCAACCTCCAATTATTTTCCACAAATACGTTTTCCCATCACATGGTTTTTGTATGTTATGATGCCTCTGACATGCATTCTTCTAGGGATAATAGTGATGTCCAATTGCAAGGAAAAAGCTAATCTTCCTACAAAATATAGTAAAATCAAGTTATTATCCCTAAAAATACATGTCTTTGAAATGATAACATAATCAGACATAAATGATATCAATTTTCCATAATCCATATTGATTATTGCTAGTTAATTTCTAGATTCAATTGTGTAAAAAGTTTTGCATCAACTTTTCAGATCAGACTCCATGATCCAACATTAGGATGAACAAGAGAGCATTAGTCATCATGATGTTGGATCACAGAGTTTGATCTGAAATGTTGATGCAATAATTCTTACATAATCAAATATAGAAATCAACTAGCAATGATAATCAGACATGTCTTATCCTTGAATAAGGGAAATACATTATCATGTGTAAGCCATGTTGCAAGGAGATCACCTTCTGCAATTGGGAGAAGGCTATTCTCCCTATAAAAATGCATGTCACATGCATCATAATAGTCATCATGTTTTAAAAATCATATTTTGGAATGGACAAAAATCCCAAAATGTGTAATTGAAAACCATTATTTGGAAATAGCAAAAATCCCAGATGAGGTCCCATTTTTGTCACCATTTTCCACAGCAACGTTTTGCAGGTTGGTAGAGATCAATGAGAAATATGAAATTTTGCAATTGACGAATGAAATAACTAGCAACCCATTGTGAAAATATGAGTGAAATTACTAGATAACGTTTAGAGAAATCAGAAACCATGCACAATATGTAAGACTTTTGTTTTCATATGCTCCAAGAATGTAATGAAGTCCACTTTCAAATTTCACTTTGCTACAGTCAGAACCTCATTTCACTTTCTTCATTTTATTGGAACAAAACACCCCAACAGAAAAGGTGGTCGAATGGAAAAATAACATCAATGGAAAGACTTGATAGTCAGACATTAACTCTGACCTGTCAAGGCCTATCCCATCACTGGGAAAATGTATGGGTTTTCAAAATCATATTTCAAAATGGACAAAAACCCAAAACAACATGGCATTCAAAACCATTATTTGCAAATAGAAAAATGAGGTGCCAAGAATGTAATGAAATTGGAAAACAATAGATATTATGAAACCTGCAAGGCACAATGTTGCTATAGATTGTTTGTAGTGTTGGAAAACACACTGTCCCATTTTAGTTAGTTTGATATGAAGAGTTTTATTTCGTTATGCTCCAAGAATGTAATGAAGTCCACTTTCAAATTTTTGAACTCTTTCCTACAGTCCAAATTTCATTTCACTTTCTTTATCTGATTGGAAAAAAATAAAATACTCACATTATTTACAATGTTGGAAAACACATTGTCTCTTCTCACTTGCACAAGGTTTTACAACACTCTATGCATTGCTTGTTTCTTAACACATAGGGTTTTCCAACATGCATTCTTGCTAAATAGAAATAATGTCTTTAAAATCTTTTGTAATATAGATAGTCTGAATGTATTGAAAATACCTTTCAAAATTTATAAGGATTTTTAATTTGGGAAAAAATTGCATTTAAATTTTGCATGACTGAAGAAAAAAAGTGCACAAAATAATTGCAATTTGGAAAACACAATGTTGGGTTTTAGTTATTTAAATATCCTTGTTTAAATGTGAAGGGTTGTCTCATGGTGGGTTGCTTGCTTCTTAACATGAAGGGCATTGCAACATGGATTTTTACAAAACAATATGAATGTCTTCAAAATCACACATTCCAATGTTGTGTTTAAATTTTGCATGGCTGAAAAAAATTGCACAAAATAATTGTAATTGGGAAAACACATTGTTGGATTTCAGTTATTTGAATCTCCTTGTTTAAATGTAAAGGGTTGTCTAAATGGTGGGTTGCTTGCTTCTTAACACCCACAGTTTTGCAACATGGAATGTTACAAAATAGTATGAATTTCTTCAAAATCACACCTTCCATTGTTGTGTTTAAGTTTCAAGTATATAAAAAATTGCATGTTGCATAACACACTGCATTTTTCAACCTCCACATCACAACATACCCAATCCCTTCTAGTTTTTAAACCCATATATGTAGGTGTGCATTACAAAAAGCAGGAACACCAATTTCTTATCATTATTGGCAATAATGAATAAACTCATTGAAAATGATGAATGTTGTGTAGTGCATGTTGGAAAACACAATGTGTTTTGAAGCCTGCCTTTACTTATACCCAACCTTTTTCTTGTAATGAAAATATACAAATGTATAGGCAATGTTGTATTTTATCAAATAACACATCTCTCATTTAAGGGGTACTATATTAACCATCAACACATAGTGTGCTTCATAGTACACACTTCATTCTATTTTGCAACAATTCATGTTGGAAAACCCTTGGTGTTATGAAGAAAGCAACCCAAATAGTGTTGTAATACCCTTTGCAACACAATTGGATAGTACCCATCACCTCAATTTGGTCAATTTTCTCCTCCAACTCCTCCACATGTACTCAAACCTTCATCTTTCAATGTGTAGACTAGAAACAAATAGTATTTTTACCTTTCTTTATCAAAACATAAAAAGCACATGTCATTCCCTTCCATTTTTCCTGCACAAGACAAAAGAAACTTCATGACAAAGCTAAGGCGCCCACCTTTTTCAGCTAACATGAGGCAGGAAAACTGACCCAACAATACCATTAACTCCTACCTACCATTTCTTGGATGTTTGGTCTCATCTATCAGTTTCGTCACTTTTTATTTCCATGTATGTTGTTATTCTAATAGCTCTTTTACAATTTGTCTATTTGTCTATAATATTTAGTGCCAAGTAATGTAGCCCGAATTTTCAATTAATTCAGTGGCATTATACCCATTTTGCACAGGTTATTGCTACCCATTAGCTTTACGAGTTCTATTTAATACAACGCATAAAACTATTTCAATTAATGACTTGTTATATCTGCACATCTTTTGCAGTGTGGTGGTCAAATTGAAATATACTAAAAAGAACAAAAATAGGATATATAGAAATAACATTCTACAAGATTACAATTAGATGTTGCTAATAACAAACCATTTATAACTTAGTAAATATTCTAGACAAATAGGGAAATTGTAAAACGAACTATTACTAAAACACTTAAGAACCACAGAAAATGACAAATGATGGAAAACTAACATTAAATAGAACTTTTAAATATGGATAAATATTCAACTCGAAAGACATAAAAGAGGTTTAAATTAGGACAATATCATAGGATGGACTATCAAGAGGACGTATTTTGACCATTTCGTAGAATAGGAAATACTCACAAAAGCCTCTGCTTCTACTCACATTTCAAAGTGAAGAACCCAGTTCAAGTGAAGAACCTAATTCAAGTGAAGAAATTGCTATTACACCTTGTCTAGATACTGATAGAATTTTAGGTAAGAACAAATATGCTCTTTAAACTAAAAATCTATACATGCATTTCACTTGAATTGGGTTCTTCATTGAACTAGGTTCTTCACTTTGAATTTTGTTTGTAAGTAATTTCACATACATACATGTCCACATATAAAAAAAAAATGGTGAAAGATTAAAAATTAGCACAAAACACTTAAGAATCACATGAAAATGACAGATGATTGGAAACCCCAAAATTTTAGAATTTCAAACAAATTGAAACTTCTAAAGGCATAATAAATTTTAGAAATTTAACTATCCAATACACTTGTGACTCAAGTTATGGTAGCTAGAATCACCTGGATTTATTGCAGAAGCTTCACATCTCCTAAAGCATCCTTCTTAATCCACCTGCCCTTGTTTTGTTCAATTTTATTTCCTCGCCTATATCAACCACTTGGAAGAAAGACAAGTGTTAGAAATAGATTAAATTGGAAAATTAAAGTCATTTGGTGCTACAAAGAATTCACTTCACTCTAAACTTCACCGACATTGGATTATATGTTGTGTTGACTGCAACATGCCAGCTTGTACATTCAATAAACAAACATATTAATTTGTACAATGGGAATTTAATTTCCAATTTAACCTATCACTAACACTAGTAATATATATTAGTAGTTATATCTACCATTTTTCCATTCTACTAGAACTGTGAAGCAATGAACGTTCATTTGGATATATCTCAAACTCATCTCTCCTGCAATATGAAAGAGGCCATCAATTGCATAATCAATAAGGGAAAACATGACGCAGAAGAAAGATACCATGCACCACTATCAAACTTCTATTTATTTCATTACTTGTACAAATAACTAAAAAAATATAGATTATTGCAAGATACATTGGTTGCAAAGCATAGTGTGCATCGACTATTCAAGAATAAACGTTAAGAAGTCAATGAAAAACTTGGTGATCACCTTGATTGACCAAAAAGTAGCAGGTGATTGCATTGGTTAAATATGATAATCCACAAAATAATTATATGTTGGATAACACTCTGTGGCTCAATCTCCATGCTCAAACCTAGAGGGTAAAGAGCACAACGAGGAGTTGCACATGGGGAAACAAAAAAACTTACAAAATTGAGGTGAGCATGAGTAAGCAATTGGGTTGGTACTTGTAAAGGCTTTTAGAATAGTATGTGGGTTATAGCTTCTATAACACCTAGCGTTTCCCAACTCAGAATTTTGGAAAACAGTAAGAATGTATTCAAAAAAAATTGTGATCAATACAGTAACAACCTAATTGTTATGTCACCCCTCAACTCGATTTCATTACACACCCAATGTTTTCCAACATGCACTTCTATATAGACAGTAAGAACGTAATGAAAAAGATTTGATTAGTACATAGCAAGAATGTAATGGGACACAGTTAATCTCTGCTCAAAATGTGCCTATGTACATACAAAAACACATGAAACCATACATAAAAAAATATGTAACATGACAAGACGTTGTAGTGCGGAGCCTGCCAAACAAAGGATAAAATTGACAAAACTAGTGTATGGGAGAAAACATTAGAGAAATAGTAGAAAGGAGATAATGGCACCATCTGGTTGGCTTTCCCATCTCCTTCCATCTGATAAAACTAGGACCCATGGCTTGCGCAAGCACAAGGAGGAGCTGCAAGCGGGGAATACAAAAAAAATACCAAATTGAGATGAGGGGTGACTAAGCAATTGGTTTGCTACTTCTAAAGGGTTTTAGAATAGTATGTGGGTTGTAGGTTTTATAACACCCAGTGTTTTCCAACTAGGAGTTTCAGAAAAATAGTAAGAATGTAATCTAAACCTTTTCTGATTAACGCAGTAACAACCCAATTGGTTTGTGACCTCTCACCTCAATTTGATTACACACCCGGTGATTTCCAACATGAAGTTATACATAGACCATATGAATGTAATAAAAAAGATTTGTTTTGTACACAATAACAATGTAATGAAGATCACCTTCAAAATTTATGCAAACCACATTGAATGGGATAAATAAAAGATAATGTACTAAGTGAAGAGATTCTCCCTACTATTCAGAAGTTGAGGAAGGGGCATGTACAATATGCGCAATTGAAAAACGGTAATGTAAAACTCGACTAGCAGGTAGTACATAGTATGTAATTGAAAAGGAATCTGTTCTAAAAACACATGAAAAGAAGCAAACCAAAGTGAATGAGATAGATAATACATTAACTAAATAGATTATTCCTCATCTTCATAAGTTGTCAAACAAGCATGTGCACAATCTGAAATGGTAAAATGGCAACATAGAACCAGAGTCAACAAGTACTAGAATTGATGTAATGAAAATGAATCTTTTGTAAAAAAACTTGAAAATAAGTAGAGCAGTTGAGTGAGATACATAATGTACTGAATAAAAAGATCCTCCATGGTCTTGAGAAGTTCACGAAGGTGCATGCGTAGAATAAGCAAAGGGAAAATGGCAATGCACAAGTAGGCAAACTGAAGAGGTCTTGTATTGCATGACAATTTGTGCACACAAAGAAATTGAGAGTTGCTGTTATGGATGGAGTTGAACAAGTAAATTTTATCATGAATAACTTCTACAACATAGTATATTTTCCACTATGTTATAGTATGTATGTATGTAACATGACATCAAAATGGTATTTCATTTTCTTCATCTAATTCGACCAAATAATTGCTCACATTATTTGTAGTGTTGGAAAACACATTATGTCCATATATAGTGTTATAAAATCCTCTGCAACTGAGAGGAGATAGTGTTTTTTCCAACTGTGCAAATAATACGAGCAATTTATTTGTTCCAATCAGGAGAAATCCAAATCCTAAACAAAAATCATCTATGTATGTAACATGAGATCAAAATGGCATTTCATTTTCCTTATCTGATTCAACCAAATAAATACTCACCTTATTTGCAATGTTGGAAAACACACTATCTCCATATAGAGTGTTGTAAAACCCTCTGTAACTGAGAGGAGACAGTGTGCTTTCCAACTATGCAAATAATGTGAGAAATTTATTTGTTCCAATCAAGAGAAAGCTAACTTGAAAACAAAAAGCACCTATGTATGTAACTTGAGATCAAAATGGCATTTCATTTTCCTCATCTGATTCAACCAAATAAATGCTCACATTATTTACAGTTTTGGAAAACGCATTGTCTCCATATAAGGTGTTAAGAAACAACCAACCCATATAGTGTTGTAAAACCCTCTACAACTTTCAAGAGATAGTGTGTTTTCCAACTATGCAAATAATGTGAGGAATTCATTTCTTCCAATAAGGAGAAAGCTAACTCGTAAACAAAAAAAACCTATGTATGTAACATGAGATCAAAATGGCATTTCATTTTCCTCATTTGATTCGACCAAATAAATGCTTAAATTATTTGTAGTGTTGGAAAACAAAATGTCTCCATATAAGATGTTAAGAAAAAAGCAACCCATATAGTGTTGTAAAACCCTTTGCAACTAAGAGGAGACAATGTGTTTTCCAACTGTGCAAATAATGAGAACAATTTATTTGTTCCAATCAAGAGATAGCTAACTCATAATCAAAAAGCACCTATGCATGTAACATGAGATCAAAATGGAATTTCATTTTCCTCATCTGATTCAATCAAATAAATGCTCGCATTATTTGTAGTGTTGGAAAACACACTGTCTCCATATAAGGTGTTAGGAAACAAGCAACTCATATAGTGTTGTAAAACCCTCTGCAACTAAGAGGACATAGTGTGTTTTCCAACTATGCTAATTATAATGTGAGCAATTTATTTGTTCTAATGGGGAGAAAGCTAACTCATAAAGAAAAAGTTCCTATGTATGTAACACAAGATCAAAATGGCATTTCATTTTCCTCATCTGATTTTACCAAAAAAATGCTTGCATTATTTGTAGTGTTGGAAAACACATTGTCTCCATATAAGGTGATAAGAAACACACAACCCATATAGTGTTGAAAAACGCTCTGCAACTAAGACAAGACAATGTGTGTTCCAATTGTTGAAATAATGCGAGCAATTTATTTGTTCCAATCAAGAGAAATCTAACTCATAGACAAAAGGCACCAATGTATGAAAAATGATATGAAAATGGAATTTCACTTTCCTCATTTGATTCAACCAAATAAATGCTCACATTACTTGCAGTGTTGGAAAACACACTGTCTCCATCCTTGGTCATGCGTCCCTTCGCAACTAACAAACTGCAAAATCAAAATGTGGAAAATGGTGATGTGTCACAATGATGAATGCATTTGAGGGTTTTGTAGTGGTTCGGCCGCTTGCAACTCCATTTTCCTCACCCACGTGTCCCTTCCCACCCACCAAATTGGAAAATCAAAACTATGGAAAGGGTGAAGCCACATAAGTGGTTTACACTTTGAAGGAGGAAGGAAAAATGGCATTTGTGTGGTTTCAATAGTTCAGGGGGTTTGCTCGAACCCTTAAGTTTGAGCAAACCCATTAAAGCATTTGATCAAACCCCTAGGTTCAAGCGAACTACTAGTTCACTCAAACCATTTTAAAGTCAATTTTTTTATAATATTTTAATGGGTTCAAATGAACGGGTGTTTTCTCGAACCCCTTTAATTTGGGCATTTTAAAAGATTGTCACTATCAAATTAATAGTGCTTTTTGTATGCAGAAAGTGAACCTGGAGCATGTGAAGCAATGAATGTTTAGGGAATTTGTGAGAAAATATCTTCAACATACCACCTTGAGCTATTTCCATCACCTTCGACCTCCACAAAGCTTTCAAGGTTGGTTTTATTTTACCATGGCTACTTGAATTGCATTTTTTTGAAAGTTTCTAAACCCTAAATGAACAAATCTATTTTTTGTGCATGTTTAATAATAGAATTCCATAATTTTTTTGTGTGTATGATAGTATTTCATGAGACCAAAGCTCCCATTTTAATTTTATGTACCCTATTTCAAAACTCCCATTTTGGTGTAGGTAGGGTGAAGGTTTTGGAATTTGGCTTTACAACTACCAGTTGCATTTGCTTGAAAGTTTCTAAAGCCTTGCATGCTATGGAATTTGGCTTTACAGCTACCAATTGTACATTTTCTTGAAAGTTTCTAAAGCCTTTTCAACAAGCCCATTTTGCAAAATTTGGATTTATAGCTTCCAATTACATTTGCTTGAAAGTTTCTAAAGCCTTTTAAAAACAAACCCATTTTGCAAAATTTGACTTTACAGCTGCCAATTGCATTTTATTGAAAGTTTCTAAAGCCTTTTAAACAAACCCATTTTGCAAAATTTGGCTTTATAGCTACCAATTGCATTTGCTTGAAAGTTTCTAAATCCTTTTAAACAAACCCATTTTCTCTACAAAATTTGGCTTTACAACTGCCAATTGAATTTGTTTGCATTCCAATGACTAAAAGTTATTATAGATCTACCACTAATGATGATTCATATTATGGAATAAAATAAGTTATAGAATAAGAATTATTTTATAATTTTATTAGTTTATATCCCATGCAAAATATAAAAGTCAAAAGTTAGAGGGGTGATCCCACAATAATGGGTTACAGTTTTTGGCCAAACTTGACATTAAAATCAGGATTTTTCACCAGACATTCACTTTCTTACACCTATAGCAACTAAACCATTAAGGTTTTGAAGATGAATCAAACTAGTTATTTGTTAGATATTTTTTGTAGATTCTAATTATATTTTTGAAAAAAAATAAAAAAATAAATTGTGAATCATTTTATATAATTTTTAATAACTTATTTTTTCTACTAATCAACATTTTTAAAAAGTGATGTTTACTTCGGCACATGTAACTTTTTTTATAGATAGGATACAATTCTTATTTTTAAAATACAAAATTTTCACACCAATATCTAGGGGATGGATATTTTTTCATAATTTTTTGTTACATTATTATTTTTTAATTAATTTTCCAAGTCAACATAATTATAATTTGGACATAGGTGTACTTCGACACACATAACTTTTTTTGTATTCATTTGAATTAACTTATTCTTTTTTTTTTTGGAATAAGGACATCAATACCTAGGGCACATGTATTTTTTAGAATTTATTTTCTCTAGTTTTCTATTTTTTCGTATGTGTGAAATAAAAACTTGATGTTCTTTAGAAAATCCCACACTCAAGAAATACAAAATAAATATAATAATCAAATTAAACATATTTAAAATTATACTTTTAGGAAGCTTATAATAAGGGCTATAGGCTTACAAAACATAAATTTTAAATGAATTCATTTGATCACCCAAAAGGTAAATCAAAAGTGGTTTTTTATCAGCATTTTGATAGGTGTAGAGGAGACTCGATTATAGGTATGGTTTAAATCTAACAAGGTTCTATCCAAGGGGGTTTGATCTAAGGGGGTTTGATCAATCCCTCTTTAATTAAAATAATTTAAATGGAACCTTTAAAGTCATAAATCATTGTATTTTCTTAAAATATGTGATTTCAGGCAAAAATCAGGATGTCCCAAAAAGTGTAACCCATTATTGTGGCAGGAGTTTTTAGTTGTTAGGAGATTAGTGCTAATTATTAGTTTATTTTTATTTTTCACTTCACATTAAGATTTTGATCATATTCATCCCTAAATTATTGTTATACTTCCTCAAAAATGGATCCATACACATTCACACTTAAGATCAATTTATGGCAACATTGAAGAACTTGTTAGGTACACATATGGCTTCCACAAACATACATAAAATATCTCTCTTGATCTAAATAAAGGTCTCAAATAAGGAAAGAAAGCTTAAATCCAAAGGAAAGACCCTTATAAAGTCACAAAAACCATTTAAATAACATAAAGAGGACTTGTCCATTATTTTAAATAAATATGCACAAAGAGGAAATTAGCCAAAAATCTTAAGGCTCCATTCAATTGTGATAATCATATTATTTAAAAAACTTGAAAATAAAATAAAAATAATAACACCATTATTTTCAAAGAAAGGTAGAGTTAGGAAAGGAATAAAATATCACAAGAAAACTATCTCAAGTAAAATTTAAAATCCAAGGAGATTTGATATGTCATCAGAACACCCTTTCCAATATTCTCACAAGCTTTACCAAATACTTCTCAATCCAAACCCTCTTGGTTTCTTTCACTTCCCTCTTCTCAAGATCCTCAAATTATATAATAATCAAATCAAAAAAGAGGAAACCCCTCTTCTTAACCTTTCATTTTGGCTAAATAAGTTGAATCTAATATATATTGCTTGATCTAATGGATTTTTAACATGTTGAACCATTTATTCAAAGAAAAGAAGAGAGTCCACAAAGGAATTTTGAGTAAATAAGGTAATTTTTAACCTATAAAATGTGGTATCTCTTAAATATTTTCCTCACCAAAATATCTCTCCAAATTTAAATCTAAATGCACATCCAAAAAAATACAAATTCATAACTAAATTTAATTCAAAAAGTGAGCCATCTATGGCCTTCTATAAACTTCTCAAAGATGTCATTCCCATAAATGATAAATTAAAAGTTAAGTTATGACCTACACCAAAATGACATGAAATTATCTTTCTAAGATGTCATATTTCCATAAATCCCTCAAAGAAATTTTTTAACTAATTTTAAACACTTAAACAAATACATATATATGAATATATTTCACTTATAAATTCTTGGAATATATCAATCCATCACAATTAAAATCTTAGACATCATGCATAATATTTTTGATGTATTCACAAAGCTACCTAGGGTCTCATAAGACTTGAGTAGGTGAATACCAATATTCATATATCTAATGGTGGGTTAAATGGAGGAGGATTAGGAGTAAGTTCATATATATCTATTACTTATTTTGCAATCCAATATATTGGTTGGAGAGGTTGCAAATAGGAGTGAAGATAAGGTCTATTAAAATATGACTCACCATGTTCTCTATTCTTAGGATTTTGGAGTATATCAAAATATCCAACCTATATTTCGTTGTCGATCTCAACCAATCTTTGCTTCAACTTCCAAATCATCCACATAATCCTCCCTGAAATATTCAATATGTGAAACATAATTATGAGGAAGATACAAATAATCCTTGACATAGTTTTTTGTATCGAAGGATAATATGGTTCTATAATGTTAAACTATTTCCAATTTTGAAATCAAAATACAATCAATTATCTATTTGATCTCAATAATCATAATTTTAAGGAAAACATAAATTACTTGAATCTTTTTAAGGTCTCTCATTAGATTCTCCTTACTCTAACTTAATTTTTTTTAAAAAAACATTAAAATCCACATAACAAATTTCAAAGACATTATAATATTATTACAATATTATTTAAAAATCTAATTGTAATGAATGTTATCGTAATAAATATTCAAATTTTAAATCTATGAAAATATATAACCAAATGATCCTTAGTAAATTCATATATCATTTGTGATGAGAATGCTAAATATTATATTTTTTTAGGCCAAACTTAGACACTAATTCACCATTGTTAAAATGATCCTTAGTTTATTCATTTTTTTATTTTTTTTAGGATTATAATTTTTTACAATTTCTATTAAACCAAACTCAAAATAATGGTATAGATTAAGATTATTGTCTTTATCCCACATTTGGGTCATGTTTCATTAGATTTACTATCAAATTTAGAAGTTGTATTTTGTTATTATATAATTTTTAACATATATAAAATGTATGGTTGGATTAGTGAGATGTTTATAACAAGTATACAATATGAAGTCAAACTTTATTAGATTGATTCTTAATAAATTAGGAATAATGATTAAATTTATAGTTTTATACAATCTATAAGTATAAATAGCTTGATGGTAGAAACTTTATACATATAAAAATATGTTAAATGTTTGATTATTTTGCTTTCCAATCTATAAATTTGTGATGTGCTTCACTATACAATTGAGATGATTCACTCATAATATAATGATAAAAATTTAGTACATCAAAGAAATATTTCTGAGACATCAAGCTACCATTCTAGATAACTCTCGTGGAACTAAGAATATTATTTTATTTTAACTAAATATTGTGTGTACTCTATCTTGAATTACTAGTTAATTTTGAATCATATACTTATAATTTAAAATAAAAGCATCCTTTGTAACATAGAATATGTAACGCCCGCCATGCAAACCCCAGAGAACACATACAAAGCAAATAATTTTTTTTTTAAAACAAAACAATTGAACATGCAAGAACATTAACCATCATCACATAACACATTACATTACACTGTTACACTCAGTTCTCTGGGGCACGTGAGGTTACTTCACAACAACTAACAATGAAAACAAAAGATAACAACACAACTATTAATATTATAAACCATGAACAATAATACATCTAATAACCAAGAGTGAGAATATTAATACACCACATAATACAATCATAATGAATCTATTTTAACAAATTACAATTGATCCTAACTATTACATCATTTTAATATTACATTACAAGCTTTTGATTAATAATTACATCAAATCTCCCAAACGTGTGGGATAATATAAATACAATGAAATCTAAATTACAAAGGAACACTAGTGCAACATCAATCGTAAAATGTTGAGAAGGTAGACTGTTGATGGGGAACCCAACGAGTGTGGAGCATTTTCCACCCAACCATGTGAATTACAAGTAACTCACCCCCATGCTCAGAGGTGACAAGGAAGAGAACTCGACCATGAAAGTCAAACCGACTCCAAGAACAACATAGTACAAATACAAACTAAAGGTATACAATAAAATAACCATCAACGTTCACGAATCAAATATGACAAGATAAAGCTATGAAACTCACCACAATTAAGTAAATCATTATTAATTAAACAGGTAACTAAATAACAACCATAAATCAAATTCACAAGGTTCAGATACAACATAAAGTTTACTATTCCAGACGAAACTAAAAACCAAGTACAAGGGTGTCTAGTGGAGAGTGTCATCACTTAACTCTCCCTAGGACCCCTAACGTAAACCAAAATATGGCAAAGGTTGTACCTTCAAGTATAAGACATATGACAACAAAACATGCGAGGCAAATCCATCTTGTGATAACTCGAGTTACAGTGACCACCATTCTCGTACAACCCTTCCAAAATTTAATGCTTAAAAACATGTAATATTCAAATCCCAAAAGTACAAGAATAAACGTCCAACAAAATAAATCACATGTGCCTCTAGAACAAGTTTCACAAACTACCACGAAATTCCCACAATGGAGACAAGCCAAAAATAACAAATAACAAAATAACCCACTTCCTAAGGTAGCAGGTTCCAAGCATCATAATCAACTTTTCATATCATCATACAACATAACACGAGAAATTTATTTTTTTGAAATAATAAATATTCAAGGATAAAATCATTTCCATATTATTTTATTTTATTTTAAAATAATCCAATTAACCATTTAAACCACTACTTTCACCCACAATGAAAGGATTTCAACATATCTTTTATAATTATGTAAATTTATATATATGAATATTTATATATATATATATACACACGTATATATAATTGTATATATATACACACAAATATGTAAATACATATATATATTTATAATACACAAATATTTGATCAAATTAACAATGAAATATATATTTACAATATAATTATACTTATATTACACTAACATTTTTGAGCAAATTAACATTTAGAAATATTTATACATAAAAACTCCATTATTTCTTTCCTAAAATATAAAACATATAATTCCAAAAATATTCCATTAATTTATATTCTAAATTTTTGAGTTATAATAATATATATATATATAGTTATAAATAAAGCCACATGTAAAAGATTATAAAAAAAATAAAAATAAAGTAAAAATAAACATTAAACATTAAAGTTTTCGGCCCATACCAGGGCAGCATGGCCGAGATCACTTGTGTGCGCCATAGTCTGAGACTGCCAGGTGGCGATCCACTTGTTTGGCAGCGAGCTGAGAAAGGGAAGGAATACGACACAAAATCACAATGCCCCGTCTAAATAACCTAAGAATGATGCAATGATGATATAAAAGTGTAATAATTTTTTTTTAAAGTGTTAATAATATGTTAAATAGTTGCATACATTCTTAGGTTACAATGACGTTACACTACTTTAAGTTCTCCATAAGCGACTTAAGTATTTCGTATTGCTCCCAATTAAAAACATAACATAAAATAAACATTGCATAATCATTTAAATTCTCATACAAGATATAATAAGGTACAAATACGTTTCCATACATTGCATTGATAAGATGTTACATTGCTCATCCATCTGATGAGATAGTTCAAATAACAGTTACAATTTTACAAATGATCTCCTCTTATACAATTGAGGGATGTTTTCAAATACATGTTTACAAGATACAATGGTGAAGAAATAGAAGAAATCTATGTGCGAACTCTCCATCCATGAAGCGCTCAATGCAATGAACAAACTGGGGACCCAACGGAGTAAGGTGCACGTTCCACCCAACCATGTGGTACCCGTAGGTCCACCCCCCGTGCTAGGAGATAGTAATAAAGCTACCTAGACCAAATCTACTAACCCTAGACACTAGTACATACACACTATTGGTTACATTGCTTCCAGATTTGACAATTAATTTGAAACACAAACACAAGGTTTAACTGTTATTCTAGGTGGAGTGTCATCACAATGATGCAATGGTTACCCTGGTGTTTCTTCCTAGGTCCCGGCCCCCAATCCTTGGGTTACCCTGGTAACCTCTTACAAAACCCGGCCCCTATTGCAATTAGTTGTGGAATCAAATGTCCCTTAAGAAAATGAGACATTGATTTGCCATTCCAGGCCTTCTCGACTTATACTCATAACTGTAGAAGCTTATAAGTCATAAGCGAGGCATAAGCATCTTATTACATGTTTTAATTCTATCTACTGTGTTCTTTAGTTTCCACTATCTTACTTAACTAATCGTAAGTTACCCTGACACCACTTTGTGCGTCGGCCCTTACGACTAGCCACTCCCCTAAACATAACATGGGTACTAGATTTTCAGGACTAGGGTTTACCATATGCACAATAATTTACAAGTCATAAGGAAATATTTAGAAAAACAATAGTACCCTTTTAACCCAGTTGATCTGGAAGACTTGTTTTGTTTCAGAGACTTTTCCCAAACTTGCCCAATCACAGAAGATAATGAAATAATTTAAAGCAAATGGGAATACATATCTATCATTTGGATATTTTAAATCCATATATAAATGTTTTGAATGAAACATATTTGCAAATTACTTAAATAAATGATTAATTTTGAAATCGATAAATGTTACTGTTTGTTTCATATCATTCTTCTAATTTCCTCAAATTCTACAAATAAACATATTAAACCACTTTCACAATTCCAATATCTTTATGAATATAAATATCTATACATCTAGACATTTAATTAAAACAAATATTTATATAAAAACATTTAAACAAATGCAAAAATATAAATGATATTATAAAAATAATAATACTAATCTCATAAATACATATTTACTTTTCTAATAATCCCTCATAATAAAAACATTATTTCTTATATAATTATAATAAGTGATTATTTATATTACAAACTCATATAATAATAAAATTCGGATTTCATTAATTAAAATGAAATATTAAACATCGAATTTCTTTAACAGTTTAAAATTACGAAATACAGATTTCGTTTTTGTTTTTATTTAAAAAAAAACAACAATCCAAATAAAGTTTAATGGGGTTAATTCCCATTGTAGCGACCCTTAGAGCTGCTGGCTCACAGGCTGCGCCCGCGCGGCAGTGAGCTGGCATTAGCGCGGCAGGTGGTACAAACTCAGGAGTCAGGGGAGGGTTTGACCCTCAGGTCCTATGTAATTTTAAAATAAGAAATCGACGAGAAATTTAGCAGTTTTTTAATCTTCATTTTCTTGATAAAATCTTTAAAAAACGAAATTAGTCTAATTTATTCCGTACGGCGGATTTCCAAAAACAATAATTTTCACAATTTCTTCAATATAATATATATATATTTTTTTTAAAACAATTAATATATTAAAAAGATATAAATGCACAGAAATTTCACTGTATTGTATCAATTTACAGGAAAAGAAGGGAAAATTATTTTCTTTCTTTCTGCATACATTTGATTACCAGAATAAATTTATACCAAATAATAGCAGTAATTTCTAATAAAATAATATATATATTTTTTTTTAACAAGATTCTTCAAAGAAAAGCTTCTTTTCTCAAACAATCAAGAACAGAAATTTTACTGTAAAATCTGAACCAACAACATTTTCTTTTAAATTTTCTTTCATGTTTTTCAATCTTGATTCTTGAAATTTGAGTAATTAACAGAAGGTTTTTACAAAGAAATAAAATAATAAAACAAAAACAAGAAGAATACCTAATGTCCAGTGTTTGAAGATCTGTAGAAGTGTAACCTCTTCTTGTAGATAGTAAAATCCAAAAGCTTCTCCAAGAATCCCGAGATCCACAAATATCCAATCAAACAAACCTCTCAAACAAAATAACTTCCACAAAGAATATAATAACCCCAGAGAGATAGCCAATCTTAAGAATATAGAAGTGCACTTTCCGCAATTAAAGAAGTTTTTTTTTTTTTTTTTTTTTGTCGCTTGGGAAAAATTTCCAGAGGCGATAGAATATCCCAGGTACAAAGCCCAGGTCCTCAGTATCCTCCACAGGTGAAGAAATTTTAACAACCTTTGCCATTTATGGCACTCCTTACACTTAATGAGGGTTGTTGAGAAAATATCTTACCACCTCTCGTGGAGTTTTTGCCATTTCAATTTTGCATGCATTTAATTTATTCAATTTAAAATTTGAAATCAATTTTCTTTCAAACACATGCAATTTAATTAATTTTATTTAATTTAAAATTTAAAACTCATTTCACATGCATATTCTAATTTAATTTATTTTCTAATTTTCTAATCTATTTAAACACAATATAATTTATGCATTTAATAATTTAATCTGATTAATTAATTTATTTAATTAATAGTTAAATCCTTTTAAAGATTAACTATTTAACTAATTAAACTAACTAACGTATTAAATAATTAAATAAATAAATTTCAATTATGTTTAAATATTAATTTAATAAAATAAATAAAACACAATAACCAATATTAAACATAAGCAAATTTACCTTTTCGAAATAATTTTAACCAACCGAAACACATCACAACCTACGACTCAAAACTGAAAACTGAAATTATACTAAGACTAGGGTTAAAGACTGGACTAGGATTAACCTAACTACTATCTCCCTTTCAACAATTCCGTTGAGTCTTGACACGCTCAGACCTGATTACACAGGTGGAGTCGGTGTCATGTACCTGTAAATCCTGCAACCAAGCAAACAATGTACATGTATATATATATATAAAGCAGTAAACAGGCACACCGTGCGGAGAAAATCACAGATATCACAGGGTACTCGCAAGCGAGTGATGTGATTCTGTTCTCCACACCAATACACTCATAGAAGACTGACTCAATACATGTTGTTAGTCCATCATAAGCATATGCATAACCATAACAACTGAAATTAAGCATCTACGCTAAATCATGTCATGTCTGAAAACAATAAACATCACACAGAGTATCATCATGTCATACAATAATCCATCATCGCTCAAAATCAGCGATCCAAATATCCAACAAAACAACATAAGTCTAACAACATGAGAAAGTATGGGCTAGAAGCACTTCGCTTGGTGCCATCCCTAGGATCGAGGGCTTGCTCCCGAAAGCCTATGAAACGGGAATAGGGATAAAGTTCCCTCATCGTGTATGCATCCTCAGGAGTGCTTAGAGCCTCATGAGCTGGGATCCCGTGGACCCTCACGATCAGCGTCCACCCAGGCCCCGAGGCCAGAAGCGTCCGATGCTTGAAGAATGGCCCACGGGCTCCAGAAACCCATTTGCAAGTCCCTCTACACATGCTGTTCAATCAAGTACATGAGATAATAATGGTCGGGATATTAAGGTTAGAAATGCTTGCGACACATGAAAAAGCTTATCCTTGAATATGGGGAACAAAAGCTGATTTGGTAAAGAGAAGTGTACCCGCGGGACCAATTCTTTCTAAGATCTCAAATGGTCCTACAAAACGAGGTGCAAGCTTAGAGCCTTTTCCATAACGGATTGGACTCTTTTGCGGTCGCACTCGAAGAAACACTCTATCACCAACAACGAACTGTCGATCAATCCTATGCGCATCGGCGTATTTCTTTTGTCTATCCTGAGCTGCAATCAAATTCTCTCTAATACGGTCAACCTGTTGCTCCATGTCACGAAGCATCTCAGGTCCAAGTAACACTCTATCCTCTAGTCGATCCCAACTCAAAGGAGTTCGACAAGGACGACCGTATAATGCCTAATAAGGTGGCATACCTATAGAACTCTGATATCCGTTGTTATAAGCGAATTCTACTAAATACAAATAATCCTCCCAACGTGATTGTTGATCCATTACGTACATCCTAAGCATATCCTCTAATATTTGGTTAACTCTTTCAGTTTGACCATCAGTTTGAGGATGATAGGCTGAACTAAAGTTCAACTGTGTACCTAATGTACGTTGCAAGGAAGTCCATAAGGTAGAAGTAAATACAGGATCTCTATCCGATATGATCCTACGAGGAATCCCATGCAATCTAACGATGTCCTCCATAAATATCCTAGCTACCGAGGAAGCATTATATGATGAACGTACAGGTGAAAAATGAGCTACTTTAGTCAAACGGTCAACAGTTACCATTATGGCATCATGTCGACGTGAAGACGTAGGTAACCCAACAATAAAATCGATGGATATAATATCCCATTTCCATTCAGGAATGAGATGTGGCTGCAATAATCCAGCAGGATGATGATGCTCAGCTTTAACTCGCTGGCATTCAAGACATCTCGATACATAATCTGCAATATCACGTTTCATACCAGGCCAGAAATACAATTGCCTAAGATCGGCATGCATTTTCTTGACACCTGGATGAGCTGAATATGGAGCTCTATGAGCTTCAGTCATGATTAATGTACGAAGACTCTCTACATGAGGTACATAAATGTGACCATTATGTCGTAATATACCATCCGATTCTAGGACATAACCTTCAAATCGACCTTCTAAAGGCCTACCCGACTCAATTTCTAACTTCACTTCTTGATATAATCTATCATTAGGAAGTGTAGCTACTATTTGACCTCTCAAATCTACTTCAAGAGTAGTAGCAGAGATCTCATGACGACGTCGGCTAAGAGCGTCAGCCACTACATTCTCTTTGCCTTGAACATACTTTACTTCAAAATCGTACTCACACAAGAACTCCATCCACCGTCTTTGCCTTGCATTCAAGTTAGGTTGCGTGAAAATATATTGCAAACTACGGTGATCGGTATGAAGTTCAAAGCGATGACCTAAAAGAAAATGTCTCCAACGAACTAATGCATGCACTACTGCTGCTAGTTCTAGGTCATGAGTAGGATAGTTTAATTCATGGTCCTTGAGTTTACGAGACTCATAAGCAACCACACGCCCATCTTGCATCAGAACTGCTCCCAAACCTTCTAAGGATGCATCCGCACAAACTACGAAATCCTTAGTAGGATCAGGAACAATAAGTATAGGCGCATTAGTTAACTTTTCTTTAAGAATTTGAAAAGCTAACTGACACTGTTCCGTCCAAACAAACTTCTTCCCTTTCCTCTGAAGAGAAGTAATAGGATGACCGATCCTAGAAAAACCCTCTACAAAACATCTATAATAGCCAGCTAATCCCATAAAACTACAAACTTCACCTACATTAGTAGGTACGGGCCAATCAACTATGGCTTGGATCTTTGAAGGATCCACAGCAATACCTTTTCCAGATATCACATGTCCAAGGTATTTTATTTCAAATTGAAAGAAGTCACACTTCTTTAGGTTTGCAAACAATTGGTTTTCTCTTAAACATTGCAACAC